>VZRS01009240.1:188635-239087 GCA_013398055.1 Ifrita kowaldi
CCAACCCACAAAAAAAAAAAAAAAAAAAAAAAAAAAAAAACCAACCAAAATTTCAGATCACCAGAAAAGTTTTGTACAGCCACAGAACTGCATTCATCTGTAACTTATTTTGATGCCTTTAAAGAACAATTTTAAAACTGTATTTCAATTGAAAGTCTGAAAAACATACTTGGAAAATTCTACAGCGTTTTTCTAAATTTCATAGGTTTTTCAGCTGAAACAATCAGCCACATTAGATGAAGTTCCACAAATGGTTCTGTTCCCTTGCATGCTTTTTGCTTCAGAAACACTTTTCTACGTGAAAATAGACAAGGATTTCCTAACTCTACTTAAATGTAACTATGAATGTACTCACTAGCACATTAGGCACCTACATACTCCCTGTGGGGTAAAATGCAGAAAGCCTGTAGTGCAGCCAGCTAGGTAGCTGGTGGCAAATGGATATTTCAATATACAATGTAATTTAAACTTGCTTTTTACATGTTGATGCCCTTACTGACCACCAAAAAATGCAATTAACACAGAACTTTGGGGAAACATACTCAGAAGATAGCAGCATTATGTTTTACCTGAAGGAAAAGCTTGCTTGTATCCACTGAGTTGAGAGCCACTGAAAGGACGGGACATAAAATAAATATTTTGTCCACAAAATGGCACATACCCAGCAAATACATTAACAGAATGCACAGCTTAAAGGTTTTCATTAAGAAAGTGAGCAAACGTTTTTTTCAGAGTGAGAAGCAGAACCTTGATGCTCTTTTTTTCTTCCATTTTTCTTTTACAGCTCATCTCACTTAACTTTCAAATAAAGACTCTCTCAGAGCCTCTAGCTTAGTGCAACTTGTTAGGCAATGCTCAGCTGGTAAAGCAGTCTTGTAAAAACTTAGCAGGGGGGATGGTGGAAAGGATCCAACATACTGTACTATCCACACAGAAATGGGATAATAGACAAGAGTGTGCCATTCCCATTCTTCCCAGGTCATCTGGGATGAAAACTTGCCAGCTCCCTTTCAGTACTGACCCACTAGATCTCTAGAGATACAGAAAAAATCAGATACAATGCACACATGAAAAAGAAGTCATCCCTAAAGATAATGGATCTCCAGACACACAACAGCTTTGTTGTGTGTGGGCTTTATGCGACCAGATTCCACAGAGTGACTTCCACAGATTTCAGACTGTTACACCTACATTCCAATTGTTGTTTCCACACTAAAACATCTAAATTTTCTTTTTAACCACTGTGTGAGCAAAGACAGAGGTGCAGAAGATATGTGTACATGCACTGAGCCGACAGTAACATTTTCAGAGTAGAGAAAAAATGAAGTGCTTAAGCAGCTTTTGCCAGGCCTGTTCCTCACATGCTCTCTGGATAGCCCAGCAAATAGCAGCTTGCTTAAAGCCACCAGCTGGCAGAAGATAAATATTCCACCCATGATAAGAAAAGAATCCAAGTATGAGACCAAAAGCTGAATTTGCATTGGAAAGTGATGAGCTCACACTTTCTCTCCAGGGACCAAGGAAAGGGGGCTGGCAAGGAAGCAGGAGCAAGAAGATGGTTATGAAACACTTTTTTACTTTAGCTATTAATAACAGTCTCCAAGCCACAGGGCACTTGAGAGGAGGAAGGCATCTCCTTGCTTCTATTAATCTTTTTGTCCACCTATTTGCTTTGGGCTGGCCACAGGGGAGAGGGAAGCAGAGCACAAATGAAAAGTTAAGGAGGTTAAAAGGGCTGAAAAATATTTGCTCCTACATGTTTGGAGGCAGAAATTAAGTGATCAATAAAAAGTCAGTGAGACAGCAATTACCAGTAAAATCTCACTGATGACCCAATAGCTCATGGAACAAAGTAATATCTCAGCACTGCTGTCAAGCCAAAGAAAAAGCACAGCAAAGGCTATTCCATGGACAGGTTTCTTTTATATCAATGTATGTCTTATGATTCTCATAGTAAGATGCTCCCATGAAGCTTGGTGTTGAATGAACCAGCTTTGAAACATATTTCAAAGATGTCTAAGAAGCAGGGTCCCCGATTGCCAAGAAGAAAATAAGGGTGGATCCACTGATATCACTCATTCTGAGTATCTGTGATCACATGCAGTGAAGTCTAAGGGTGCCTATCTCTCTACCTTGGAAAGCTATTTTACATGCTGCTTTGCAATGTAAATGTGGCTTTCTAGACACATTTAGTCCTCTTCTTAAAGTGAGAGGAACATAAGCACTTCTCTGTATCCCTTGTTCGTTTACAGCAAGCACCACAAATCACTGAGCTGGAGAAAGCATTTAACTTCCTTGTAGCACTTCAACCTTGTGTTTAAACAGCAGAAATCACAACACAACAGAATCATTCGGATGCTTCCACGCAACATTAAAGAAATAAGGCTGAGACTTAATCCAGACAAAACTCCCAGAAGATCCCACTTACAGAGGATCTTACACTTACGTTTAGCACTACAGCAGTCTCTTAAAAACATCCCTCAAACAAAAGGACTTGTGCAGGCTATGCAACATCTTTATGACATCATTTTCTCATATGTTTTGTCCTGCAACTAAGCATGGGGGTGGCAGGCAGAGTTTCACAACTTTCACTAGAACATAACAAGTTGTGTTGAGGAGAAAGAAGATGGAAGAATAAAGTTTGTGGCAGGAGTCACATGGTAGGGACTTATAGCAATCAAACTAAGGAGACAGTTTTCCCCTGTCTTAAGCATTGGCTTATAGTCAAAAAGCATTTTGCTTGTATGTTGAAGTTAAGATGCATTATTCTAACTCACATGTTACACATAAAAGGTGAATTGGTTTGCCTTAAATTTCGGAAGCGCACCACCATTAGCAAAGATCCTGTTTTGCACATTTCAAAGTAAAAGTAACTAGGAGAAGCCACAGTATTTGAAATTATCTCAGTTCCAAAAGCAGAAACACCAGCAGGCAACTAGCCTATCAAAGAAATAAGTGAGGAAGAAATCCAGCATCAGCTTTTCAACCAGGCTGGGCTTTTTCCCCTGTGAGCAGACTACAGCATGGATAGACCAGAAAGGAGACACTCTGCTATTCCCAAAAACTGTTTGCTCTACATCCTGTACTGATAAGACAGACTATATCCATCCATAGAGGACTCTATTGAGACTTTAAAACTGTGCAAACAGAAGACTTTGGACATATTCTCTCTTTGGTAGAAAGATTCCATTCTTAAGTACATCCTTATATTCTGGATTCTCTAAGATTCATTAGTCTTTTTTTATGCTGTCCCTACTCCAGTTATTTAAAAAAAAAATTAGGGTACTGTGGTTGGAATATAGACATTTTCAAGACATCACTTCATACACAAGAAAGTATTTCCCAGACAAAGACCCCCTGCAGTTATTATATGTATGTGCAGAGTAAAGCTAACAGATGAGATCATCCCTAAGTGAGCAGAGTTTCTTCCTGCAAGTCCATAACGTCTCTTGCCTCAAACTCTAACAACTGAATAACTATTTACATCACATAGCCTGATGGACAAAAGCTACTAAAACTACCTTGAAATAAACATTGAGATTGTTTCCTGGTGAGAAGAGACCATTAAATTATACAGGCAGTATGTATAATGGCTCTCCAAAGTGAGGAACGGTTTCATGTTTGGCCATGCTCTTTCCCTGTAAAGTCATTCCCTGGATTGTCGCTGTTCAAATTATTAACTGGTGAGCCACCGTCACTAAATTACAAGGATACTCCATCTTCCTTTGTAAAGGAGCACACATTCAGAGGGACAAAAGACTGCACAGATCACTGCCTTTCCCTTGCAAGGCTGTTTGCTGCACTATTGTAACTGGACTTACTATTGTACATGAGGGCTTGAATCTAATAAAGGCCTTGAGAAAGTGAATGTTATGTAGATATTTAAAAAGACGTCCTTGAATAGTCAAACAAACTGAAAGACAACTAGAAGAAAAAGGAAAGGAAGATAAAGATGGTGGTAAGAAGATCAGACAACAGTACTGTGAAATCCAAGATGAGTAAAAGCACTATTTGGTCATTCTAAAACCTATGAACCACAGATATTGTTAATCTCTCTGCAGCTCTCTGAAATCATAAGTGGTTTCTCCTGTCAGAAGGAAATGATTCTTGAAGAAGTATTTGAAATAGGAAAAGTTGGTGGATGTGATCAAAAAATATTTTTCCAATTGACTGGACTGTGCCCTTACTTATCCAGTGATGAGTTTTGCAATACCATCATATGCCCTCGTGTACAGAAGGCTTAAGCACTGAGCACCTCTCCACAAATGCTACAGTAATTCATTTCTGGTGCATCAAGTTCTTGCTGCACTCAAATGTACTTCAGTCAAAAACTTTGGGCTGGAATCTCAACATCGCTGCAGACACTCTGCACCAAATGACAACAGGTTTCACAGCAGATGAAAACACTGGAAAGATAAATGCCCTTGCATGGGGGTAGAGGGAACCAGAAGCTGAGAAGGGACCAACTTATCTCCAGCCCCAGTCTTCTCTTTGCTTATTCCCGGTGCAAATCTGCAAGGATCAGGGTATGCCAATAGCTGCCAGCTCTGGGAAAGTTAGCAGTGAGATGACCTGTTGCCAGCATTATCTAGAACAAGGAATTAAGTTGTCCTAGCCAAATCACAAAGGTATTTAGTATCCAAGCGCTTTAGCTAAGATTCATTTCACTTCTCTTCTTTTAAGACATGCATATGATGTGCTTTAATGCTGGATAAAAAATGGCAGAAGCCAGCCCAATTTATGTAACAGGGCAGCAAATTAGAGTCAGGAAAAGTCCTATAGGTCTAAAAGCATCTGTTATTTTTTTCCATGCCAAATAAAGTTGGATTGTTACAAAACCATGTGACCCTAGTTCAGGCCCAGAGCTGGTGTATATTTAAATGTACTAAGGTGTGGGATGAGAATTTCTCAGCCCATCTACTGCTGTGTCAGTGCAAATTGGAGGGCAGATTGGAATTTGTTTTGGGAGGGTATTGTGACATGATGTTCCCTTGCCTATAACATCCTCTTGTCTTTCAGTAAAAGTCATCTACCACTTCTTGCACCTTCCCATCTGAAATGTCAAATCAAATCAGAGGGTCACAGTATGAAGGTCTCCCACTCACTGCAATGTAAGATGTTCTGACCAGGACAAGCTGGACTAAATATTTCTGCTACCTGTCAAGAAAGATGTATAGACTGAAAGACACAACTCAAAGTGCACTGAGCAGCATTAGATAATATAACTCCATGGATGGCAGCAATAAGCATTGTCTGAAAGGTGAGCACTGCATATCTGAAGACCTTTGCCACCACCTACTGCATCCCACCATCCCCATGCCTGAATGGCCAGCAAAATCCCACTGGAGTTTATAGCCTGAAGTGTTATTCAGCCCTTTACAATTCAAGAACCTGCTTCATGATCGTCATTCTGACAGAGGAGGAGGCAACCACATCCCAAAAGATCCATCATCACACGTGGGACCAAAGAAGGGCTCTCTTCCGAGCACACTTGAATGGTACAGAAGAGGTCTTTAACAGCACACTGGTGAAATTCAGATTTAGAGAGAAGAGGCTATGGAAACAGGAATTTATTCAAACACTATCAGCTCAGGATTTACCTTTTTTAATCTATACTCCTAGTCTGAACTTTTAACAAATGCTCATGTCTCAGTAGCCTCTGATAACACCCAATGGGACCAAAGCCATACAATTACAGTGAATAGAATCTGTGCCCTGAAAGACTTTTGCTGATCCTGTTTAGTACCTCCCCTCCTCATCTAGTTCGTTTTGTATAATATGTAAAGATAAGTCCTGAACTGCAATGTTTGATCTTAGAAATTATAAACTCCATGATTCAGCATCCTATGTGCTTCCAGACACATTTTTATCTGTAGAATTAATTCTAAACCCAAGTGTTATCATAGATTGTTGTATTCTATGAATGCTTCACTTTCTATTTTAGTTACTACTCTAAAAATACCTTGCACAATCTACTTCTCAATAATATCTCAAACTATTTATTAAAGACAGTATTGCTGCCCAGCATTAATTTACATACCATTCCCTTCCCAAATGTCAGGCCTTCTGTTTCCTACCTCTGTATACCAACATAGGGACACTAATTCACAGTGCAATCAGTCCCCTTTGCTATAGGTCTAAATGCAGACTTAAACCCATCATTCTATTAACACTAAGTTATTTAATACAGTAGATTTCTATTCTACCCCTCCAAGCATACAAATTACAAATTGAGGCAATAAAATCATGAATAGCAAGTAACCACTGCTTGTCCAAAGTCAGGGACCAATATCTTCCTACAATATGAAACTCTTCCTACACTGAATTTCAACATGGCTTAGGAGAAGGATTGAGCAGATGTTAACACACCCTCCATAATTTTCTTTCCTCTTATTTTTTCAGGGGCTGTTCAGCTATTTTTCAGCTATTTGCTCAGCCTCTCAGAGTCAGAGCACGAGGCTTCACAGAGTTCACTGAGTGCAGGATGAGGTGAAAAAGATCCAGGATTATTCTAAACATGCCTCCACTGGACCATTAGCTACTCTGATGAAAACGATGAGGACAACATGCCAACCTAACAGAAAACACATTCTTTAGAAAACATCTAAACCTTTAAGAAAATATGCCATTAGCTTTATTCTTACCTCCTAGGGTTCTGCTATATCAGGTTTATTTACAGCAATTGTGACAAAAATCATAGTAAAGAGGTATAACTGCAAGCTGATCTTGCCCAGAGATTCCACCTATCAGGGTAAGAGCCAAATGCAGCACCAGGAAGAGACTGCAGTACAAGCTCAGTGAGTTGTACATGTAAATCAGTTTCATCAAAAATATTTCTGAGTACAGCCTACCTTAAAGGCAACAAGAGATTAAGGCAGGCACCAGGCTGAGATTCAGGAAGCACTCCCAGGACAAGGAGACTTAGGAAGGAGAAGCAAAATGCTCGTCTCGTACTGCAGTAGAAATACAGGAAGGGTGCACAAGCACCAGACTCACTGGCAGCACAGTCAATACCCCAAAATGAAAACCCAAGTCTGTTGTATGACATCACTGGAACCAGCTAAAGATGATCCTTACGCATCCTCAGGCAACTGATCAGCCTGATCATGCCTAGAGAAAAGAACACCCAAGTTTAGATGGTTAACAGGGGGGGTTACAGCCTTTATGCTTGTAGCTACACAACTGGGCAACAGGCATGAAACAAATAAAGAAAAAAAAGAGCTAACAGCACAGAGCTCTAAAAGGAATGAGAAATAAAAGAGAAAATAGCCCGATGTCTGGAATTGGTAACATTATCATATGTTTGTATAACTCATTTGTAAATGTGGTAGATTTTACACCATAAGGATTAAACAGCTTTTCTGAATATAGCCACAGCAGATGCGGGATAGAGGGAGAACCATTCTCAGTACAGGGACACAGTTCAAGTTAAATAATCCAATCCTGGAATAGCAGTAAGTGAACAGGTCTCAAATGTGCAAGAAAGTGACTTCATCCACACAAAAGAGAAGCCTTTGCTAGGAGCACACACAAAGGCAAGACTGGACATTGACACTTCATAATGGACTAAAGAAAAGATACTTGGGAAATATAGAATCATAGAAGGGGTTGGTTTGGAAAGGACCTTAAAGACCACCCAATTCTAACCCCCTTGCCACAGGCAGGGATGCCTTTCACCAGGATCAGGTTGCTCAAAGCTGCACCCAACCTGTCTTCAAACTCTTCCAGGGACCCAGAACTTTAACATTTTTCTGAGATTTAATAAATATCTTTCCAAAATGAGTGAGCAAGTAGTCTAGAATTGTAGCGAATGGCAGAAAACACAAATTTCCATGTAGTATTTCCCAAATTCCAACAAAAAATCTTTCCAACAGGAAAATAACCAAGTTATCTTACGAAATTAAAAATAACAGTATTCATCTGTTACTCTATAGACTTTCAACTGTGGAATAAAGATTTTACTATGAAATTGCATGACAATAACTTACTTTAAATAAGAATATGAAGTACTCATGACATATAGACCAGGATATTTAAGAACACTTAGGTGGTCTTGAAAAGGAGGGAGCAAAAGAAAACACCATGATTCTCTGTTTAGATTTCCTACAGACTTGGTGACATTTATTGTAATTCAGCAGTGCTGTGGCAATGACTAGGAACTTTGGTCTTGGACCAGGTTCCCATGAGCCCAGGCACTGTGTGATGGTGAAACTTATACTGCTGCAGACCCAATTTCTTCACCATTTGATAAGAATTTCAAGTGCTTCTGCATTTCTCCAACATCACACCTATAAGCTGATTTTGTACTGGGCTAGAGAGATGTACTTAAACAGTAAAAAATAGTAGCTACATATACTACTAATATTCAAGATCCAAGAAAAGACATAACCAAGTGGAATGATCTCATGATACTCAAACCATACATGTCACCCACAAGAGTTGTTACTTGAAGCCAAGTCTGCAATTTTATTATTCATATTATACCAGGGCAGAAGACAGAGTCTGAAATAGTCCTGGCTGTTTAGAAGACTTAGAATCTTGTACTCCAAAAGGAAGTAGGAACATGTAGACTCTTGAGGTCCCTCAAGGAAGTAGGACATCGCCATGTAAGCTGCACATTGCCTTTGTGGCCACCTTTAAGCCTCAGCTCATGCTCCTCTGATTTAGTCAGGTGCCTTTTGCCCAATTAGGATAATTTAAGTCTGAGGCTTTGATCATTCTGGAGCTCTGATTCCATGCCATGAAGTACAAAAACAGTAAAGGGGTTTACTTCAAACAGTTGCACATGACCCATGGCAATAACATAATACTTGAATCATTTCAGCACTGGACAGCTCTGCAACTTCTCAGCACTGACACTGCAGAACCAGAGACCCAAATGTGCTGACTTGGACATGAAGCTGAGCACGATTTCCCCTCAGCTATTACTCCTAATCCTATAAAGTGAATCTGAGAAATACAATGTGGCCGTTGTGCACAACAGAAGTGAGACTGGCATCCTTCAACTAATAGGAGAAAAGCAGACTCACCTCACCAGAGATACTCTTACTAGGTGAATATTTATGAGGAAATTTTTAAATCATTTTTAAACTATGCTAGATATAGTCAGTTAGTTGTCTGTATCTGGAGAATGTTGGTGCCTGCTGGATCCTCAGCCCAGAGATAGAAAGGACAGGGATAATCACTCACATGCCTTGTCAGAAATAGGTACCACCATACTTTCAGCAAGGTGCATACTTGCAGCTGTGCTGCATCAGGGATGCAGTCAGGCATTGTGAAGTGCATGCTCTGCCACACCACTTGCAAGCATGATGGAAGGTTCTGACAGTACCTTTCATTAGGGTTAGGGCTATGCCGCTCCCATCAGTCAGAAGGACTGCCAGAGTCCATAGCATGTCTTGGCAAGCAGGTCTAGACTCCTGTGTCATGAATTACCTGGCTGGAAGAATTGCAGCTTGTTGCAATATTAAAAATAAACATCCTTTCATTGGTTTAACCTTTGGTTCCTTAACCCTGCAGTTCACCTCTCTGAACTACAAACAACAGTCACAACTCGTGAGTGTTTAGGGAGGGGCAGTAGCTTCTCCCTATTCCAGAAAAGTAAGAGTGAACTGCACTATTTAGCATGAACCCACACCAGATGATAATGAAATGAATTAGCAATAAAAATTTATTTCATGTATAAAAACCTTTTAAAAGAGAAATAAGCCAGGCTCCAAATTACCATTAAAATTAACTTCCATTGATGCTCTGCCAGTGCTGCTGAACTAATGTTCTTTGCAGAAGCTGAGTGGATTGATGATTGAGTGGTATCAATTAACATGAACTGTTGTGCTAGTTGCTTCATCTGGAGATCAAAGCATTTCGTTTTAAGGAGAACAGAAAAATGCAGCACCACCAAGGCTTCCCCCTTCTGCATCTCTCTCCATTTCCAATACCTAGTCTCTGGCACAACTAGCCTTCTTTCCCAAGCATAACTCTCTGTATTTAAGTAAACAACAACCATAAAGTCAAAACAAAAATTCCATCTTCTGGGAATTAAAGCCCTAAATAGCATGGTTCACAGACCACAGGCAACCAAAGTGTTGTGTTACAGAGCTATCACACAACTAACGATGGCTGAGTGATGTTCAGGTGACTGGACCCAGCTTGTGCTGGTTTCTTTCCCTGTGGCTCCCTGGCAAGATAACAAATCTCTGTTCAAGGTGGTGGCTGCCTGTTTTTTCCATAAATTTCCAGGCAACACTACTGAGTCTTTTAGCCCTCTTCCTTGTCAAATATCATTTTGAGAGTGTGATGCTTATATTTTCCTCAGCTTATAAACCACCCATTTTTTTTGATCCATGCCAGTGAGCTGCAGCTGGAAGCACCTAAGCAGTGAGCAAGTTGTGACAATAGTGAAGGAGCATCAAGAAGGGGAAAATTACATATTGAAAGAGTTCTGACTGCCCCAGAAGCTCATACACATTCTGTCAGGTCACTCAAAACACTCCCAATCAGCAGTCTAAACAGAAGCAAATGTCTGGAGAAGAGTGCACAAACTATTTTGGCCTTTGTGATTAGTGCCCAGTCATCATCTGAGTGTTTTGCCATTGACCCCAGCAGGGTAGGACAGGTACACAGGTTCTGACCCAAGACTTGGCCTCACCAGAGTTTCTCTGTACTGACTGCAAGTCCCACTGCAGTAACCAAATTCAACTAAGTAGTCTACATGGACTACTTACTACTTAGTCTACCTTTCAAAGCCAGCAAATTCACTACATCACACTCCAAATGTGGGATGTTAACAAACACACCTGCTAAAGCCACAGGAAACAGATCAATGAGATTTTTTAATATTAGCATCTATATTAGCACAAGAGTTATACCTGCAAGGAATGGGCAACTTAACACCTAAAGTACATCCACTGCTTCTCTTTGCTCTGCAGGGGCAAAGAAGGATCTGCTGCAGCAGCTGTAGCAAAACATGACTTCACTTGGCTCTAGCACGCTCTCCCTGCTAAATCCCAAAACACCCTGTAGAGGCAAACAAATAATGGCAGGTATGGAAGGGAGTTAAGGAACTGACAAAAGCCACATTCTCTTCTCAGTTTTGAGATGAGGTGGAAAGTCAGTAAAAGAAAAAAGCTCTTGCTGACGTCAAGAGCTGCAATGAAGAAGACTCACATCAACAGGGCAAGACTATCAGCTATGAGAAGGCAGAGGTTAAGACTGAAGCCAAACCTAAAAAAACCTCAAAGGTGCAGTCCCACATTTTAGAGGCACCCAAGAAAAAAGGGCCAAAAGTTTACTTTTTCATATGTATCTTACGACATTTATGGCTGGGATTATACATAGTAGTTGCTTGCAATAGCAGAAGACTACACTGATTTAGTAACTCTCCCTAGTCCTGCACAGAGGCATCACGAGAAGACAGTAAGAATGATCTGAATTTCTAGGATGTGAACAGGAAAAAAACACAAGAGTAATTAAATATTTTAACTCTCCTCTGTAAGTTCTGCCACTATGACCTCACTACATTATTTGAGGTACTCTCTACTCAGCCAACATTTTTAATAAGAATAAACCACCTCTAGCCTCTATTCCACTATAACCACCATTACCCACCCATAAGACTTGCTCAGCAGAGCCATTCCAAGTCCTCTGAACAGCATCAGATCTATGCTGCCTTGTACAACAGAGCAGCAGGGAACACTTTAATTAGTGTTTTCTTCTGAAGGGTAAAAAAATATTCTGAAACTACTCTGCCTGGTAACAAACTGCATCTTTCACACTACTGGAGAATTGAAACTGACTCCTACTTCATGTACTTTCCTTAGTTTAATTTTTTTGTTGTTTTGTTTTACAGATTTGCTTCTATCATGACGAAAGTGACACAAAATACTACAAAAGCAATGGAGAAGGGAATGTCAATACCAAGGGAAATAAAGTTTTCACTTACCCTGCTAAAATAAGTTAGTCAGGATGGGTGGGAACCACCCCAGTGGGAAAAGAAAACAAAGAAAACCTACAAACTACTTTAGTTCTCCAAATTTCCTTTGCCTCCTTCATACGGTGACTTGATTCATTGGCTCTGAACTCAGAGTGAAACAGAGGTCACTTCTACCTTTCAAAGCAGGCATGGCTCACACACACACACCAGCACCAGAAGTCTTTACGTGGGTCAGGTTCTGGAGCCATTCCACTGCCAAGCCGGGCATCCAGTCACCAGCAATTACAGAAACAATTAAATACACGTCTTCCTGCTATGCAAAGAAGTGCATTTCAATAACATTCCTGCATACTTATTAAATGTTTTCCACTGGAAGATCTCCAGAATGATAAACATTCATTAATCACCACAAAACTACATGAAAACTACATCAAATAGGTGATCACAGAGCTAGAGGCCATTTTATATTAGGTCAACTTCATGCTGCTCTGCTGACACACAGCCAACTTGCTGTGAGCCATTCCAGCCCCAGAATTACCTTTCTTGCAAGAAAGCACTTTGGCCAACAGCACCCTTGCACTTGTCAATCATCCCAAAAGCTTTGGCCAAGAGAAGAAAGGACAGATCCAGGCATCCATGAACCGATAATCCTCAACTAACATAGCAGCTGTGCCAGACCACAGATTGTCAGCACAAGTGATCTTCAGGCACCTCTAAGAAACCCTCATGGGCCAGGGGTGAGGAAGGAAGGGCACAGCCAGATCCCACATTTTCCCACAGGCCATGGGATCACAGATTTAGAGCTCAGCTAGTCGAGTCACCCACACCTCAGGAAAAGATGACAGAAACCCTTGCCATTGCAGCAGGTGGCTCTCACTGCCCACACCTGACACAAAAGGTTCTCAGTGAACAGCCCAGAGCATAAGACTTGACTGCAGTTAACAGAAGCCCAGAACACACACTCAGGGGGTAGTCTGTATTGAAATAAGGTTTTTTACAAGATTTTTGCAATAAAGGTAAGATTTTTTCCTGAAAAATCATACTAGCATAAAATCCAGCACGCTGTGTTACAAGCAAACCACTTGATACTAATACAGCTTATTTTTGTTCCTGAACAGGAACAAGCTATTCTCATGGAAAAGCTGGAGTTGAAATAAGAAAACTCAGACACCAACATTTTTTACAATTAGAGAAACTGCTAACACATCACTAGGCTGTTTAAAATTTATACCCATGTAGAAGAAAAGACTTGAAACACAGTTTACAGAGAATTTGCACTGCAGAGTACTGCTGTGTCTGATGCTCAATCAGAAGAACATAGAAGTTTTGGTACTTTCATTTGTATACATGAGTATTTGTACATATGCATGTTTTAATTAAGCCTTATTAATGTACTTAGTCTATTTTCTCACTATAATTATACAGTTATACAGAAGAACATTCAAAAGCCTAGATGACTCAGGAGTATGACAGCAAGATATGAACTGCTAAATTTAGTCAACAGTACAAACCCAGCTACCCAGCTTAAATCAGTAATCTGGAGCAGACAGTCATTTAAATACAACTCTGACAAGTTTTATCCTTTTTTCTTTGTTAATTGTCTGCTAACAGGCTGCAAATAAAATCTGAAATTTATTCATTATTCAAAATGATTCATAAATGTCTTCACTGACTAACCGTCAGCCTACAAATATCTTAAGCTATGGCTGTCACAACTAAGTAAACAATTTGCAATTCATGGTGTAACTTATGTAATGAATTTCTTCACCTTATGTAACCAACTTGAACAGTTTAAGGAGCTGACAAACACAGCATACATTTTTAATTGCACACTCCCAGTTAACAGTTGGGTGGTTAGAGGAATCACCCTCCCAGGAAACATACAGTGCCATGTGATTTAGGTTGCAAATACGAAATCTTCCACTTGAGAACATGTTTTGAAACTCACCTTCTTTGCCCACACCAAATGAAGTAGGCAAGCCTTCAAGCTATAAATGCTTTTCCACATATCCTTGTGCTGCAGCAGTAGTATTAAAAAGCTTCCAATTTAAGCATGATTTTCTAAAATGCAGAAAATGACCATTTATCCCATCTTCTCTACAGTACTGCAAGATTTGGAAAATGCACATTTTCCAGGAAGCTACTGCATTCTTTCTAGTACCATACAGTGTGCCCCAGAAGCTCTGCACCAAGGGTTGGAGTCACACTAACATGGGCCACGTGCTACTCTGCTCTCTTCCCAATGCTGCACTTCACTTCAGGAGTTAAAAACTACATACATGAAACTACACTGCAGAAGATGGCTTAAAACAGTTCCTCAAACAAATTAAAAGCTTCAGGCAACCCAAGTTTACCATTTGTCTCAGAATCCAATTCCACAGTTTATCACCACACTCAATGCGGTCTTGTACTGAACTAAAATTTTACATTTCAGTTCATTATTAATCACTTTTTCCATACATTTCTCCAAACTTTGCTCTTACTAGAGCCATAGAGAGTTTGATGATCTCCTGTGTTTCCCTCCTTTTTTTGTGCCAAGGTACAAGACAGATTTCAATACCATTAATAGGGCTCTTAGAACCCTTTTAATTGTGTGTTAAGTCAGGAGAAGGAAGGTGACTTTAATGGGGCTACTACTGAACATGAATAAAGCTCTGAAATCTGGCCCTACCGATTTAGCTTTAAAAAAAGAAAAATTAACTCCTAAGCCAATCATCCCCGTGTCCCAGTTTTTAGTGTTCTTTGATTTCCCCCAGTATTACTCTGACAGAAAAGTGAAATATTTCTGTGCAGCCAGGCAATAGCTATCAACAGTTCTGGAGTACTCTGATGCTTTGCCCCACTTATAACACACTTTAAAATCCAGTCAATTTAATATCCGTTCTCACACAGGTTACAACTCCTATTTTTTACTAAAAAGGAACTATTCCTAGACAGGACTCTGCCCAACAGCAACAAGAGCTTTACAGGAGCCCAGGCATGAAACAGCAAGGCCCTCCATGACAGCATTGCCATCACATCTGTGAAATCTCTCTTGACGATGAGTATAGGGCAGTGGTGAATTGGATCCCAGGACAGTGGCCTTAAATTAAAAAAAACCACTTTTTATAACCAAATAATCAAAGTCCTCCATGTTGTTTGGGTTTTTTTATTTCTGCCAACTTCCATTACTATACTTCTACAGAAACATTACTGAAAATTTCAATATTACAATTAGAAAAGAAAAATTACATTATAACAACTTTAAATATTTTAAAAATATCACTGAAATTTAAGGGAGGAAAGAAAAAAAAAATGAGCCTATCTTGAACTACCAAAAAAACCCCTATCTAAAAAGTCTGGTACTACCTTTCCACAACTATGTTCTCATTTTTCAGACAGCTCTCACCCCTGGGACTCCGTCTGTCCTCAAGATTTTCCTTTACCAGTGGTAACATGTTCCTGATGATTTCCCCTGAAGGTATAAGCAGCCCTGTGTACTCCCCCCCATCAACACACACACTTGTATTTCTTTCCTTCCTGCCCATGTTCCACTGCTATTTTAGTCTATTCTTCTGTCTAGACAAATTTTACAGCTATTCGTATTACCGGGCTTTCCTAATAAAAATACCCCTGTGCAATCTGCCATCACTGTGCCTGTGCCACTTAAGATAAATGCAAACACACAAAATAAAGCTGAGAAGGCACATGGGCCTCATATCTTCTGGATATACAAGAGTCACACAGATACGAAATCCAAAAGCAGTTATTACAGTTCTTCTGAGGGGGATTTATGAGACTGCTTTCTGAAGAAAACCCCCACAGTATAGATGATGTTCCCACCAACCCCAACTCTAGCAGTATATCCCAGGCAAATGATCTTTTTAGACAAGAGTATAGCATTTACAAAGAGTAGCATCAAATTCTGCATTATAAGCCAACTGCAAAGCAGTAACCTTTCATATTTTACCAACACTTCCCACAGTATTTTTTCTGTTAAGACTCAGCTCCAAGAATCTAGCAATTAAACTCATAAAGGACAGCTGAAAACCTACCCTTAATATCTGGTTATTGATCAATAACCAGAGGAAAATAAAAATTAAGCCAATATTTGTCAACCATATATGTTTTTTAAATCTCAAATTTTTTTAGAGCTAGACTGATTTTTTTTGCACATTTGGAATGGATGTTGTCAAACAATGCACAGAATAAAACTCAAATATCAATGATAGTATTAAAATTCAGAACTTAGACATAAATCCTGCATGAAAGATACAGCCTAGTACTTTTGCCATTTATAATATTCCTCTCAGCAACATCTGGTACAAAGTAGCAGTTATCCCCTAAAAACTCACACAATGTGATACATATCACAATAAAATTCATTTAATGCAATCACTTATAATACATAAAATGTCAATTCAATTAGACTGTCACTATTACAGCTTCCTGGTGATAGTTTGCTCTACAAAAGTGTGACCTAGTATTCTTCCTATTTGTTAGTCTAGGGGGAAAAAAGTGGTGATATTGCACTATGCAAGGGACCATCAGAAGGTAAGAAAGCTCTCAGAGCCACTGATTTCAACCTACTGAAACTCATGGACCTATAAAGCATCTCAAATGGAGGTATGGATCCCTGAATAATGAATTTAAGCCTAATGACAATAGCCTCACTTTTCTCATTATCTTTCACAAACCCATAGAAATAGCTCCTGGACCATTGGTCGAAGACCATTACTTTAGGGCAGTGAAGAATCACATGCTGACACTTACAGTACTGCTGACTGAGTCATAAGGTGAATAATTACACACTCTGCAGCAAAGCACAAACTCCTGAGGCTGGCCAGTCCAAGGCTCTGTGCTGGCACACAGGGACCCGCATGAGCAACTGCCCCAGTAAGCAGAGCCAGTGCAAGAAGGGAAACTACACACAGGTGTTAAATTGTACACAGGAGTATTCACTGGGCAAAGATCTAACCAAGGATGCAGCATGAAAGCTTTTAACTCCCATCTCCTCTTGCAAGGCACCAACCCCACACATTCAAAAACCCCAAACTAAAAACACAACACTAAAGAACTAGAAGAGTCCCATTAACTCAATTGAATCCATTTTTCCTGATCCCTTTGGCCCCTGAACCTTTTGTGTGAAATTCTCTGTTGTTTAAATCTATTTTCACTGACTCTTTAGTAAATATAGACCAAATATACACAATGCACTGTTCCCTTACTGCTCATTCACCAACTCCACTGGCCCAGTCATGCCAGGTCCTGATCCCCTTCAGGCCCATAAGCATGGACCCATCATGCCCTGCCAGGGCTGGGACAGCTTCAGGGGAAGCTTTCAGGCACATGGAGACCCCAGGCTACAGCCTCCCCAGAATGAAAACAAAGAAGCTGAACAGCCAGCCTGCATGGGGACAACCTCACAGGCCACCAGTTTTGTTATCGGGATCACACACAGCTGCTTTAAAAGCCAAGCCTGCCCGATGGCATCACCCAGCCCTGGCACTTCCCAGGTGGATGTCACTACCTTAGGTGGCTCAGGCGAGAAACCCCCACAGCTCCTCCTAAGTGGTGATGATCCCCCAAACCAACAGCCAAGTCTCCCCAGGCCAAAAGAAGAGCCAGCAAAGAAAAAGATGCCATGTCATCCCCAAGCTAATGTGGCGTTTCAACTTCTCAGGCTTCACAGCTAAGGGCTACACAAGCCCTGAGGACCTGAGGGAGGTACCTGCAGCACCAGCAGGTCCCATGTCACCTCCCAGACCAGGGAAGCACCCCACCTGAGGGAGAGGTGCCACACAGCTACACTCCAGGGCACACAGGGAGCCTCAGCCAGCTGCTGCTTTTGCTAACACAATCTGCCTGCAAGAAGAACTCTACACAGCCCAGGACATCACCAAAGCCTAGCCTGCTGGTTTAGACTGCAGAGGCCACAGCACTCAGTCCCCAGCCCACAGAGACACCCCAGCACCAGGAGAGTCCAGGTGCACAAAACTGGGCCCTGCCTGTAACCAGCCACGCACGTACCTTATTCAAATGGAAGACAGAGCATGAAGGGCTGGTATTAGGGTCCATCATCACAGCAATGAGCAAGCCAGGACCATGGGACCCCTCAGAGAACAAACCACCACCTCCCCAGCAGAGCTCAGGAAAGAGCCAGCAGCCTCAGGCTGAGCTGAAATGGCCCCTGGGATGGGTGCGGGGGGCCCAGGTGGTGCCAGTCAGGGCCATCAGGGCCGTGAGGACCCGTGATTGCCCTCAGCTGGCACCGCCTCTGCTGAGGGGAAGCTGCACCTGCCAGCAGAGCTGTGTGGCGAGAGGGGCTTGTTTTCCCCACAGAGACATGGAGGAGCCGTGCCCAGAGCGGAGCTCCCCACCACTGCCTCAGTGGTCACCCACAGTGCGGGTCACTGGGCTGAGGGATCGCAGCTACTGCAAATGGCGTCCAGTCAGGATCTGGCCCTGCGATGGCCAGGCTTGAGTGAAATGTGGTGTTTCCTTTTCCCTCAAGAAAACTTCTATCTGATAAAAGGCAAACAAATTCCCTCATAAATTTTCCTAAGATTATTTACAGTGTTCTTTCGGCAGAAGCAATTAACAACTAGGGGCCTTATGTAGCTCCCCTTCCAGCAGTAAACAGCCACCGAAATAAATGAGTTGTCAAGAAAAGAACAAGAGAAAAGTGCCCAAAAATGTCCACCCCTGCACCAGCGCTCAGACAACACTTGTGCTTCTGTTTCTTACTTGCCTCACTCCTCCAGAAACCCCTGCCATGAGCATCCTTTTGCTCATGTTCTCGGATTTTTGTCTGCATCCCACCCGCAGTCCTGCAGCAGTGCCCAGGCAGGTGTCATGCCCACTGAAAATGCCCTCTGGAGATAATCAGCAAGCAAGGACCAAAGGACAGTCCACTGTGCTGCAGATGAACGAAATTAAAGCAGTCTGAAGTTTACTTGGACAAGAAACCAACATTAACAGTAACAGGGATCTCATCCCTGAGTGTGTGGGGGCTCCTGCTATGAGCTACACTCAGAAGAGAAGATGGGCCTCTGGCAATGAAGAAATTTGTGAATCAGGACAATGGAAGAAGAAGAAAAGCAACCTTTGCTCTTCTTACCTGTGTGGCATGGTACCTGATGGGTTAGCTCACCAGATTTTCATGGGTGTAGACTAGATAACATATTTAGATAACATATTTGAAACATTGGGCTAAATTAACAAGATTCCTGAAATCTGTACACTCACTGGGAACATAATATGCACGTCATAACCACACAGCAATGCATTAATATGGAAATTAGATGTGTTGGGTTAGAAAAGGTCATCTGAATAACTGGTGCAATTGCAAAGACGATATTTTTAATATTTCTTGATCATCTTGTTCTGTCAGGACAGAAGTTCACTAGTGTGAAGGGGATAACAAGCCCCTACAAGGTCTGTAGCACAAAAAGGGTCCTTTGATGGTACTAATGAAGCAGATGACTGTTACTTCTGTGACTTTCCATAATATTCATTTTTGCAAATGTTACTAGTATTGATCAGTATATATAATCTCACATGTGACAGTCAACACTTCGGCATATTTTTGATTGCCAGAATATATGGAAAAGAAACTGGTAGTGTTGGAAGAAACAAAATGCGTGGTAGAGGAAAGCTATCTCAGACAGGTGAACAGGTAATCTCCAGTTCACATCTCTTCTAGAGCAGGCTGACTCCATGCAGCACAGCCTCCCCAGTTTTGCTTCCAGCGCCTGTTACCTACCTCTGTAGATACTTCACTGACAACACAGTACTATGTGTTTTGACAGCAGAAGCTTCTTTTAGTTTTCAGACTATTTTGTCACTTCCTTCTGTGTCATTTCTTATGATATACCCCTTTGAATCACACAAAGTAATTCTTCTCCTCTTAGCATTAACACCCACCAAATATTTGTAGTCTCTTCATGCATGCCCGCCTTCATCATCTTTTACCCACATTAAGCACACCTAATCTTTCAACCTAAATCAATCCCGAAGCCATCCTGATAATTTTTGTTGCTTTTCTTTGAACTTCTCTCAGTTTGTTGAGACACTGCTATTAAAGTTTTGTGCAAGGCTTGACGTGATGGTTTTAGATGTGTATGCATCAGAAGTGTATAGAATTAATCTATTACCACCTTGAACTGCAATATAATGCTTCCTTATATGCAGTGCAAACACTGCTTTGCAAATTAACATGGAATGTCCTATCCAGAAGTTCTGAGCTGATCTCCAGGCTTTTGATTCTTTTTGAGAGGCATAAATTCCAGATTATTTTCATATCTTGCTTTTTCCATTACTAGACACACAGACTCCAAAAAATCTCAATAGAAGGAGCATCAGAATACAGTATAATGATCAGAAAAGAAGGCTTCAATATTTTTCAAAGTCTCCATGGTATTTTTCCCTAAAGAAAAAATTGGTTTGGCTAAATTCTTGTTTAGTCTCTGTGTGTACAGTGATTACTGCTGGGACAGCAGAGGACCACCAAATCCCACAATCACATAATCCTGACACCACTGCAGAGCATCATCCATCACGATATACAACTCATATAGCCTTGGATTATATATAGCTGTGTTCACACGGTGAAGGAAGCTCAGCGACAGGATCACAAGGAGACATGTGGTACAAAGCCTTGCTGATACATGGACAGGAGATTCAGAAGACAGTGAGAAAACAGTACTGGAGCAAGGAACCCAGAGTCACCCAACTCAAACATCGGACAAATGAACAAGTACACAGAGAAGGATCCCCTAGACTTCTTTGAGAGGCCCAACCTTGCCTCGTTGATAAGGTATAAGCTTCCTCTCTTACCTGGACTGATTGCTGCCCACTTACAGTGTTGAGGCCCCCTGACAAACCAGTTACCTGTGTGTTCCTGCTGTGAGAGGCCACGATTGCTGCGTGCTGCCACCTCTGGTTCTTCCAAGATAGGGAATGTTATTAGTTACACAACTTGCATGGGAAGACACAGGGTCTATGCAAAAGAGGCAGGAGATGAAGACTAGAAATAACAGGCCAGCTTGAAAGGACAAGACTAATAATAACAAAATGGGACTAGGGAAAGGGAGCGAAAGAAAGGGAGCAGAGAAGAGCAGGGATCAAAGGAGCAGGAAGAATAGCAGTATGGAGGCTGAGAAGAAAGGTTGTGGCAGCCCCAGACTGTCACACCCCACGGCAGCAGACTGCATCTGGCCATTAAGAGCACAATTTGGTGTCACATACAAATGTGATCCAAAGGAAGTCCTGGCAGCTTCCAAAGGGACAACCTCTGCATTTCAAACACACAACAGGGCCCCAGACTGAGCCACTAGTAGGTGAGCTGGTGTTTGAAGGCAATAGCCAACAGCCATTTCTGCTGAGACAAAACCTGGCCACACATCTGTTCAAGAAGCCAACAAAGATCTCATCTTTCTCCAGACAGAAACTGATTAACTAATAGTACTGTGCCAGTAATATTCCTTTCTCTAACAGCACACTCTTTGCTAACAGACTTCAAATGCCCTACAAAGGAGGGATTTCCATTGCCACTAACAGGTAAGTTGGCTGAGGTGCAGGGCGTGAAGCTTCTTCCTAATCTGGTCTAGCCCAGATCAGGAAATAGAGGCTGGCCACCTCTCCTCTGCTCCAGTGTGCTACTTGCAAAGCAATGCCTCCTGTCAGCATGATCTGTTCCTCCCTCTACTTAAAGGGGATCACTTCTTCAAACTCAAGATTATGGTTCCTCTGGTTTCTTACAGCTACCCTGGTGACAGGATAAAAGCCAGGTGACATCCACTCTTCCCTTTAACATTCATCATCAGACATGAGGTAGGTATGGTTAAGGGGAAGGACCAGAGCCCTCCCTCTGAAGCACAGAGATATCTCACTCACCCTGCACCCAGCCAGCTCCCCCGCCTTGCCTGACTACTCAGCATGCTAAGTACATGACAAGTGGATTAAAATAACATTTAAGACAAGACCTAACACTCATTAAAAAGAGGGGAGATCTCAAGGCAAGCTCAAACTGCATCATCAGCTCAACCTAAAGAGATGGAAGATGGCAGCTTGCCACACAGACCGCTGGTGGTTTCTGTCACAGCGTGTGTCAGGCCGCCACACATGTACATTAAATACACAAATGTACATGTCAAAGAGATCAGGAGGGTGTTCAGTATCATGTGTCATACTCCATGAGGTACTATGCTCAACAAGGAGAGCTATGGGGCTGGAAACCCCAAATCTGACTTCATCTTCCATTGACCAGCTGAACCCTTTGCAGAGCAGAGCCCCAGATATTCCTATCTCATCCCATCGGCCCCATTCCTTCTCCTTTTTAATCCCATAGACACATTTTGCTTTGGAAGCTGGAAGATGGGCACAAGGCGAGGGGGAGGAAGGCAAAGGGGATTTCTCCCAGGCCTAATATCACAGGGGCTCGCCAGTGGATTTGTCTGGGAAATACTTCGTTAAAATGAAATGCATTTGTGGTGGAGGAAAGCATTGCATAAAACAAACTTCATATTAGGACATCTGCTCTTTGGATCATCCTGTTCTGGCTTGCTTTACAGATAGCACACATTAACCAGCTAATGATGAAGAGTCAGCCTAGCTATGGATGAATGGCTTGGATTAATCTCTTTTGTCTTGTGTATGATAAACACCAACTTGTCAGCTAAATCCTGTCTATAGAAACTTTATTAAGGATGATTATGCATGAGTCAGAAAGGACACAGCTTGACTTTCAGATCCCAATTTGAGTTTAAGGGCTGGCTGGTTAGAAACATCACCTTGAAAACCAAGTAAATTTGATCTGGATGCCACTGAAGAGAATAAACACAGACTCTGGTGATGTCATTTTTCTCCAAAGTCACTTTTCTGTCTGCAGCAAAATTTTACCTTTACTTGAAGCAAAACTTTTCTTTTGACTTTTCTTGTCTTTGTACTTTATAAACTATGTAAGAAGGAAAAGAAATGAAAAGACAGAAGAATGGAAAACATAATTGTCAGTTTGGGGCAATGACATTGTTAGCTGTGACACTACGTATAGCTGCAGAGCACAGAAACCAATAAAAGTTATTTATAGGGATTTTTAGTTGAGTAGATAAAGGTCAAGATGTTTACCTGGCCCATTACTAGAGTCAATGAGCTGGAGGATGTTTTAAAGGAACCAAAAGGGGATAAAATATTTACGTATCCATAATAAAGTTACATATTATGAAACTTTAATGCATTTAATTTTCAACTTATTTTTGCCTTTTTTCACATTCAAGTGTGCAAGATCAAGCTAGCAAAAGTTTAGCTGCTGTTTTAGTAAAGAAACATCCACCAGAAACAGATGGGAAAATGAGAAAAATCAGAAAAAAATTAAATTTGCATCAAGCTGAATAAAATTTTTAAAGTTTTTCAGTGAAACGTTAAGATAAAAAATCATTTTAGGTCAAACCGAATGTTTTGGCAAAACAATAGTGAAACGCTTTGTTTTTTAACTGGATCAATTTTTCCTTGAGAAATATTCCCTTAAAAATGGAAGTCTGTTTTTAGAATATTAGAAATTGTCATAATTTCCACAATTATATCTGGCATGCTGAAAAAAAATTACTTTTTCACTGCCTTGTTTCCCTCGACCCTTCCTTGCCTTCTGACACTACAGTGATTATTTTGTCACTGTGCTTGACAAAATTTCACAAAACCCTTTGGTTCTCCCCCACAGTGATATGCTTACCATTTATGAAAAAAAATTGAACCAGTTCTGCAATGCCAATAATTCAACCATGTCATAGAGACATCATCATCCTTCTTTTTTTTGTATGTCTGATTACATTGACCTGAGGCTTTATTCAGAATCATAATACTGGAGACAAGAGTCTCCATTTCTCTTCATTCCCTAAGCAGACCATTACTAGAGCTATTCAGGAAGAAAGGATGCTTTTATAGCTAAAGCATAAGACTAGGGGTCAAGAGTTTTGGACACACTTCCAGCTCTAGCTCAGATTTTTGTGAGACTGCAGACAAGGCACCTGAGTTTCTTGACAAAAAAAAGAAAACTAATGTCTCAATAATTCTTTCACTGTTTAGATTTTATGCTTTGAGGCAGTCTTTTTCCTCAGGACAGCAGTCAACACAAAATTAGATATACAGTCCTTAATCGAGGACCAGGCCTTCTGCTGGCCCCTTGGTAGGTTTTAATGTTTTGAGGTGAATTTTAATGTACCCATGACTGCAGGACTACACTCGGCTGCAGAAGGAGCCCGAGTGCAGGCATGGAGCAAAGCTTTCCCCTGCTGTAGGGAAAGCCAGAAGGACATAATCAAGTAACAGCAAAGAGTTGGCCTCCAAGAAGGCATTTCCCAGTGCTGTCTCCCTATAGCTGTGCAGAGAGATATTTCAAGCATGGTTTAACTGCCACGGCTTGGGGAGAGGAGAGTGGTGGAAGAGAGGAAGTTCTGGGGGTTTAGCAGCAGGCAGTGGTCAACACGTGTTTACCAAGATAAATGAATTAATAAAGCAAAATCAAAATTAAGTATCTCAGTTACTAAAACAGGGGCTTTCAGCTGACTCAAACTAAATGTCTACTTTGGTGTTTCAGTTCTGAGAAAAATCCGCTATTTTTAATTTCCGGATCAGTTCTTGCAAGCTTTTCCCAGATTGAAAATCTGCTGCCTGTAGCTTAAAGCAAAATGGACCAACTGTTCTCTCTCCTCCTGGGCCATGGCTCTGGCTCTGCATCTCACCCCATCTGTACCCCAACAAACCTGAGTACCTCTGGGTAGTCACAGCAAGTCTGATGGTTCTCTGTGGCTCAAAAAGACCTGGCATCCCTATTTGTCCACAGTGTAATATTCTGTGCAGACCAAGGCTGAGTGTGTTGTTGCATTGAGACACTGGGTAAAAACTGATGTTCTGGGCACAGCCTGGGCTGCTGGTCTCTGCTCTGCCTCAGCAGAGATGGGGGCAAAGGCTGCCAGAAAGGCTTTGTGCCACCTTGGTATCTTCTGAAGATGGGGGCTGTCTGGGGAGTGTGACTGTCCCATGGATAAGTCAGAGCAACCCCAGAGACTGCTCTAATTTATGCAGGCTTGAAATACCTTTCACAGCTATTTTACAGCTTGTGTTATTTTCATTGTATTGAAAGTGAACAAGCACAAAACTTAAAGTCTATTCTCCTTGTGCTTTTGCTGAGGTTTCAGTCCAACTGTACTGACCCTGACTGTGCTTAGGACTTCCCAAATAAAGCACCATTTGGGATGGTGGTTTGGTAATGCAGACAACTGTCTGCTTAAAATTGACTGAGACCAATACATTTCACATAAGCCACTTATGGTAATGACTTTTGGTCACTAGTGATGTGAGCAAGGTCAAGTTAAAACCCATGGGTGAGAGACTGCATAGTCCTTTCTGAGTCCCTGAGGACATCCGTTCTCCAGTGATGATAACTGAAGTAGCAGGGTGGCTTGCCGGGAAAACTTAATTTGCAAGCAAGAAAATATCTTGGAGCTTGTGCAGGGCTGTCAGCAAAGTGACTCTGCTGGGCTGGAAATATTCTGAGCAAATATGATAAGGTGAAACTGGCCAGCGCCAAGGCCTCAGTGCCATGTCACTCCCAGAGCTCTACTTTAACGATTTAAGAGAGATTTAAGTTGTGTAGAAAAGTTAATTTCTCCCCACAGACAGAAACTATCTATCCCAAAAGCAAAACAAGCACCAAGTAATTTTAATTTCTTTTTTCCCTTTTACCTGCATCCCCTCCTTTTAACTATTTACACATCTTGCTTACTCTTCCAAAATGAAACCAGGTCTGAACTACACGTCCCATAATGCCAGTAGAATAGGATACAAAAACTGACCATCCATGACCTGAATCATAACTAAAATTACTCAAATCATAAAGCAAAAAGTTCAGGTCATCAATGTTTAAGGGTTTCTTCCCTCCCTTTCATCTTTTGCAAAGCAGAACCATACATCTTCTCCAGAGGCCACCAGCTCCACAAGAAGCAGCCCAGAACCTGCTCCTGCAAAGAAGATGCCAAGGGCAGGAGATGTAAGAGCTCAGGAACTAAATATGGGGCCCAAAAGCACTTGTTCTCTTATATGGGTTGCTTGAGAGGGACTGGGCAGTGAACACTTCTGAAGTTTTGGCCAGTAAGTGCAGATTCCCTGCAAACTGCACCCTGTGAATACCTGCAGGCTATGGAAAAAACCACATAAATTAAGTTCCTGCTTTTTAATTGAAATACAGCAAATCCCTGGTTTTTTAATAGTCTGGTTTCCCATGTGGTATAACATCCACATAGCACTTTTTAAGTGACATGATGCAGCACGTCTGTGTTTAAAACAACAATAATAACAATCTTATCTCAAGCCCTCAGGATGCTGAGGGGTTCAGCACTGGTGAAATGTCACCCTTGCAGAGGATAGGCTGAGGAATTTGTGTGCAGCGGTAGCTTGCAATCTGAGCACAGGGGTTTAGAAAAGGGCTGCATTTCATGACCTACAAAAGAGAAAAAAATGAGATTTACATTCCAAATGTGCTGAGCAGCCTTTTCCCTTTAGTTATTAGAAGCACTCGGCATAATTCATAATCGCCTGATGCCACGGGGAGGGGGGAGGTGCCCGCTGCCATTCAACATCAAAATCCCTCCAGGAACAGCAGTAACGGGGTCCTGCTCTTATTTATATCGTGACAATAAATGGTTGGCAGGAAGATACCAGCAAATATCAGAATAAATAATTCAGTAAGTGTAACAGAAGGTCATAAAGACTAACAAACATGTTTCTGTATCTTCTCCTTTTCTCTCTTCCAATCCTTTATGTATATGCTCTTTCCCTTCCCTCCCAAATTTCCCTGGTTTTGTGCAATACTTCTCTCCCTTCTTTTCCTTATGCACACAAAATTATGACTTAAAATGCAGCTTTCCTATTTCTCTGCTTTCTAGCCTCTGTTGTGCTGCTGATGGTTTTCCTGCATCTGTCCTTCCTTTCTAACTTTCCCTTGTATTCTTTCCCTCTTTTACTGCCTGCTCCTGTCATCACCCTCCACATCCCTTCTTGTGGGACAACTGGCAGTGCTGACTTGCCAGGGTGAACTCAGTTCTGAGTTATGTTACAGTAAAATCCTGATGAAATTGATAAAATCCTCTTGGCTCGATCTTGGAGCAGCAGCAGAATGTGGCCCTGCATTAAGAGCACTCCCCAGCTGCATTGCTATGGCACCAGATCCACCCAATTACCCAAAGCGTTTATGGCTCTGTGTACTTATACACATAAAATACTCCAAGTCTTGCTCTACATTCAGGAAAGCCAGAGAACCCTTTGACTGACAGGTAAAACCTGAACTCTTGGTGTCAGGCACGCACCTTCCAGAGCCACAACTTCTGTGTAATGTTCAGTCATAAACTATGAGTGCAGAAGGCAGCTCTGTGATCACTCACTCAGATGCCCAGTAGAGGCCATGGGACTGTCTGGAATTCATTTCTGTTCAAAAGATACAATCAAAGTTTTCAAAGTGTTTTCAACAGAGAATTTGTGACCTCCAAGAGCAAGCTGTTCCTGGGCTTAATACCTTCCCCACTAACTGGGCATCATTGGCCTTATATCTCATTTGAATTCAGCTGGTTTAACCTCAGCCATCCACCTGTGATGAACCAGGTATCTGCCTGCTAAATACAGAGTCCTCTCTGAGCAGGCTCTCTTTCCATATGCAGTTTTATAGCCCATGATGAAGCCATCCCTCAATCCTCTCTTTGTTAAGCTTGGCTGGTTGAGCTCCATAAGCCTTGCATTACCAAGCGTGCTCTCCTCAACCATTTCCACAGAGCTACCTGGTTTGCATTATTATTTATCTCTCCCCAAACTATTATTAGTACACTTTATGGATCACTTTGTCACGTTTTTCCCTAGTTCTTTAATAGAAATGATAGCTAGCCTAATGCAAAAATCTGTTACCTGTAACATCCTGTGAAATCTGTTTTATGTCTATAGAAAATTTCATTTGAAACGCCATAATTTACCCAGCCTTTTAATCCATTTAATATGCATCGTGTTGATTTCTGTAGTTTATTAATAAAAATGTCATGTGGTACCCTGTCAAGTGCCTAAAAAAAGAGAAGGAATATTCAATCAACACTAGCTCCTTTATCAGCAAACATTACTTCAATGAGATCTATTGTTATAAATCCATTTCAGTTAACATTAGTTAGCATATCTATATTTAATTCTTTATTAATTTATTCATTAATTACATTAGCTGCTACATTACTTTTCCTAGTATTGTTATATTTACACTTTCCAAGAGTTTGAATAATATCAGCTTTCTCTAGGTCTTTGATATTTCATCAGTATCCTGGCAAATTCTAAAAATCACCATTTATATGAATTAAGTCTGGACATTTCCTTAGCCAGCTCTTTTAAAATTCTTGGAATCAAATTATTCAGATCAATTAAATTAAAATGACTGAATTTATTACCTGTTCTGTCAGTCTAAATTACTGCTGGAGAAGAAAGTATTTTGTTGTCATCACATGGCAAGAATATCTCATCTAGGATGTTCCCAAAAGAGAAATAAAAATTATTATTAATTAAGTATTATTAAAGATATCCTTAACTTCCACAGGTTTTCTAAATCATTTCCATTTGGCAAAAGATAAATACTATTGTTAGCATTTCTATCATTAATATGCTTTGCTATTACAGAGCATATAATAATAATAATTTACTTGAAGTGTCTGGGTTTTAATAGCTTTTGGAGCTTTGCTTCCTGTATCGACACAGCTACCTATAGTTTTCCTTCTTGTACTTCTCCCACCTAGCTGTTATTGTTCCACTGTTTTAATTTCCAGACATTTCAGTATGTTGCCCTTTCTTCTTCCTGTATGTGAGCAAAGGCCCATTCACAATTTTTATTTCCTGCTATTTTTACTTCCCCTCATAGTGAAGCTATTGTAGTTTTTAACAATACTGTCTTCTTTCTCATATATAGCATCATGGCTTTTTGTAGACATGTAGTAGAAGGTTGTTGATAAGTTCCCAATTATCTGTCAAGATTGTTTAGATTTTATCTCCAAATTAATTTGGTACTCCACTATTTTCAGCTTTGTGAAATGTTGCACAGTTCTTTCTCCTCTTGCTTTCAGCCTTCAGGGCTCTGCTTTGTTTAGTATACTTGTGCAGTTCAGTGGGATCCATTTCTCAACAGGCAAATATCTACAACCCTTCAATATTTACCTGTCTCTGCATACACAGCTGCAGACGTGCAGAGCAGGGAAATGCTCATGCAGAGGGGATAAGAAATGTGCTGGATCCACTCTTCCAATGCCAGACCAGCACGAAAAGACTTCACAGGCCCAAATGTGCCATCATATCACCCCTGTGCTGTCACCACCGTGCCGACCCCAGCAGTCAACAGCCTAGCTCTAGCTTAAATCCCCTGTACGCAACTACAGAGTCATCAAAGTGTACTGAAAGCTATGAATCTCTGCTGAAAGGAACAATTTAACTGAATTAGGCAGAATGATTTAAGTCACCCCTAGCTATGCAGTGCTCTGCCACCCATGGGTAAAGCAGGCAAGTTTTGTAAGCAAATCCTTTCCCAGCACAAGGGCTTAGTCATCAGTGAAAGCTGCTGGCTTGCTCCCATCCCAACTGTGGTTCAGCTGCTGCTCGGAGGTCAGCTCTGCAGGCACTTGATAAAGCTTCAATTAAGTGCTCTTCTTGCAGCACTCGCTGATTTACACATCTTGTGCCCGCATCGGCCATTTTGCTGAATAAGCCCGTGTCGTGGCAGGGACCACACACGCACAAGTGCCCCACTTCCCCTGCCTACAGCACAATTAAGCTCCTCATGCCTGGGCATCACCAGGCAGCCTAAAATAAATATCAATAATCAAAGAAGTGCTTAAAAGGGTGGGGGGAATAGAGCTGTAGAGCCCATATTACAAATATTACTATAGATGCTTCAACTGGGTAACTAATAATACGTGGCATATCTATTCCAGACTGTTTCTGAGCTGTTATTTCCTCACAGAGTTGTGCATGTAGGTGTTTAGATGCCACTGTGATGGGATGGTACAAAAATTTCAGTGACATGGACATCATGGTATGCTTCTCCAGCCTGTGTAATAGGCTGAAAGATGAGCATCCCCCCTAAAAGGTTACGATGGAAAGGCCTGACCTTACCTGCTCATAAATGGGGGTCACACTTATCTGCAGTGAGCAGCTTTTATCGAAGCCTCACACTCGTGTTCAATTGCTTGGGCTACAAGTCAAAATGGAAAGTGACTCGTAATGATTGCAAATCCCTCTGGGAAAAATGGAAAAGTAACAAGCATAAGACGATGGAAATTGTTTGGTTGACACAATGTGCATCAAGGAAGATCTGCGTTATTTATTTGTGAGTGGGACTGGTTGAAAGGGAACGTTTACATTTGCAGCTTTCATAGAAGAAATGAGTTCTACAAGAGACCACAATGTCAGAGGTGTACTGGATTATTCAAGTAAAGACCCAACATTTTTATTTGTAAAGGTAGTTATACGGATTGATGTAAAGTCTCAGATTATTTTTCCTTGAACTTTTTTTGGGCAGTGGTTCAGAGTAATAACATCAAAAAATTCACTCAAACATTTATCAGCCCTGGCAAAAATCTTCTTCTTTGCCAGGAGCATAGTAAAGAAACAAATGAATATAATTTTACACTCTCCTCAGGAAGAAAAAAAATACATATCCCAGCCAAACAGGCAAACGGAATTTGGCAAGACTGAATTGTTGACATGCTTTTATTATACCAACAAATAAAACGTTAACTGCAAGTGTTACATGGCACTTGCCTTGTATTTAGGTCATTTTCTCTAGGCAAACCTCCTGCTCCACTCAAGGTAATATTTCAGGAGACTCACATGGCAGTGCACCTGTGCAAGAAGGAGTGATTAGTAAGCCCCTGGGAGGTTTAGTTTAGAAGGCCTTTCTCCATTTTTTCTTTAAGACTTTCACAAGCAAAAATTAATGCTAGTCAAAATCTGTGCCCCACTGAAGTCAAAGGCATGTTTGCTTCCAACTTCAGCAAGGCTGACTTAGCTCCCCTGGACTTAAAAGCAGTTTTGCTTGAGCAAGAACAGAGTAAAAGCTATGTGTGATCTTCAGCACGTTGCCCTGGGCTAACTCCAGGGAACAAGATCTTCTCAAAGCCCAGCTGCAGACACGAGAACTTATTTAAGAGTACTTTAAAATGCAAATTACACTGGCGTGCTCACCATATGCCTATGGATCCACTAACATGAAAACATGCACAGTCCAGAAATATCCATGATCTAACTTAACTCTCAGCACCAGGATGCTGCAAGTTAAGAGTGAAAATCCCATATAAGGGTCCATCCTGAACTTACACAACAAAGTACAGTCCATCAGCATGGATTTGCTCTGATATTTCATGCTTCTCTGGGTTTAATTCTGAACCCCTAACCTCATTTTAGTACGGATTTTCTGCAGACTCACTGACAGAACAAATGACAGGCACCCATGAATTGCAAACATATAAAAACATCCGAGGGCTGTGGTGGCCAGAGCTGATACAGTGAATGATTACTATCACCAGTTGCTTCTTGGCACTGCATTTTGTAGAAGCAATCTGATCACTGATTATTCGACGTAGCAAGGAAAGAAAATGGCACCACAATTACTCTCACTTCATGATTTTGGCAACCTAAGCCTGTTCTGCCATGTTGGTGCTACCCAGAGTGCCAGACCCATGGCAATGTCCCAAGGCTTACAGGCAGGACAGAGTTATCCAGGTCGCGTGGAAATGGCCATCAGCAAAGCAGGAGCAGTTCCCCATGGGCAGCAGGAGCCCACACAGGCGAAGCATTGCAGGGGGTCACAGTCTGCACAAGGAGGGGGTGTGTGCCACGTGCCACAGGGCACAGAAGGTGCCAGGCTGTGCAAAGGGGAGCTGTGAAACCAGTCTTCCTCCACAAACCACCCCACAGTGATGGCTGTGGATGACCTGCATTGCCAAACACGAGTCTGCAAGGACAAGGCTAGCAAGGTGACTTTGCCAGGGTTGGTGATGCCTGGAGGCTATGACCTGTCTGTGATCTGTAACCCTGTCTCCTCTTCCCCTTCCCATGCTTCTTGGTGCAAGGTAAAGCTGCAGAAACACAGACTCTGGGAGGTTTTGTCCCCAGCCTGAGCTTGTTTGAAGGGTTAATTCCAAAAGGTTCCCTCATCCTCTCACATACTCCTCTGTACACATGCTTCATGTTAGTCACAGCTTCCTAGCAAAGCTGTGTGCTTTGATACAGGCTAGACTCTGCCCATGACTGAAAAGGGGACATATTCAGTTATCTGTCCTAGCCCTGATGGAAACAAGCTGATGCCTGCTGTATTTTCACGAGAGCTATGTCCCATCTAATTTTAAATGTCACTTGTAATAGCTGTTTTTTCTTCCCCAAATAACTTTTGCAGCCCTGCAGTTGAAGTCATCTGAAACCACAGGACTGGAGTTGGAATGGTCCCTGATATTATCAGTGAGCCGAGCCATTGCTCTGCACCTCAGCCACTATTTTCCCTTTCCCTCCTTTACTGAGATGTAGGTGCAACTCCAAAGGAACCATTCAGTCAAATGTGGTGAAGCTATCAAACACACTGCTTCTCTTCCACAGCAGAAGAAGCCTGCCTAAAGCCAAGGGAATATCTAGGTAACTGCAGCCAGTAGAGGGATTTAGGGCTTTCACAAGGCATGACAAAGCTGTCATTAAAGCAATAGAGCAGTCCTGGGATCTTGAAAAAATGCAAAGACAATAGTGTAAACAATGAGGAGAACTTGTTTGATAATAAGTTATTCCCAGCATACCACAGTATGCTCTTGAGCCTCCTGAATTCACTGCCATCTGCAATGCTCGTATCCCCTTGGAGGAATTGCTGCACTATCCAGAAGCTCAATTACGCAAACTTATTCAGAATCCCTTATGATGTTTGGGTTATAAGGCTCATGCTGTATATTGATTTGTCTTCTCCTCCTCCCTGCTCACCTCGGGGCCTCATTTCCCATTTTGTGTACATTGGTTTCCTGGATTGCAGAGGGAATTGTCTCAAGGTCATACAAAGCTGCTTCAGTATGGCTCAGCTATGAAAAATGTATGTAGCCAAAAATATTGTTTAAAAGCAATAGACTGAATATATAATGCCTGTGGCCCAAAGGAGCCCTGATGTATTTAAGATACAGGGATATCGAGGCAGACTTTTAAAAACTGCCCGTACTTCACCAGTTAAAAGGATGAGAACAAATGAGGCTGTGATCTGTCAAGTGATCCTTCATCACTCCCAGCACAGGCCCATAATCCTTTGGTTGTGATTATGCAAAGGAATATTACATTGATCCTGTAAAATATCTCTGATTGGATCAATGTTATTTTCTCTCGCATTGACAAGGTCTTACCAGAGAATGACTGTAATTCCACTGCTAACACTGTCTTAGTGAAATCCCCCAATAAATCCTCCAAGCAGCACTGTTAGTAATACCTTTATTAGACTAACTAAACAAGATATTTATATGCAGGACTTTCCAAAGGACTCTGGCTCCTGCTTCAGTTTGTGAAGGAAAACTTGATCAAAAGTGCTCTGCTGGAAGAATTGCCCCCAGAGAGGCTCTGCAAGGATAGAAATGGCAGGTGAAATCACCTTTTGAAGATGAAAAAGGTTGGTCCCAGGTTTGCCCTTGTCCTGCCCCTACTACAGCAAGGACCCAAATGCATCTTCGTCAGAAAGATCTCACTGTGAATCTGGTTCACAGGCACGATTGTAGTCCAGGCTCATTCCACAAACATGCCACCAGTACAACAGTTTGCTAATAGCCAAAGGGGAAACGTGGTCTTTATGTACCTTTTGTCACTTCAGGATTTGTTCAAGGACAGAGCCTGGCCTTCACACTCAACAAAAGGCCTGCTTCCCTTGCAGCCACTGCTGTCTCTCCTTACCGGTGCTTCCATTCTCTTACACTCTTCCCCTTCTCTCTTTGCATAAGTTTCCTCTAATTTTGCTACCCTTTTCTTTTCTCCATAGCTCCAAGCTTTCAGCCCCAGTGGTTTCATTCCCACACTGACCTCCCCGTCATCACTGAATTTGAATTTTCACCTTCTGGCTTGAAACACGGTGCTCCAGTGAAATGACTGTGATCACCTTGCTAAGTCATTTTTTCAGGCTGCTCTAGGGCTCAGGCACCCACTGCACCTCTGCTTTCCCTTGGTTCACTTCAATAAAGTTACTTTAATGCATGAGAGCTACAAATTTATTTCGGAGTTATCTTCCTAAACCTTTAAATAGAACCATAAGAATCATGTAAAAACAAAAGTAGTGCTTCTAACATAAAGCTGGAGCACAGCTGAAAGACCAGTACATACATCATACACCATACAGCCATACATCAATTAGCAGATGAAAAAGCTACAAAGACAATGTATCAACTGAAAAATATCAAACTAAAAAAACAGCGTGGCAGACAACAGGCCTTCTTAAATCCTTTGAAACCAGACTGGCATCTGTGATGGGTAAACTCTGGCTCTTCCACGTTTCATGTGGAAACTTTCTCCATATTCTTTACAGCAATATACTAAAATGTCAGAGTAACTTCTCAGCTCTCAGGCCCTTTGAAACAAAGGAAAAATAATTTATATATTATCTTTGAAAAGGAACAGCCTGATGGTAAAAGAAACTGTGAAAGACCGTAGAGAGAACTCCTGACCTATTTCTTCCATTCACATCCAGTTTTTTACGTGTTGCCTCTACCTTTCAGTTCAAGTATGTGTACATCAGATGCCTAAACAATGATGTCAGCTTTGAAGATCATTGCCATTGCTTTGATGGAGAGTGAAACTTTCTCAAATTAAAACTTAAACTCAGGAGCACTGACCTGCACTTCAGCACAGACCAAAACCCTGGAAAGAAAGCTTTGAAATGAATGGAGAAATGTTCATATTTGATCCCCAAGTATTAGAACCAAGTCCTACCCTGGTGTAAATTGCCACCAGGACAGCTATAAGTGGGGCAATTTGTGCCTTCTGAGAGCTAGATAGTTGGATCTCATTTCAAAACACAGATCCTAAAGACATTCAATGAAACATTATCACAAGCAGCCTGAAGAGCCTTAGTCCCCAGAGGTGGTATTTCAGTGCCTGACTCATGTGCCCAAGATGAACATTCAAACAACTTAATTTTCTAAGTGATAGGTACAAGCCACCAGCCAAAAACTACACCCTGGTAAGACAACCAAATGGACACCAAGACCCCTCACATGGAAGCAAGGCTGGCAGCAGGTGAAGCGGAGCTCAAGTTTGAAGATTTGCCCAAGCCTCAGCACTGTGGGCAACTTTCCACTAAAGGAAGTCCTGCTTCTTTCCCCTTTCTCTCTCTTTGTGCTTGTATTTTTAGAGCCATGTGAGGGCAAAGAGGATTTTGGTGCTGAAGAGTTCATCTGCTCCTGCTCCTGCTACTTCTTCATTTGAAGGCATTGACAATGCAATTAGTTGCCATGTCACAGGCTGGATGCTAACAGTAACTGATGGACAAGAGGGGAAAGATATGCCACAAGTTCTGGTGTGGCACAGAGTGCAGGGGACACTGGTAAGAACAGCACAGGGGACAAGAAGGAAAGACTGGGGGAGAAGCAGAGGCCATCCCTGTAGTGCTATCACTGTCAGTGTGAGGGAGACCTTACACAGACATACACCTTTCCTCCTTCCAACCAATCACATAGCCTCTCCCTCCTTCCCTGGAAGACACTTAACCAAATTGCCACACTCTTCCCAATGGAACCTTCTGTTTAAAAAAATGTTTGAAACAAGCCCCCACGCTTCCTCCAAATGGAATTTTCCAGGTCTGGAGGCCTAGACATTGCTCATTCTGCAGCCACTTCATCACTGAGAAGCATGGACCCTATGGAGTGGTCAATGAGATTTGGTCCTGCTCCTATCTCCACAACACTGAGATTTTTTTGTCCCACTGGGAGTCTCTGTGACTACCTTTCCCACCAGGATCAGTGAGTTAGAAGGAATAGCATTTGAAAACTCGAGGCTCCTCAGGACACTGGGTAGAAAGGATTTCTCTTTCCTCTTGGACACAAAATAATATTTCATGGAAAAAGGATGGTTTAAGTCTACACAAACAAGCTAAGAAAACCACTTATCTCTGCCCTTGTTCCAAACCCTCAGTGGTGTATAGTGGCTTAGCACAGCATCCCTCTGCCATAGGTAGATGTCTCCCAAAAAGCAGCTGTCTCATTCACACAGCTCAGCACACAGGCAAAGGACCTCACATCCAGCTGCTCCCACATATGCAACATGCCTGTAGACACAAACTCCATCAGCCTCCAGCCTCCCCTCCCTTGGTCTCTGCCACCACCCTTTCCAGTTCACTTAAAGCAGAATGGGGGCTCTTCATCAGACTGTGGTCATTCCTCAACAGAAGTAGAAAACAAATTCCTTCTCTGGTCCACCTTAGATACAGCAGTCCTGCTTCTACAGGTGCTCAGGCAGAGGGCTGGGTAACAGCTCTTTCCAGTAATGCAGAAGGCAGCTTTGCTACTGGGAGTGTCAGACAACGTTCTCTGAACTTCCACACAGGAAGAGCACTCACGCTTGTCTTGCTCCATACTGATGTAATCATGCTTCCACCTTTCCTGGGAGCTGAACTGTAGCCCCAAAATGCTATCCCAGATGATGTTTTCCTACCTTTAGTGCTGTGGAGCCTTTATGTTCTCTGTAAGACCTTTCCCAAAAACTTCTTTGAGGATTGTGGTCTGCTGCTTCACACACAAGTGAACAAGGCTCATAGCGAGTCCTTTAGCCTTCATAAGGTGGTGGATCCTGTGCCAAAATCCATCCCACTATAAGGAAACTCACCCAGCATCACCAGCCAAAGGGCTGAACATTTTGTGAACTGAAATACACATCTCATGATAATTTAAATATGTGTGGAGAAGAGTTTAATTCCGCTGCTGCCAGCCATTCTGAACATTTAAATATAGTACGGAAATTCTCTTTTCTTTTATATAAACTGTTTTAATGAAGAAGCTGAAGGCTCTGCATTCTCCTGGCCTATGAATATAAATAGCTGAGAATCCAACAGGCCTTTGCTGTTGTTGAGCTAAGGCAATCTGAAATGAAAGCAGATGAGGGAGCCAGGAAACCAAGACCCTACTAACCACATTATTTCAAGGAAAGGTGAAGTATGCATTAAGTGCACAGTGTCCTCACCTCTAGTCCCTCCTGGATGTGTGGGGTGTCACAGGAAGGAAACAAAGTGTGGCTCAGATCTAAGTGACAGACAAAGCAGCTGGGATAGTGCAGCTGGATTTGCCTTAGGTCCCTTCCCTCTCACCAGACACCTGTGGCTGGTATCAGGCAGCCCAGTGACAAACACTCCTTCCATCAGGTCCTGCTTGATACAGAGCTGAATATGCTCTTTCTTAGGGGAAAAAAAAAAAAGAGGAATTAACAATAATAGTAAATTAATCCTTCACAGTCCTATAGACATTGCACAAGCATAAAGTATTGGAAAGGACTCTGTTCATTTTTCTTGCATAGTAGGCAATATATCATAGAATCATGGAAACATTTAGGTTAGAAAAGACCTTTAAGACCATCAAATCATTCTAGTTGGGCTTTGGCCCTTCTAATTTCCTTCCTGCATAACCTCATGACATCCTTGTAGTCCTCCTGAGTTGCTTGCCCCTTTTTCCAAAGGTTGTAGTCTCTCCTTCCAGCACACCACTCACTCTTGTGTCCTTACTGCCATATGGATCTCCATCCTCTACCTCCACTGCAATAGCAAACTGAAGGGCCTTGCTAGCACACTGTCCCTGAAATATTGGTGTGCTGCCCTCAGGCTTATCTCTAACAAGCCTGGTTTTATCTCCTTCCCCCTTCAAATCTAGCTTAAAGTTCTTTCAATGAGCCCTGCTAACTTCTGTGCAAAGATCCTGCTGGTCCCCTACTTCAGGAATTCTACTATTGACTTCATCTTGATCCTTCCCCTCTCAGCACTTTTTGCCTTCCCTCGGTCAGTTCCTTAAACACTCTGTAAATTGTGTACTAATTACATTAGCATTGCAACAAACCATTTCCTTAGGGGCAGAACATAAAATCCTTTACCAAAATCCTGATAATTTAGGTCTAAGGTGTTCCCTTATCTTAAACCCCCGTTATCTTCCTAGCAAAATATATCAGGGTAGTTTGGCACACTTGAAACTGGAAAACATACGTTGCATGTTTATTTCATTTTCCCCTGTGCATTTAATTAATCTCTCCTTTAGAACTTACTTTAAACACTGCTTGGTATTATTATGATCAAACTAAAAGGTCCACTGTGGCCCAGACAACTTTTGCTCCTTTCTTTAAATATAGATTTGCTACTTTTCATTCCTAATGTACCACCCTAATTAGACAGATTTATTGAAAATCCTTTTTACTGGACTTGCAATGTCACATCTTTCAGAAGACTGAGATGGAAATTGTCCAACTTCCCAATTTGAGCCCATTAAGTTATTTGAGTTTTTCTATTTCCCCTGTTCCTGTTGGCTGGCTCCTTTGTCTCTCTGATCACCGTAACTTTCCTTCCTCTCTCTTTAACCACTACAGAATTTCATATGAACAAACCTGGACAGTCTTGGGAACTGGTAAACAGAAAGGGGGTGAAATTTAACATAAAATATGTAATTAAGGATCAACAATGACAAATTTCTTTCCAATCTGAATTGTTGTCCTGCAGAACTTTTGCATTGTTGAGCAACTGTCCTCTGTGTAAAACAGGGATAATTCCACTCTTCAAATTCCTTTATGTTTAAAAATCAAGAACAGTATTCAGATACTCTCTTAATGAGGGCCACTCAAGTACCTAAGACAAAGCAATGTAATTGGATCATCAGCTACCATGAATCATTACCTCTTCAAAATCAGTCTAGTGACCCTAATCTACACCTGCAACATCTGAAAAAGTTTTTGTTTCTTTTGTTTGTTAGTTTCTGTTATAATATTTATGCCATTAAATGACCATTAGGCAGAAAGAAAAGATATCTACATTATAAAGGCTCTTTTGCATATTCAAAGATAGGCACTGATTAATACAGACACAGAGACAAGAATCATACATTCATATTGAAGCAGAAAGATCTTTTCAAATAGCTTTTGTTATCCAATAAAATTAGCATAAGTGTTTCATCCTGTTAGAAAGTCTAGAAATACATTTAGGAAGCTTTTTTCAAATGTCTGCTGTTAAAACTCAAAACCAACAAAAGCTCTCAGAATTAAGTAAGGGCTGCAATGAGAGTTTCAGTGTCTTTCACTTGATCTGGTGGGATATCTTAACAGGATGCACATTGCCATATGCACAGGACATCCTGGAACCCCCTTTTCCTTATAAGCCCCCAGCTATGCAAATACCATTCTCCACACACAGACACACACACACCACTTTGTGGAAAATATCCTGAATTTCTTGATATTTATTTATCTTCCTTGAGGTTCAAGATGAGACTGGAGCATGGCTGTTCCAAGCACTGGCCAAACTTGCTGAACTCTGCTGGAGGGAGCCATGCCTACACCTCTGTAAGGTCGCACAGGATGAACTCGCAGCAGGAAGGCAGAGCAAGTTATAGAAGAGTCAGTGGTAGTGACTTCTCTGCCCTTTAAGCTATATGCTTTAGTGTCTCCTCTGTTCAGTGTACAACTCTGTTTGATCCAGTCAGTCACCAAAAAGGCAGGGCTTCATACTGAGCCCTGTGTTTTCCCCCCATCCTTCTCCTCCACCACTTGGACAATCCCCTGGACTCCTTCAACAACCACCAGCCACCTCTTCGCACTAAGCTTTCTTGGCCTTTCTGTCACCTCAGATCATCAGCATTAAGGACTTCTTGGCTGCCCTTACTCATTTATCACCCTCTTTACCTTTCCTTTCTCCACCTGTGTTATCCATGCTGCATTCTTTCATTCACAGCCAATTTGCCTTGCATTCCCCTAGCTATTCCTGCCCTGTACCCCAAATCCCAGCTGATCCACACCAGCTGGTCTCTGCTATGTCTCACACAGCAGGGCATCTCTGCTGGGAACCCTCCTGCCTGGCTAACTTTCTCCACTATAAATGCATTGTTCCCCCATTCAATTCTGCTCCAGCCCAGCCCAGTTAAATCTCAGACTCACAGTCACAATCACCTCTCTGCCACATTTGGCTCATTCCTCAGACCCTCCTGCCTCCTCCAGCCCCCACTTCAGCTGTCATGCAGGATTTCACCCAGTTCTTCCACGAGAAAATGACAAACCATGATCTTCCTCCTCCAGCAGCTTTGCCTTTTGTTTCCTCTTCCTCTCCTACAACTCCTTCCCCATTCTTCTCTCCTACAGATGAAAAACCTCCTATGGGGCTCTCCTCCCTTCTTTTATTTGCCACCGAGCCAGTCTTACCCTGCCTCCTGCCTTTCCTTATGGTTGCTCTTGTCCTCTTGTTCTCTCTTTGCCTTGACCTCTCACGCCCCTCTGCCTCTTTACTCTCGTAACACAAATACCATTCAATCTCTTTCCTCTTTAAACATTCTCATCTTAAAAAAACACTCTTTCATCTTAAAACATTTATTTTCCTCTATAAATACCATATCTTTTCCTCTCCTCCCTTCCTCACCAACCTCTCTGAATGTGCTAGTTACAAATGCTGCCTGGAGTCCTCCCCACTAGTTCACTGCAGCTTCCTCTCCTTTGCAATCACTGCCAAAATCTTTACTTAATGTACTGGGCAAACTTCAGCATAGTCTGAATACTCTGTTCTCAGTGCTGCAGCACACTGGCTACCTGCAGTAGTCTCTTGTGCAGTTTTAACCTGAAGTAGTGTCTCTCTTCAGCAACTGCGGTGTTACTCACATCTATTGTATCACCTTTGAATCTGTTCCTTTTGCATGCCCTCCAGAAGACACTTTTCTTCTCCCAGCTCCGCTGGAGTTCATGGGGCTTTTCTCTTTCTGTATTTCACTCTTTGATAATTTCAAGCACAAGCATAGATTCTGCATGGATCTCCATGTAGCAATTTCCAGGCTCACTCCTCTCACACAAACTTGTCTCCCTAGGTCCACACCCACAGCATCTCTAATACTTCTTCATGGACACATACATCAAACTCAGTTTATTGTAACTAGAACAGAGTTCCCAGTGGTCTTCTTCCTTCTTTACTGTATGTTCTCTTCAGTAATTCCCCTCTAGATAATCACAGACAATGCTATCCCTTTTCTTGTTGTTCTGGTCAAGAACTGGAGCAACATTTTCGTCTCATATCTCTCACTATGTTACAGGTCCAGGGGATGTCTAAGGTTTGCATATTCTTTCACCAGCCAGGCTCTCATCACCTCGTGCCTTTATTACTACAATATTTCTTTTCCTGACCTTTACAAATGTGAACTTGCCCTCCGTGTATCCATTCAGGATGCTGCTAGAAATACAATTTTCCTAACACATCACTCTGACCACGTCATTTCTCCTAGCAGCTGTAGACTGCTGTCCCCATATCTATCTCATTAGTGTAATCTACTTGTCTTCATTAAGGAAATGTCAACTTCTTCCTACAGTCAACCAAAGAGGTCAGTCCCCATCACCGACTTATTAATTTTTCAAGCAGACATGACCCATGATTTTTCTGGTGCCATCCCACAGTCTTTGGAAGACCATCCTGTAAACATCCACATTTCTTATTCATTATCCTTCTTTACAGCTCCTGTAGGAATCCCACGTTTTGTGGTGCTCACAGGAATGTGGTTTGCCCCCTGGTGTTCTAAAGCCACTACCACTCACGCTGAACATAATTGCTTTGTAGGCTCGTTGTACTCTCTCATAAGGCTGCATTAGTTGCCAATATTTAAAGTGCAGCCACGTGTCAAAAGGACAGGGACATTTTTCTGATCCGTGATTTTTGATCCATGATTAAGGCTCGTAAATCTGAGGGTAGAACGCTAACTGGCATTAATAACAGTGAAGGAAATCCCTATTATACTGCTACTGAGCTGAGGTATGAGAGATTTAGTCCCTTGCCTCAGGTCATGAAGAAAGACTATGGCAGAGCTTGGACTGAATTCTGGCTTTATAAGCCCCTGCCCTAACTGCAGTAGTACCTTTCTTTCATCTATTTTGGTAGTTATCTACAAAGGATTATGATTCCAGCAGGCTCAGCTGGGCAGTTCTGAGTATTTATTTATAAAAGAATTCAGCTTAATGAGAAAGAAAATGGATAAATTTCCGTTTTTTCACTCTGATTTCTCTCCTGCAGGGAAAATATGTTAGTTTATGCTCTTTTATTTTAAGTGGATTCTATTCCAAATGATCTGCTAAGGGAACTTGGATTCCAGAACCCACGTTATTTATTTATTTACTTATTTATTCCTTAAAAACTAAGAAACACCATCTCATTTCTTTCTTTTGGTCCTAAAGAGGTAAATGTGTAGTTAAGAGCTCCAGCAGCACTTTGTGAGCAATGAGCCATTAAGTAAGTCACATTATAAATGATTGTCATCATTTCTGCTAAACCTACAAAACATAAAGGCTTCTCGTCTGCTGGTTCTGCAATAGTTAATGAACTCATTCCCCTCTTGAAGCTTTTCTAAATGCACAGAAATACTTTTTCAACGAGAAAAAGCAATTTTAATATGGATTTTTATTGCAGGAGACGACAAAATAGTTCAGACCACTTCGTCTCTATTAAAGTAAAATAATCTTTCATATTTTTTACAGTGAATAGAACACAACTGCACTCATATTAAATCTTTCCTCCACAGTTTTTACAAATTTTTAGCAGTAGGCAGAAAGAATAAAAATGCTGAGATTTCTCAAAAGGATTTGGATGTTCAATTAAATGAACAGGAATTAAGCATGCAGTCCTGCAGGCAGCTCTGCAAATATCAGTTTCTCTTGAGAAGGGCATGATCCCGTCATTTTTACTCAGGCAAAATTTCCATTTGTCTTCACTGGCAAATTTTTTTGAAAGCCAATGGCTTGATTGAAATTTGCCCTTTAAAAAATTATGATTGAAACTAGTTGCTGTTCTGTTAAATTACATATATGTTCTTAGTATTTTTAGCAGATATATATTATCAAACTAATTATCTCAGATGTGTCAGAGGAATGTGTCAGGTTCTTATTACTTGTGGTAAAGAAACTTTTTAATGAATTGCTATTTAAATGTGATGCAATTAAAATATTAAATTGCTTATTCAAAGTATGATGGGCCAAATCCTCCTGGAACTCACACGCATGAACCAGTGATTTCACCCACTAAAGGATTTTAGAAAATCCCTGAACAGGAAGATGGCTTTGCTGTATCTCAGTTGTTTGACTTCCAGTCTTACATCAACAGACTAAGGATAATTTCAGCATCAAAAACTGCAAAGGCTGAATACCTGGATAGCCTAACTCCAGAGCTGTCTACTGCTTGAACTTCAGTGGATGCCTCCAGCAGAACTCCAGCTGTGACAGGAGGGAGCACAGACCTTGTGCTGGCCTTTCTATCCAGGGACAATTTTAACCTCAAAGGAAACACTAAAGGCCTGAACTTGCTGCATCACCATGTTCAATAAAACATTTACTATTGACTTCTCTAGGATCAGAATCAAGACTTCAATAAAGTCCCTTTTTTAATGAGTCCATTTGGAAAACAGTTGGGATTTCAAGCACAAATTTTAAACAAAGCATTTGAGTCTTTAATGTATAAAGGATACATGAAAAAAATGGCTGTCCTAATTTACCTGTCAAAACCATTGCATTTTAAAAGTCAAATCTAGAGCATTGCAAGGTATTGCAAGAATATCTACAAAAATAAATCTTTTTGCTCCTAGATATAGCTGCAAGTAGCCTCTCTTCAGGCTTTTCCATTTGTGTATAAATAATCCCTAGTGACGGCTGGAGTAGTCCTGTTAAGCCTTTCTTCCTCAGTTATGCTGTGCATCTGACAAACCAAACCAGAGAATGCTTTCATCCCAGAAATCTTGCATATTATTTGAGGTGGAGGTAGGCTGCACAGGAATTACTTAGGGTTTGGTTGGTTTTTTTCAGTGGTGGCATGGCCTAAGTATACCCACAATAAAGTGTTTTAAAAATGGGATTTACTGTGACTTCCATGGATCTCGGAGGAAGAAGGAAGGTAAAAGGAGGGTTGAAATAATAAGGTCATTGTAAATTCTATTTTTTTTAATAAAAATTGGATTCCAGTGGCAGGCAGCAGAGTCCCATCCAGTCAGATTTAACTGGCAGCCTTCCAAAGGCAAGATGAAAGGTCCTCTGAGTAGTAATTGTCTAAATGGAACAGACTTTGGTTATTGTGCAACTTCTTCATCCACTTTATTGTACCTTTATAATTAAATGATGCAATTCCTTTTTTTCCTTTCTTGTTTTCCTCTCATCTACTGCAGGAAAGCATCTGAGTGACACTGCCATAGGATGCAGACAGACTCTGTGACTCCCCATATTTTTTCTGGGTCACTACAAGCTGTATACAAGGAGTTGTGAGCTGCTGGTTGCCAAAGCAGGGCATAAACTCTGCCTTCTCCCAGACACTTACCTGCATTCCAGCTCTCTGCTTGCTTAGTGCTGGAGGTGGTTGGCTCACTCAGAGTTGTTGCTTGGGTGGGGAATTGCTGCTTTTGCTAGAAACTCTGTGGAAACCAGGCAAACAGAGGATCTGACAGGACAGGGTGAACACTATGCTCAAAGGGGCCTCCAGCAGCAAGGCTGTTCAGTTTGTGGAGGAGACTGGACAAACACCTGAGAATAGGAAGAATTTTAGAATATTGTGCTGAACAACCCCAGAGCCAGGATGTCCTGACTCTGCAAAGCTTTAGGGATCAGGAGTTAAACTCTGGTTCTGAGATGCTGAAAGGCTTGCTGAGATGTGAAAGCAGAATCAGAGAAACAACTCTCTTAGCTCTTTCTTTGTCACTGGTCCTTCTGTACCAGAGTGCTTTCCCTCACTCCAAGCAGTCCATTCCTAGAAATATAGATTATTCAGCTGAGGAAAAGTTAGCAAGACTGAGACCTCAGTTTGCATGTTCAACTCCAATAATTTCTTTACTGATTGTAATTTCTGTTTTTTCTGATTTGACTTTTTTTTCCAGGATGACAAAGAGAAGAAATGAACTGCCTAATTTTGGTGGAGCTTTAGAACACTCCTCAGGTCCTTGGTCTCATGCTTGTTTGCCTCCCCCTGAGAACTCTTACTTGTGACAATCTCTTTTAATTCACTGACTATTTACCTAATTGTATTATTTTGAAATATGCACATGGGTTCTATGAAAATACACCAAAAAAAGGATAGGAGAAATATAAATAGGACCAATTAATTTATTTATGTATTACTGTCTATTATACCTGTCTATAAGAAACCTGAAGTAACAGATCTCCAGTTTTTCTAGCAAAATCCAACATAATGGTCTTGGTATATTTCTCAGAAAGTAAAAATTAATAAATACAGAATAGAATTACAGAAGTGACCCAGCCTATTCAGGAACAGAACTGGTTTTTAAAATCACTGGTATCAGAATATTGCCAAGTACCACAGCTCCTGATCCTGCCACAAGCCATTGCCTATAGCTTGTATTAATTTCAGCAGAGTTCATAAGCAGAATAACTGCAGGGTATTTGCAAAGCTAGTTAGGCTCTTAATGACCATTTTTTGTTATCCTTTGATAGACAAATCTCAATAGACCATTCTCAATACTGGAAGTTTTGCTTAGGGAAAAATGTAGGATCTGTTTTAAACTAAATGGTTCACAGGTCCTGTCCAGCTTTAAAAACAAACAAACAAAAAGCCAAAACACTTAATCAAATTTACATTCAATTACATATAGCATTACACACAATATTTGGGGCCAGAACCTGCATTAGTTTATCCAGTTCCAGAAGAGGTGTATTACACTAAATTAACAGAGGAAAGAGAGTTAAAGCTCTATATACCAACCTCTTTTATAAGGTATTTGCCCTGGATCTCACAGAGAGTGAGTTCATCTGTGCAAGAATATGTGCCCCAGTCAGGTTATTTGAACACTACAGGTAGAGAACATCTGCAGCCCCTCACACCTGCACACTGCATGCTCTGTCCACACACCCATCCCTGAAACCTCTAACTCCCAAACAAGTATCTGTCACGGAAGTAAAAACTACTTTTAGTTTTTACTTTCATGACAGATCCTGTTGGTAAGAACCTGGAATACCTGCCTTGTTTTCAACTCACAGCTCTTCTCAACATTGGACAGCAACAACACTTACTTCACTTTAATCATATAAGTGAGGATCAAAAAGGAAACATCTCCATTTTTATTTCTGAGCAAGTCAAACACTTTATTTTAGCAAACTGCCATTGCACTTGCTTTTTCTGTGTTTCAGTCTGGAGCTGCCAAAGGAACACACACCTCTATAGCATTTGTGTGTAACTCCATGATGGCTGAGAGCTATAGTACAGGCAGACCCTCAGCCCAGAAAGGCCATCAGATGAACTAAAATGCTGCTGTTCAGTGTTACGAGTCTCTCTCCTTTAACACTTCTCTCATCCTACAGTGAAGTTGGTTAGAAGTGTATGAGAAAACCTTTAAAGCAGGCAAGGAGTGACACACCCCAATATTTGGTTCCCTCATGTGCACGAGTTGCACCTCTGACCCAGGGACAGTGACTTTGTGAAGTGGCTCTCTGGCCATCTGCAGACACACACATCCAGGAGCGTGTGTGCAGGAACACCCACTGCACCTGAGCCCAGGGAATCCCTGGCTACCAGCTGGATGCTGTGTGGTCAGAGTTAGCTCACACACTCACACACACACACATGAACACGAGCAGACTACAGCAAGACCTTTCAAAGACCACCTTCTGCATTTAACCACTTCGTCTTGATTTGTCACATCTTCTCTATGGTTAACACTGAGCAGAGCTGCCATTACAGATAACCCAGCGCCACGCATTTCAGCTGTTTCTGGCAGGAGAAATGGACATTCCTGATCCCAGGACAAAGCAGGTGGAGAAAGAGGAAAGAGTCTCACTTATTTCAGGATGAAAAACCTCTCTCATAACCACAACTCCATTTGCAAAGGTGAGCTCTGTTGACATGTTTGCCCGCTGTCAAGGTTGAATTTGTTTATGCCCCGAGCACAGCGAGCACACGTGGCAGAGCAATCCAGCTCTCCACGGCCAGCCCAGCACATACCATCCTCACCTAGGTGGAGAATAGGAATCACTCTCTTGGCACTGAAACCAGCAGCAGGGTGTCTGGGTGCTGACAGGCTGTGGACATGTCCACTTGCCCTTTACACATGAGGCTGAAGACACCAATCTATTTCCCAGGAGTTGTTAAATAGCAGCTGCATATGAAGGGTCCCTTGCAACACAGGCAGGATCCCAAGCAGTGATCCAGGTACACCACCTGTTTGGACTGGTTTGGTACAAGTCTCTACCATGCTGCTCACATCCACTGCTCACTCATAAAACATACAGAACAAAACCTGTACATGGGCAAAGATGTGAGAGAACACTCCTCCTGAATAAGTAGTTTTAAGCAATAATTCCACCTGTAATGTCTGAGGAGGGAATTAATGAAGGCTATCAAGAGAGTTTGGGACAGAGAACACTCTTGGATGACAAGTATTTTGAAAGATGGCACTGTGTGAGAAGCAATGATTTCACTACAATGGAAATAAACCAATGGGGAATCTTCTGATTGCAAGAGGAGAACCATGGGAGGGAAATGTTATTTTGTAGTACAGAGGAACCATGCCGTGGGTAGCAAAGATGCCGTCATCCTTTCCTGAAACCCTCATAATCCTGCAAAAACATGCATCCTCTGTTTAGGTAGGGAGTTATGCATGTGGCCCCTTCCTACACTTTGGATCAAATAAGCATTTGGGGCAAAATGACCATCACCTTGAACCACTACCTTGGGGGAAAAATTAAGACAAAGGATCAAAAGACTAGACAAAAAATAGCACAAAAATGCTACAGGCTAACAGATGCATCTCCACCCCAAGAGAAAATTATTCCTTTCTAATAAATTCATGTAATGTTTTGTAGGTATTGAAAATATTCCAAAGCACAGCTCAGTGTAAACAGCAGCCTGGGTATCCTCCTGCTCTTTAGCATTTCTCTTTGTTTACTCTCCATTTGAGGATAGAAAAAGCCTACATGTGAGCACTGCAAATGGTGTATTTCAGGACGGATGGGGCATTGAGAAAGGCAGTGATGAAACACAGACATATGTAGCCTCCAATAAAATACTATGTACTTTGCCCAAGCCACCAGGGTCAAACAAAATTTAAAAAAAAAAAAAAATCCAGTGTTTTCTTTATGAATACTTCTTATTTGTGTGTGGAAATAATCTGATGCCATGGTGATGGGAAGACTATATCAAGCTTAGAGAGAGAGACATGAAAAATATATTCTGGGGTGTGTGTGTTCTCACCTCCATTGCCTTCTTGCCCCCACACCCCACGTCTCAGGAGTAGAGGTCCCATGGGAAACTGCCCTGGCAGCGCTTCTGGAAGCACTGCCCAGCCAGGCCAGTTCACCCATTGCAAGGAGAGGTACTTGGCTAGAGATGCCAGCTCCCATCTGTGAGCCCAAATGGCTCTGCTCAGCCCCTGCTCATCTCGGGAGAGCCTGGCATGTTCACCTGGTAAGAAAAACAGCCCTTACCTTTGGCAATCAGCTCCTCCAGCTCTTGGTCGAATCCTTGTCGGTGGCATTTCCTCCAGAGCCCCATATTGGTGGAGTTGTACTGTCTGTTGCACTCGTCGACTGCGCTCATAGCAAAGATCTGCCTCCTGTTTCTTGCCAAGAGGAGTTTCCCTTCCCAGCGGTCCAACCTAGACCTGCTGGCCCTGAGAGGCAGGTTGTTGTTGGAGTTATAAATGAAGCCAGGATCATTTCTCTTAGTGGTGATGCTCTTGCACCTCTCTCTGTGCTTTCTGGCATCAGTTTCGTACCAATGGTCAGAGCAGATCGCCACAGCCAGCATGCCAAGGGCACACAGAGCTAAAGAGAGGCCAGCATAGAGCAGTAACCTTCCAGCAGCCATGCCTCAGCCTCACAGAAACACCATGGACATCTTCACAACAGGCAAAGCCGTTGGGGGTGAGACCACGCACAAACCTCCGGAGCAGCTGCTAGGTGTCACTTGGCAGAGACTGCCTCAAACATCCCCAACTCCCGTGGCTCACATCCACGCTGCAGAGGGATGCTGAGAGCACTACAAAGTTCTGCCCTGGAGGCAGTCTTGGAGTCTCATCTGCCTCTTCTCCTCTGCAGAGGAGACCTGGCGAGGAGAAACACAGCCGTCCAGCAGTGACCCACCTACACGAAGATGTCCTGCTCCCCTCACCGCGAGCACCCGAGCGACAGGGGCTGAGGGGATGTATCCCCCCTGAAGAGACCTGATGGCTGATCAGTCCATTAATCTCTTTCAATCTGGCCCGCTCAGAAATCCAGAAGAGATGGCTTTCAGATCAGCAAGCTCACTACAGCATCACCACAGGACAGAAAAGTTCAACAGCCTGACATCTCCCACTTGCAAGCAGCCAGTTGTCCCGGTTTCAGGAATGGGTGACTTGCCTTTTCTTTGTCAGTGGCTCAGCAAGAGCATCATCGTCTGGACGGTCGGCCACTTGCTTGGGTTTAAAGCGGGGTCGAAAGGGAGGGAGCAAGAGGGGGGGAGCAATCTGTTGTTGTTGTTGCTGCTGCAGCTGCTGCTGCTGCNTGCTGCCCCCCCTTCCGCCGGCAGCTGAAAAGCTTCCTCCGTCCCCGGCGCTGGGATGTGTTGTGCACAGTTTTCCTAACACGGCGGCACGNTGTCCTGCTCCCCTCACCGCGAGCACCCGAGCGACAGGGGCTGAGGGGATGTATCCCCCCTGAAGAGACCTGATGGCTGATCAGTCCATTAATCTCTTTCAATCTGGCCCGCTCAGAAATCCAGAAGAGATGGCTTTCAGATCAGCAAGCTCACTACAGCATCACCACAGGACAGAAAAGTTCAACAGCCTGACATCTCCCACTTGCAAGCAGCCAGTTGTCCCGGTTTCAGGAATGGGTGACTTGCCTTTTCTTTGTCAGTGGCTCAGCAAGAGCATCATCGTCTGGACGGTCGGCCACTTGCTTGGGTTTAAAGCGGGGTCGAAAGGGAGGGAGCAAGAGGGGGGGAGCAATCTGTTGTTGTTGTTGCTGCTGCAGCTGCTGCTGCTGCCGCTGCTGCCGTTTGAAATCGTGGTTAAAACATCCCCTCCCCGGCTGGCTCTGGGAACGCGGGCACGCACGGGTCTCTCCCTCAGCAGACTTCGCCGACAGTCACTGGCATCTTGGCTTCGGAGACACCTCGGCTTCTCTCTGCCAGCCTTGCCATTCACTCGCCTGCTTTTGTCGTCGGCGCTGTCATCCAGGCAGCCGAACGTCGCGCTGCCTTCCTTCCCCGGCGCGCCCGGGCAGCGCTCCGGCAGCCTCCCGGCTGCGGGCCGGGCAGAGGCGGCGGGAGCAGCCGCAGCCCGGCAGGAGCCGCCGCCGGCC
>VZRS01009240.1:239128-253041 GCA_013398055.1 Ifrita kowaldi
ACCGGGGCGGAGGGGCGGAGGTGGGGGGGAGCTACACACCTTACACGGGGAGAGGAAAGCAGCCCCTAACTGTTGTCAACAGCTTTGGGGCTGCACCATTTCTCTGCCATATGGCCCGATCTCCTCGTCGGAGCTGAGATTTTCTAGCTCAGCAGCTTCATACGAATCGTATCCTCGGCATCAGTAGTTATACATTCAGACATATTTTTCTCTCCTTAAATTTTCACTCCCTTTCTCTTTAATGGGAATAACTCACCCATCTTGTAGAGATCAAGTGCACCAGAAGGCGAGCTGGAGTCCCCAAGCTTTAGAAATCTCATTTCACCGTTTTTAACCCAAATAATAGCAAATCCAATCTTCTGTACACATGGGAATCTTTCCTTGTTCAAACACCGAGCCCTGCAGCCTTGGCCGAAGCCTACAGACCGAGCATACAGAGCGCTGAGCCAAAAGCCAGTGATGTCACCCATGCAACGTGAGACTCATTTCTTATTTCTCTATCCTCCTTAAAGATAAACTGCACCACTTCCCAGGCAGGAAATGTCGAAGCCTTACTCTCCTAAGAGGGAAAAATGTAAAACCTGGATTTAACTGGATCCTGATCATTCTTGATCACAAGCCCTTACATTATGTCAACCAAATCCAAAACAAGCGGAGCTGCTTCTCACTGCACCAAAAAAAATCCCAACCTGCTACAAAAAACAGAGAATGAGCTTGAAAAGAACCCTGGATTGTAGATCTGTGTGATCCAGAAAGCTGAGGTGTCCAGACTCTGAACTGTCTCAACTGAAAAGGAAATGCACATGGTCATTTCCCTTGCACCAAAAAGGTCTGGATGCTGGCACATCCCGATCTGCGAGTACCACAGCATCCAGGAGATGACAGAGGAACCAAGTTAGCCCCATCCAGTATTTGGCTCCCAGTGATTCCACAGCATGAGCAGCAAACAATGCCATTGCCCCTACTGCACCAAAACATCCACAACCCAATGCCTGCCCACAGATGCATGCTGCAAAAATCTACATCCATGCTGGATCCTACCAGCTTTTGGCACCTGAATCCCAAGCTGTGTCATCTGAATTGAAAATAAGCACAGTCTTTCTGGGACCCTTGGCCCCAGGAGGGGAGTCCTGGGATTTTGCTAGCTTTTAACCCTAGCCACCCAAATTATACTTGCTCCAGTGGGGAGAGCAGATGTGGAATGTAGCAGCTCTTTGTGTGTCAGAAATACATACCTGGATTGTCTTGTGGAATACAGCTGCATAAAGAAAAAATTAACCCACATGGCTGGATCATAACAATTTTTGGTTTTTTTGATAATACCTGTATTATCAAAAAAGGCAAAACAACTCCTTCCATTTTACCTGGCAAAACCAGGGCCCATATCCACTGGGATTTGCAGCTATGGAAGGGTATCTGTGCCATTAAACCATTTTTGGTGTGAAATGTACTGTATTCTTTAAACTCCTTGAAGGATTATGAAACTGACAAAGACAAGTCACTCATCCAAACCATAAAGGTTACAATCATCTGCATCTACTGAACCAGATCTATTGCAAAATTTCAGTGCTGTGTCATGAATATTAACTGTATCTGGAAAGCTCTAGGTAAAGTTAATTGTTTTACTGAAACATGGGACTGGTTTAATTTTTTTAGCAGTAACTTCCCTTTGTTGCTAATAATAACGGCCAGTATTTCAGGGTCTAAGGTTTTTTTAAAAATAGTTCTGCACGGATGGATCCACTTCTGTAACTGGATTTTTCAAGGAACTATGTGTCAGTAGATAAGAAGAATTAGATGTTACAGCAGGCCTGGAGCAGCCATACTTGTTGTCCGTTCAGAGATAAAATGTAGAGGTTTGTGGTCAAAAAGCTGTTGGCTCCTATAAGAAGATGACGAACAGGTTTCTTGTATCACACCCACACAGAGATGAGAGTGCACCTGGATTTCTTTGTCAATTTTTAGCATCAAGTCCCAAGCTGAAGGATGAGAACAGGGAACAGGCCTAATTTTACCAACCAAATATTTTGGCTGATTGTTGGATTTTCTGTTTAAGCACGAGAGTCCGCTACGTTTATTCTCTATTTAGATTGAACTGGAAAACAAAACTGTTCTCTGTCTAAATACCCATTTTAGACAGAACTGGAAGACTGGGGCTAAGAGCAAAATGGAGGATCCAGCTACTAGAACTGTCCTTCTCATGATACTGGCCAAAGATATGTGAGGGGATGGGAAAATAATATAATGGAATCACACCTACATTTCTTTTCATGTTAAACATTAGGATTACAGTCCAAAGAGCCAAGATTTGGTTGGACCCAGGGAGCTCCAGGTGCCAGGTTTTCCCATCACACTCCAAGACTGCAAGACAGCTTGGGGCAGGGGGACTTTTGTACCTGGAGAAGCCAGACTTGTTCCCTCTTCTCATTCTTAAACATGGGTTTGAAAGCCAAAAATTGACATTCAGTTCCAGGTTTTATCTTTTTCTCTGAAAAGGCATTTCAGTGGCAGTTTCTATGCTTTTTTTTTTTTTTTTGCTTGCATTTGTAGCTTTATCAGATGGCAGTCTGTATCTTTCTGCAAGTCACCTTAAACATATAACTGTAGGAGAAACTGTTGGATTTTAGCCCCACTTTAACTCTTAGAATTAAACATTTTTCTCTTTCATCATCATTATTCCCTTCTTTTCAGGAGGGGCACAATACTGCTTGCTGGAAGCATTGGGAACCTTCCCTGTGTCTCTTCCCGGGATTATTACAGACAGCCCCCTTCTCAGCACAAAAGATCATTATTAAATTCTCTTCCTCCCACCCCTCCTCCGCCTCACCACAGGGGGAAAAAATCCCAGTCCTTGTCGATCTTCAGTTGGGAGAAAGACATTAAAAAAAAAACCTCCACACACACTTTGGCACGCGACATGGAAACCGCTCCCGACAGTGAATTAAGGGCATCTCAGCACAGGGAGCTAATTCACAGGTCTTAAATGAATCAGGGAGTGAAAAAGCAGTTTCAGCGGCGGATTGAAAGCTGAGGCTTTCTTTTCTGCCGGTTACGATTTCAGTGATCCAGAGCGAAAGCTAAAGCACACGGATGCACAGAAAAAAAATGTCTGAAGGCATGGGACAGAGGAGTGAAGCCCGGTGAGTGTGTTCAGAGCCAATTCCTTGTGACAAGCCGTGCGCTGCCTGCTAGAGCTCACTACGGATGGGATCTCACAGCTAGCGCCAGTCTCCTCTCCATTCCCTCCCAGCAGCGTCTCCGCTCTCCTGAGCATCCTCCAGCGACCATCGCCCACCGCCTCTCCAGAGAGCTCCAGACACAAAAGCAAAGCGAGCGCCTGTACAAAGGTACCCAGAGGTGGGGTCTGGGGCTAGGAGCGGGGAAGGGCAGAGTAAACGGACAGCCCATTGCAATTTGCTTTTCTTTTTTGTTTTTGTTTTTTTTTGTTGTTGTTTTGGTTTTTTGGGCTCTTTTCTACATCAAAATGACCTCCACCATATTTTTCTTCCTTCGTCTTTTTTTTTCCTTTTAAAGTAAAAGAAATCAGTGCCATCTAGTGGGGGAGGGGATTGAGCAAGTCAAGGTGCTGCCCGTTCCCAGGGACCTACACTTCTAATTCAGTTATTCAACAGAGAGAGATGACCCTCAGTATTTCCCTGCTCTGTCTGTGATCTTCACCTCCCCAGAGGTGATGTTTAATTTAGATGGGCTCCAGCCTTCATTCTTCAAAAAGAATTACCTACTGAAGTCACAGGAACTCGTCCTAGTGTTTTATTACCTGAAGCAGTACTGGCTCTGGAGGCAGTTCGCTGCCTTAATTACAGGATTTCAAACACAAGACAGTAATCAAACCAAACACAGATATAACAAATTATGTCTACTAATATTTTTTATCATTCCAGTGCACCTTGGATACTGGCGTACGTGAATCCTCAGCATGCCAGCCCTTCTAATAACGCAGCCATAAAAGATGCTACCATAGAAGCATCTTATGATAACTCCCACAAACACTTGACCCATCATTCGAACAGATTTTGGGTGTTCAGGTAACTCAGAACCAAGCAGAGGCACTATAAAGGAAGAGCAGAACCACAAAACACCATATGAAAGTTTGTAATCCAAATCCCAGGAATTAACCAGTTGTCAATGTCCCTTCTATTTTTTTTTTTTTTTTAATAGAAGAAGAGATTTTCAAAGGGAAGCATCAGCCAGCTGCACAAACATGGGCTAGACACACACACATACACACACAGAGACACGGAGAATGGGCACACAGCTGTCTACACACTCGTGTGGCTGTGCACACACTGATATCTAGCTGCACACAACAGCACCTCTGCCATCCCCACTGGCAACTCCCAAAAGAGATTAGTTTTCCTCTCTCTAAAAAAAAAGCAAAACCTCACCAACATTTGGATTGCAAAGTTAAGCAAGTTAGTGAATGCTAGATTTAAGATCACCCATGGAACATTAATTTGCTCAGCATGCAAACACACTATGATACAATCTTTAATAACATGATTTCTGTTTCCATGGGTCTCCCATTTTTTACAGTGCAAAGGATAAATGTTGCTCACTTAATGAACACTATTCAAATTTTCTCCTATCCTTATCATCCAGTGTGTGGTGCCTGTACTATTTATTGCAGAGCATCCAGATCTTGCATTGCATACAGAATGATTAATTTCCCCATGAGCTTTTCTACAGTGGGGCTCTAATGGTAGTGTTGGAGGGGTGGGGGTTTTTTACAAACATCAAGGAACTTATCTTCACAGATCCCTGCTGAGGGACAGAGATAAAAGGCAGTATTTTCAAACATGTCAGCGTATTTTGGGTACTCTTTTAAAGGAACTTAGAACCTAAACTTCCAGAGTACTTAGCACCTGACTTCCTCAGCGAGGAGCTTGCAGACCCCTTGGCTCTAGACACAGTGGACAGTATTTCCACAAATTAGTGCACGGGTGACTGCAGCTGGATACACAGAAAATGGGCACCACATGGACAGAAGTTGGGAAGAGTGTCATCTTTTTGAGTCACCAAGCTTCATAACAGTAACCGTCACAAAGGGTGAAATAAAATCCAATTTTCAATTTCAATTCAAATGCCCATGACCATGATTTTTTCCTGCCTGTATTCGTCTGCTAGGCTCACTACACAGCCTCCAAACTGTCCACCAAACAGCCACCATCTCAGGACTGCAGAGTTCATCTGCCATCTACCATGATCTGGGCAGAAAGCAGGATGTGATCATGTATTTTGCCTCATGACCATAAGTCACAAGTGAACGGCAATCCATGGGCAAACTTTAGTCTGGTGTTTTCTTAGAGTCCTGATTTACTGACCTGGAGTTGTGATGAACAGGGGAACCACACATGAGCTGAATTGATCAGGGGTCAGGAGCTGAATGGAGGGAACCATCAAAAGAACAGATTTGGTTTTGGAGGAAGCAAAATGAATTGCTGGGCAGAAGGCAGGAGGACAGGTAGGTGAGAAGTCCTATATCATATTTTTCAATAAAGCAGAGGGAATGGCCAGCACCAAATGGCCTCACACAGAGACAGGTAAAAGACAGTACACAGATAAAAAGAACCACAGTATAATGTTGTCTTTCCAAACAACAAAACAAAACAAGACAAAAGACTGGCGGCTTTTCACTAAAATTGCTCCCTCCTGTTAGCTCTCAACTGTCAAAACCACACCACCGTTAACCACCTGAGGCTGCACTGTGGACACAGCTATGTATGACAATCACTGCTGCTCATGAGAACATCTCCAAGAATGCTTTTAAGCTCAGACAAAACAAGGATGAACTATTTTAAACAAAACTTTTCCCCAAGCTTCCCAGTGTGGACATCATGCTTGGAAAATGTCAGCCCAAGAACTTAAAGTGTAGCAGAGCTTTAAGCTATCAGCTTTTCCACAAAAGAAGGCCTTGTAGGCAAACTCAGCCCGGGGAAGACATCATCCCTGCACCTCTGTACCGTCTCCACACAGCCCAAATGTCCATGGGCACTGTGGTGAACAGCAGTAGGACCTGGGAGATACCGCTCCAAGGCATTTGAAGGCATTGCCAACAGCTTTAGTTTTTTTCAGCCAGGTGGTAGGATCTAAATGTAGATCATGCCACATTTAACATGTTGAGTTCTAAAGTAAAATACTGGGGAAAGACATTCCTGTCTCCTGAGTCCTGAGTAAACACTCAAGTGCTTCCAATAACAGAGGAGCAAGAACAGATTTAAGAAAAAGAAAAGGCCTAAGCCGTACAGGTGTAAGCCTCTATTGAAAGAGAAAGTTCTGGTAGGAGACAACTCAGCTAAAGCACAAGGGCAATATTTAGCCCTCTTTCAAATTCATCCCCCTACAAGAGAAAACAGATCTTAGCCCCTGCATTCACAAGCAGAGATTCAGCTCCAATCTGCTGCTCTCTGAGATCACAGCAGCCACTCTGTGTCCTGCTCGTCTTGCCAGCTTGGTAGTCAACATCTTCATACTCTACAGCTTCTTCTCCTCTGAGCTCTCACACGAGCAGACCTGTTTCCCCAAAAGCCTCGCTAAGAGGACTGCTGTTTCATACAAGCCCATCTCTGCTTCCCCCTGGTTACCTTTTGGATACATCAAGCCCAGCCTCCCACCCAAAATCCTGCTACAGGAAAAACCCATCGCCTGCTGCAGTGAGGAAGGTGACATTGCTCTGAATGCAGGAGCTGTACAGCAAGGTCACTTGCTGCCTAAAGCCAGCTACAAAAGCAAGATGGCTCTCAACATCACCACCATTGGGCTCAGCTGAAAACAGGAGATACCACTTCATTAAAATTCATAGATCTTGTGACTCTTATAGAAATAGCAAGAAGAATCCAGGATGGCAGAGACGAGATATTAGGGCCAAAGAGTACTGATTGAGAGCAAAAACTCAGACTTCTGTCTGCCAAAAATAAGTATATTTGGTAAGAAGCAGCTTTTATTCTTAAAGTTACATCTAACACATTGATCTTCAATATATGAAAACCTGATTAATTCTGGTTTTTTTGAACTGCATCAATATGTAGGCATACATACATATAGGCAGCCTAATATGAAGGTGCATCTGCAGTACTGTTAGTTTGCTTGACATGGCAAGTCACACTGTACAACCTTCCCTAAACTTCTGACAGATTTCAGAATGCATTGTTCATTCCCTGAGAGATTTTTGGACATGGTTTCTATCCACAGTGTTTTGTGAACGAACACAGTGAAAGACAGAGCCACAGCCTCTGTAGGTGGATAATATGGTGTTTCATTGTGAGTGTATCACACCTGTGATTGGCTCCCAGCTACCAATTCAATTCATTGCTTCTTTTAATCACAAAAGAAAAACAAGGATTAGCTAAAAATCAGAACACACCGACCATAAGAAACCATCACAGAAGCAACTGGAGAGAAAACCAGTAAGCAAAACAAAAAACGATATGTGCTTGGAAAAACCATATTCTCTAAAAGCACTCCTTCATTTTGGAACACAACACAGAAGCAAGACCTCAATCTTCATCTATTCTATTTGGCTGTGAAGTCCCAGCAGAGTGGATTCATTTAAATATTTTTTTTTTAAAAGGCATATGCACATGTATTGTGTGCTGCTGTAAAAGCAGCTGACATCTAGGATGATGAACTCTCTATTTAGACACAAGCATGCTGCCATCTTCAACAATTTTGCATTTACTCCTCTTCATTTATTATCACCAAGTATATTTGCATCAAAATAAAGTAGCTGGTTCTTCAGAGTTCATCCATTTGTACAGTTCATCTCCCCACCTCAAGCTTTAGAACTGTGATGTCACAATTACACCTTGTACTCTGAAGTTGTTCCAGGGAGAACTTCTGGGCCCTGAAAGACAGGCATTTACTGCCCTTTGCTGCAAAGGCCTCCAGTAAGTACCCACCAAAGAAGAAACCACGGGGAGTACCAAGCTTCAATGACCATACCCTGATCATCCAGGATAAAGAAACTGGCCCGCAAGAAGTTACTTCTCTTGTTTCCAGAGAAACAATGTTTCCAGGACTAAGGAACAAAATTTCCCAAGGACATACAAAAAAAACCAAAAAGAAAATTTGGGATTCACAGAGATAAAGTCTGAAGAAGGAATTTTTCTCAGGAAAAAGGGAACAAATGTCCAGAAAGCATGTGTAGGAGCACGACTTACTCAGCCTGGGTACTAGCAAGGTCAGAGAGAAAGAACTGAACCAAAAAAAAGCCTCTGCAGAATGCTTGCACAGGCTGAAGCAACTGAGGCTGAGAAGTGCGTGCAGGATTGATTATGATTCTCTAGACAGGCAAATTCTAAAGCAGAGAGCAGCTCTGGTTACATAACCAACAGCAGCCTCATGTCACCCACCAGGACTGCAGTGGAGAACTCCAAACTAAATCCAAAAAAGGATCTGTTTCCGTAACTCTGCCTTCAAAAGACTCCATGATGGGGAAAGGTTGATCAATGATGTTTAGGTCTACAAAGAGCACTACTGAAATGACTGGGTACCTGGGAGTCCAGACAGATCTTGGAAAATTTGCTGACTTACAAATCCAGGCAGTCAGAGTGGCTAACCAGAGTGCTCCCAAAGACCCAACCATGTATCCTGTGCTCAGCACTGATCAAGATATCCTAAGACAAGAAGGGAGCTAAACCAGGAAAACATGGAGAGAAATCACCATTGAAATGCACCATAAAGGCCAAGAGGGATATACAATATCAGAGTCTGCTGAAACTCAGGGGAACCAACAGCTCACAAACCCAAGAGGTCTGGATCCAAGACAGCACCTTGAAAAGAGCTCAGCTTGAAGAAACAGAAATGTGAACTCCAACAGACCCAACTAATCTCCTTGGATTTTCTGTTTAAGAGATTGATGTATTTCTGAAAATTCTATTGCTGGAACATTTTTATTCACTCTGTTTTCACACTTGGTCAAACAGAATTAGAGATGAACAGTTTTTTGACCCCATTTGAAAGCCTTGGTGGATGTCCTTTCAGATGAGGGTTGCAAGCAATGATGGAAGAGAAACTACAAGAGCTTTTATCAGCAGTGAGCCAGATGTCTCCATTATTTCTCCTCTTTTCGCTGACTCTGTCATTTTAATATTTTTCCTTTTTTTTTCCTCCTCTCTGCAATACTCTGTTCCAGCCAAAAAAGATGTGTCTTTGTTACTGTTGCCCTTAAAAGTTTTATGTGCATGTTGTTAGTAAAGTAACAACAACACTTCTGTAGTATGTTTTTCACTGGGGGAAGCTGAAGCATTTTCTAAGAATCAATTATTCTTCACAACCCATTCCTGAAGCAGACATTATTTTTCCCAGTTTACAGAGGGATAAAATGGCAGATAGGTTAATTAACTTGCTTAAGGTCATCCAGTGAGTTAGGAATGGAGCTGCAAAAAAGCCCAAGATTCAACAATTCCCACTCCCAATCCCTTCATCTAACCACTGAGAAATATCCGTTCTCTTCAGTCTTAAGTACTTCATTGAAATCTATCACTGACCATTTATTCTGCCATATTGTTGAGCTGCACATTAGTCAGTCTAAATGACAAACATGTAAAGTGTGTGGAGATCCACAGCATCCTCCATCCCTTGCCTGTCCAGCCTCGTGCAGTGCCCGCTATGCCGGACAGCTCATCTTCCATTAAAAATGGATGTGCTACAGTTCTCCTGCAGAACTGCCAATATCATCTCAGGCATCACTCCGAGGGCACTGCACGAGAGACAAACAGCACTGGCTCTCTTTCCCCAGGAGGAGGGAAGGCTGCCTCAACAGCCCGGCTGTTGGGGAAAGCAATAAACTCGAGATGCCAACTGGCTTTGAAAAATAATTTCTGTTTTTCTCTTATGCTGCATCTCCCTCCCAAGTGTTCCCAGTGTTAGATAGCTGGAGTGGCAGTACTTAAAAGTGACATCTTTGTGGATTTCACTCTGGCATTAGTTTGATGAGTTACTTTAAAGTCAAAATATCCTTCAAATGCCCACCCAAAGTCTGTCAGTCTCTTAACACTACACATTCTCTCCAGAGGGATTTGCAATGCAGATGTCTCCGTGGCTCAGCACGAACTGCTGTGCAACAAAATACAGCTGAAGTTTGCCAATTAATCATGAACACATAATGAATAACAAATTATTTCTAAACACGTTTGTAGCCAATGCAGTTTTAACAAATGCTCAAAGGATCCTTCTACTTACTCAGATGAAGATGATTTTGTTCCCTGATGTCAGTATTTACAAGAAGAAAATGTTAGAGATGATCTTACAGCACGATAGTTCTAAACATAAGACTTGGGAGTGAAGTTGCTCATTTTGTCATACAGGTACTACTCAAATGCCTCGTTTACAAGATCAAATGATACAATTTGAGACACTTCTTTCCTCTAAATGTCAATAAACAAGCACCAGTGAGCAAATTGTCACCCTGATGGGTTTTTTTTCTGGGTGTACCTTTGCCTTCTCAGGACAAACAATGGATCAAGTGTTGCATTTTGTCAAAATTTTGCCTTAAAGCTGTCGTTCAGTTATAACTAAAATACATCCACAGGATGAATTAACCAGATAATTCCAGATCACTATTGATCAAATTATATAATTCCAGACAAAATTACTGCCAGCTATTTGTAAAAAGGTCTTTGTTGTACTTTATTATGAGGTCTCTTCCTCTTTTTTTTTCCTTTTTGCTGCTTTGCATGTGTTCCATGCATGTCTCTCCACTCCCTGGATTTCTTTCCTCCACAACAGTCCCTGTACAGAGAATGTCCATGTTGTCTTCTACCCCATGTCAAGTCACTCTCCTTTAACTCCTTTCTAGGGTTTTCAGCTTTTTCATTCACCCATCTCCCACTGATTTTCTTGCAAATAATTGCTAACAAGTCCAAACACTTTGCTCTGCTTGCAACAAAACTCTCAGGAGGATCTAACAACATGTTCATAGAATTCAACTCATCACAAACCCATTCTCGTAGTCTGTCTCTGCTGCATCCTTCCATTCCCTGTTATCATCAACCCTTAGCATGCCAAATCTAATTTGGACTGCGAAGACCTCAGAGTGGGGATGTTGAGTTTACAGTCCCTGGCAGAATCTAGGGACACACAGTGTCCCAGATAAGGTGAGCAAGACCTTTTTGGCTCCATGGATTGCAAACCAGATCATTCTCTGTCTCTGCAAATTTGCAGATGTGTTGAGTTGTTGTTCTGTTGACTGACGTGACCCTGATTTTCCACCCTGAGTGTCTGTACGCCGCCTTACTGGCATGCTAACCCTGGCTGGGTGCTCTGCAAGCAATTCTCCTCCTAACCACAGAAACAAAAGTGACATAAATAGGCCTTTGCAAATGCACATTTTAACTTTGATTTAATAATAATAATGGCTGACAGGAGAAACTACTGAGCAAAAAAGACAGAAAAATTTAACTAATGCAGACCTGTTCATATCTGTGCTTCCATCACACCAAAAAAGTCATGCTGGAGCCTGCAAGCACAGGCAGCAACAATACTTTGAGGGAAAGACGAAGATGTTTTCCAGTGGCCTATATGCCAATTTTCAGTGTGGGTAACATGCAAGTAGAATATTTTCATTGATGAGGAGGAATGAGATCGAACTGATGTAATTACTGAATCAGGAAGGATAATTTACCAAAATGGAATATTAAAATACTTTGCTCCAATCCTTTAACATAAATAAAGAAATGTGAAGACTGAGAAGGAAAGAGTGCGTATGAAACCACCATCATTATCTTAGAGATGCAGAGACAGTAACTTGTTCCACCTAACCCTATTGAGGAGGGGTGAAATGGAGTGGGGATGGCTGCAGAGAATCACGCTGCTTATCCCTCCTATGTACAAAAAGTGTGCTCAATTTGAAGCTGTGTGAGGAAAAAGCCCCAAAAGGCAGAAGCCGTGTCTCATTACACTTTCTAAAAACTCATTTTCTACAACAGAAGTTATTCCAGTCTGCATGGAAGATGTATTTTTGAACTCATAATGTTTAAACAACTTAATCATGGAACAAAAAGGAGGTGGTTGTTTAGGAGCCAGCAATCTTAATTTGATTACAGCAAGGACATTTGTTATAACAAGGAAAAAGGACAGTCCCAGTCAGGAAAATTCTCTCTCTCTCTTTCCCTCACACATACACACACACACAGAGATGGTTCAGGAAGACCTTCTCCATCAAGATGGGAGAAATGATGAGAAAATTGCTATTCAAAAATAGAGATAGAAATGTAAATGAGAACACTTATGATCTTACTCCATAAAGTCATGATTGCTTAATTAACAAAACGGCCAATTTTGGCTGAAGGACAACTTTGTCTCGGCAGCAGGGTGAAGGAAACGCTCAGAAGTTAAAAGTATGTTATAGAACAACATAGAAAGGCAAAAATACAGGAAAAAAATGTTCTGTTAATACAAAAAATGAAGACTACAGAAAATGCATAAGCGCTTTAACTACAGAAAGCAAAATGAGGAGTGCAACAATGCTGATGCACATCTAGAGATGGTAAAACAGCACAGAAATGGCAGAAATGATAAAAACCTTTATTTCCTCCTTAGAAAGATTAAGGAAGAGGCACTTTTCTTATCAAGTAGAAAAAAAAAAGCACTTTTCAGTCCATTAGTCAGTAAGGAAAATGGGGAGCAGGATCTACTAGAGCAAACATTTTAAAATTAGGATATTTAGAGAACTTTTACAGGACAGTGTTTGAATAACTGGCTAAAGAAATTCCATGAATGCTAATTCTTAATCACAGAATCATAGAAATGCTTGGGTCGGAAGGGACCTTAAAGATCATCTAGTTCCAATCCCCCCCCTTGCCATAGGCAGGGACATCTTCCACTAGATCAGGAATATACAGGAAATCAGACGATCATACCAACATTCAAAAAGGACAAGAAAGGGGACTGGGTTGCCCAGGCCACAAGGCTGCTCTTCCTGTGACAAGCATGGAAAATGTGACAGAAAATTAATCAGGGAAGGACGACAAAATAACAATTTGTTCAATGCTTGGCAGAATCTGCTCTTCTAGAAAACAGGCCAAGCCAGACAAACCCAATTTCTTCCTTCGATGGCATTACACGTTTGGCATATAAATGCAATCACATAATTGTCATTTACTCAGATGTTTGCACAGAGTCTGATTTAGCACCTCCTGGCACTGATTAAAAATTAGCATAAATCAAGCACTGGGAAAGCTCATGTCTAGTGGGATTGGCAGTGGCCAAAGGGGTGCCGGGGGAAGCGCAGCAGGGTCAGGTGCCCATCCATGTGCTTCAGGGGCTTCCCTGGGCACAAACCCCTCTCCAGGTTTGGGGCACGAAGGTGAGTGACCAACTCACCAACTTCACCAGTATCAAGAGACCAAGAGGACACTTGTGCTGAAACACTGAGATAGTGCAGCTAAATTTGCGACGGCAGATATATTTATGCAGCTGAATAACCATCCTTGAAAACAAGCAGCAGGAGGGAAGCAAAAGTTAGGAGGCTAAGGATTGGCAAGGAGCACAGGAGACATGCACTCTGAATTTGAAGCAGAGAAACAATCTCTCCAAGTGGTTTGGAGACACAGTGAACTATAAACATTTGTTGCTCCCAAACTCTTTATCTCCTTTTAGGTGTTGACATTTCTCCCAGTTTGTAGCCTGGTCAAGGCCATGAGTGAAGACACTTGGCTTTCAGCTCTTTATGTAAACTCATGCCTTCTCCCAAGAGTAAAACCAACTTGGTTTTAACGCATGTTCTTATGAAGTAAGGCTGCCGACTGTACGTGTCGCACCACCCTTCCCTGGCAAAACCAAAGAATAGGGCCCCACGTAGACTTGTCATCAGCTTTTAACGAGGATAACCGCTTTTCTCATTTCATTACTAGATTTAAGCATATAACTACAAAGCTGCTTACATTGGGGGGGGG
>VZRS01009240.1:253062-270549 GCA_013398055.1 Ifrita kowaldi
GAAAGAGAGGAAGTCACAACGAAAACGTTCTTGACTCAAGAGGGTGTGACCCTCTCATGGTGTGTGGCATTTTGGATTGTACTGTGCACACAGCGATGATCCCTGTGGATCACTTCCAACTCGGGATATTCTGTGATTTCGTGATTCCGTGGCCGCGGGGACACCACCCGGCGAGCCGCCAAAGGGTGTACAGAATGAGGAGAAAAAACAGACGGAGACATAGGATGAAGAAGAAGATCCCTCCCTCCACCGCCCGTCCCGCCCCTCACGTCACCCGTAAGCGCCGCCGCCTCTCCGGCAGCGCCGCCGCTCCTCCGGCCGCGGGCCAGCGTGGGGTGAGCGGGGCCGAACGGGGCAGGAGCGGGGGTACCGGGCTCGGGGGTACCGGGCTCCGGAGTGCCGGGCGGGGCCGTGTCCCTGGGAGCCGCGGGCGTTTCGGCGCTCCCCTCCCGCAGGGAAGCGGGGCCGGCGCGGGCTGAGGCGGCGCCGCGGGTTGACCTCCGTGGCGGCCTGGTGTTCCCCGTGTGCTCGTGGGACAACCAGGAGGCACGCGGGAAAAAGAGCGTTCCCCTGGCGTGTTCCAAGTGAGAAGGGAGCGGTCTGAAACAAGCTGGTGGATCGGGAATAAAAAATAACGTAGCCCAGGACGGGAAAGCTTTGCTTTTGGGTGGGAGTAGGGAGCCGGGAGCAGATGGAGCGGCAGCACTGAACACTGTTTTTGGTGAAGGTGTGTTAATCCCCAGAGGGAGATCCTGAAGATATCATTGCTGGAGGTGACAATAACAAAACTGCTCTGGTAACATCTCACAGAATTACCCTAGAACAGGCTTTGGATACCTCTGGCTCTTGGGACTCTGCAGCCTTTGCTTTGCTTCTCTCTCAAACGTTCTTAGTCGGGCAAGGATTAATGGAGGACTCCAGCCTTGGCTTGGGATGTTAAGATTCCTTTAGCGGTTCAGAAGTGAAAATCAAGTTCCTCAGACCACAGGTTTGCGTTGTTCAGGAGCTAAAGGTATTTTCATTTTAAGGCTGCAGTTAGTAGAGATTAAGCAAGCAGTGTGTTTGAGTCTGGTGATGAAGAGATGCTTTCGGAGTCCTGTGATGAAGAGGTTGAGGGACAATTTGTTGCTTTGTCTCTGAATGTAGGAATTAGTTCTGAAACAGATGATATAGCAAAAGTTAGTGATTATTTCCCCCTGTAATAGATGCTCACGTTGAAGTGCTGCCCTGCAATCATTTAAGAGCCTCTGTCTTCTCACACTAGGCCTACTGCCTTAGCTTGAGGTCTCTGATGCTTTGCCTTCCCTTTTGCTACTTTTTCCATTATTCTCTCTTCTCAAATTACTTGTATTATTTTCATGCTTGATATTTTTTTTCCTGCTTCCTTTAGAGTGCTTTGCTAACAGGAATAAATCAAAGCAGGTCCTCCAACGGGCAGATACATGTAAGTGAGGTTATGAATACTTCAAATTTGTGTTATTAGACAACAGGCTCTGTGTAATCATACTGAAGTGGACTTAGCACTGTCTGGCCGATTACTCTTATCCATGCTCTTTAATTTGTTACGCTCATCTTCTGGAATCAGCTGTGCAATATATTTTAAAACAAGAATTTTAAACTTTAACCTCAGTGTAATGCTCTTGAACAAACCTGCTTAATTTGTCTGAAAACTTATGTTATCACTCATTCAAAAATGCAAAGTATAGACAAGATACAACTTCAAATGCAGGATTATGGGATCCCTGTTGTCTACTACAACCCATTCTGCACAGGAAGAGTAATGAAGACTTAAAATGGGGAGGTTCAAAAAGCTGAGAGAACACCCTTCTCACGCTACTTTAAGAGAGTGGATGTTGTCTGGTAGCCTAATAACAATGGTTTTGTCTTCAGGACATTTTTGTTTTAGAGGTCTTTAGGTGAGAGATGACTAAAAGAGAATGGGAAGCTGCTGATGGATTTTCTTGGAAAAAAGAATCTGGCATGGGAAAACTACTTTTTTCCTTTCAAAAAGCATTGCTATCATGAGAGACTAAAAAGAGAATGGAGAAAAAGCTAATGGAGATGATCAAGGGAAGGGAGTTGAGCTGGGAAAGATCTGTGTGATTCATGTAGAGAAAGATGATTTATTTATAGGCCACTGTTGTTAGATGGATTACAACAATGTTTTAAATAGAGTGGGAAATTTTCATGAGGAAAAACTTCCAGGTTGCTTTCTCTGTATGTTCAAGTGGTGCCTTACCTTGTGCTTGTGTAGCAGTTGGTGGTATTGCACAGGTGCTGTTTTTGGCAGAGCTGTAATTGTTCCTGTGGCTGGAGTTTAAGGGTTGTCTTGAGCAAGCTGAGAGGGATCTGCTAATAAACCATGCTAGCCATGGCAAATTGTGGTGCAGTGTAGTTACTTTTATAGTTGGTATTGCTGTCTGTAGGCTGGGAATTGTACTTGAATTCATGTCAATGTTCCTTGTGTGCAGGATTACGTACTAAGGATTAGCTTGATTTTATACAAGGAATGTGTGATGTCAAATGAGTGATCAGTGTATGGTACATTCTTTTGTTTGCCTTAATTCTGGGATAGCTTGTTCTACTCAGCCATTTTAAGAGTTGTGGCTCTTCTGTTTCCTTTTGCAGGAAGGTCCATCTGTCTATGCGTGCCCACCATTCCTGGGGAGATGTCCAGTGTTTCCAGCTATGCCCTTCGGATGGCCCGGCTGAGTGCCCAGATATTCGGTGATGTTGTCAGGCCAACTGACTCCAAGTCCATGAAAGTGGTGAAGCTGTTCAGTGAGCAGCCCCTGGCCAAGCAGGAGGAGGTGTACAACTGGTACCCCCCTCACAACACCTACTATGCTCTCATGAAGAAACTCCGCTTCTTTGGGCTCTACAGGTACTTCCTGGGCTTGTGGGGTGGGAGCAGGACTGGACTGGGAAAGGGGTGGGTGGGAGTCTTGTTGCAGTTGTTGTCCTCAAGGGAAAGAGGAGAAATGTTTAGTTCTGAATATGGTACATACGGAAATAGGCACTTGATTGTTGCACTGAGGGCAAGGAGAGCAAAGTGACTGCTGTCTAACTTTTACCAGAACTGGAATCTTTTCTGAGAAAGACTTGAGGTGTAGTTGTGGGCAAGCAGTTACCTAAGAAATAGTTCCTGCTTTGGCTTTGTGTGGAAGAGAAAAAAGCTTTCTCATAGACAAGAGATGGGTCTGTAGTTCTGAATATGGCAAAGGAATGTGCTACAAAGAGGTGATGTTAACACCAGTCTTACCATATATTTCTCAATCACTCCACAGCTAATAAATGAAATTTAGAAGAGAAGGAGAATCTCTGTTAGGCCAGAGGGCTTTTTTATTCTTTAAAAGAAATTAAGTTAAATTCAATTCAAATGTGATTTAAATAGTCTTGTTCATTCCAGCTTCATCCAAACCAGTTGTCTAATTTCTAAATGAATTTCCACAGTCTGTAGCAGGGAGAATAGCACTGCTGAATAACATTAGCAGGAGTAAAATGTAGTTCTTTTACTTCAATCAGGTAGCCCTAAAAAAATCCTTAAAAGTGAGGCTGCAAATCCTGTATAGTCGAAACAGATTACCTGTTGCTAGTATGACAGTACTAACCATCAAGGATTGCATCCAGGATGCTCTTGCTGTAGGTGGGTGTGCCAACACTTTCTAGAATGGCTGTTTGTTTATGCAGAAAGCCTCAGTGTGATGCTAATGTTCTTTACTCTTCTCCTTCCCCTATTAAGTTCCTTCTCTAGCTGCTGTGTATGCAGAGAGTTGGTAGAGGATCAGGCTCACAGCTCAGAAATGTGTAATGAAGAATCATAAACTAATGGGGCCGGTAATAAATCACAAGCTTTTTGTTTCTATTTAGAGAAGTTGAGTTTCAAAATAGCAGTGCAGCTATCTTAGGGCACATAGGATGCAGTTATGATTTTTGAAAATCACTTTGCACTAAAAAATACAGGGACAGATTAATAGAACTTACTAGAACGTGATTGAGGATTAATTATCTCTGCCAGCTCCTTCATCCTCCTTCCTGTTTTATTCTGTTATGAAGATTCTACCAGTATTGATGCCCTCGTCATGACTCATTGCTGAAGTCACCTGAGAGCAGTGCCATGTGCTGTAATTACTGCTCAGCATGGCCCTGTTTCCTTGGGAGCTAATGACCTGAACACAGGAACACAGTGTGCTGTGGCTACACTGCTGAGCTGGATAACAGGGGGGAAATTCGTATTCTTGTCTCATGCTGATTTTTGCATTTTACTGCTCATTTAAACAAAGGGGATCGATACATGCAATTGAAATAATACATCTGTGCACACACCATGTGTTGCTGAAAAGGACAACCTTCTTAGTTCTGAAGGTATCAGAGGAAGTCTCTCATGTTGTTATTCAGTGATACTGCCAGCAATAACATGGAATACATTGCAGCAAGCTTCAGTATGGACTTCGTGGTTAATAAAAGTTTTGATTTTGGTTTTTTTTTTATTAGCTTATAGTTCAAAGAACCTTTCATATCTCTGCATCCCAAGAAAAAGAGTAAACTTTTTTCTTTCTTCCCCATCTAGGGATGAGCATCAGGATTTTAAGGAGGAGATGAGACGGTTGAAAAAGCTCCGTGGGAAGGAAAAACCAAAGAAGGGGGAAGGAAAGAGAGCTCTCAAGAAGAAATAGTGCTGTTTGAACAGTGTAACTGGCTACTCTGGAAATGCTGGGGAACAGCTGGAGAAGGCTTGGCATGCGAGCTGCGTGTGGGGCACAAGAAACACACTGTGAAATAGTGGACTCCACCTTGGGAATGCACTTGGGTCTTTGAAGTTTTACTGGGTTTGAATTTCTGTACTTTAAATATACTATATATTGTAACTCAGTAATAAAAAAGTGCTCAGTGTTTTTCTTGAAACTGTTGTAGCTGTTTCAGTTTTTCTTGATCTGGAAATATGTTTGCTTTTCATTGTTTTGTTTTCTTGTGTTACTGCCAACACTGTTCTTCACACAAAAAACCCAAGGATTCCTGCTTCTGCTGCTGCTTGTCAATCTTACCTGTTATAATGAGTTTCATTTCAGGTAGCTCTACTCCTAATTGTTTTTTTCAATTTTTTTGAAGTTTTTAAGTTGCTGTTACTGCTGTTCTCTGCTTTTCACTGGACAATACTTCCCAGACCACTGCCTGCCCACCGCACTCTCATTGTACCCTAAAGTTTTAGATACTACAACAGAAGAGACTGAAATATTAATTAACTAAATCCACATAATAATGGAACTATTATATGCAATAACGAAGTTTAAAATAGTTTTATTACAGTAAACTAATTTTGGTTGCCTGGAAGACATGTATGAAACACTACCTAAGATGATGAACATTTTTATTAGCATTCAGTAGGGGTTTTATCTCTAAGCTTCTTTGGTTACTAATATTAATGATTGGTGGATCTACATAAATTTGTAACAGCTCTACCTCACCAAGGTTATTAATTGAAGAGGTGCTGATTGTGTTAAAAGGTGTTTCTGGTGAGCTGCATAGTTCTTGTTCAGTGTCCTTACTTCCTGTTAACTGTTTTACTAAGCTCTAAGAGAAGCTGATTTTAGGAAATCTGCAGTGTTGTGGGAGAAGCACCTGAGTTCTTACCACAGTCAAAAAAATGGTGTAGAAGTTAATATTTTATATGTATCTGCTCTGTACTGCAGTGGTAAGTTTCTCTCTTACTCTAATTTAAAATCCTTTTAGTAACTTAGGGCTTTTGCTCAGTTCTAATGTGCTTAAGACATTTTTGTGTTCCATGTGTTGTCTGTGGGCTGTGACCTGTGTGGTACTGAAGTACCCAGAGCCTGTGATGGGCCCTCTGAGAAGTTCTTGGTTGCTGGGACCAAGATGTGCGTGCAGCTGAGGGGAAGGGGTCTGGTTCCCTTGAATTCATCTTTGGGAAGAAGGGCAGCATGGAGTTGCATAACAGGAGAGGGAATATCCAAGTAGAATGGTTGCTGCTGCCTGACACTGTCTGGCCATGAGTGTGAGGGGTGAAGTTGTTCAGTTGCTTGCTTTGGTGAAGAGAAAGACCCGTTCTGAACCTCTTCAGCAGAGCTACTGCAGCAGCTCTGCACAGCTCTTGATGCCTTCTAAAATTAAATCCAAGATAAATAAAAATGTTTTCCCTGCGATTTAAGATGGAAAATCAACAGCATCTCTTCTGGTACTGTGAAACACTTAAAGCTTTCACAGTATAAACAGGCAAGTGACCAAAAGTGTGCATGCATCAAAAAGAAATTGTGGCTCTGTAAAGGAAGTATGCATGGCCTTTAACTTTGTGTGTGGGGGGAGACTTGGTTATGAGTACATATACAACAATATATAAAATACAACATGGTGAAACTGATGGAAGTGCCTGTGAAGTAAGAGATGTGAGACAAATGGAAAGAATTGTTGATTTTCATCTTTTTTTCTGCAGCATTTAAAAAAGCAAATTGATGGAGGAAAAAAAAACCAACCCACTTTCTGAAAAAGTATAAGTACGAGAGAGGTTGCCCTGCCTAATCTTTCATGATTTTTCTTCTGTTGTACTCATTTGCTAGAACTTGATCATTTCAAAAATGGCCATTCCCTTCCCCTAAGACTTCACCCTAAATTAATGATGACTCAGCCAGTATTGGAGCATGTCCTAGTGTTAGTATAATCCATTGCTTGCTGGGAGCATTAGCATAACTATTTTGTTCCAGAAAATACAGCCTTCTCCTCTCCATAGCTGGGATAGAAACAGGCACTTCCCTGCCTCCCTTCTAACCTGTTGTTTAGGAATAGGCATGCCCTGAAGGAGACTGCATTTTGTGAAACACAGGGACTAGACAGATTGGGAGCCAATCCTGAAGCATCACATGAGGTATTAATGCAGTAGGTGTATTTAGAAGAGGAAGGAGAGTTCCAGCCACGTTCTGAAGGGTAAGGATAAGAACACTTATGCTTTATACAGCTACTGGTATAGTGGTATATCCATTCTATGTACAAATGACCAAGTTCAATTAGATCTTTATTTTCAGTTTTCCCCTTAAAATGATTTTTTTCACCATTGAAACTGCTGTGTTTTATTAGAAGATTCACTCTTTCCCTGAGGGTATGAACTGACTGCCATCAGAAGATGTTTAGATGGATGTTTTAATTCTTCATTGGAATAAACCTGGTTAGCTGACCTCCAAGGGACTAACCGGGAGTAAAAACTAACCTCTTCCCTATCCTGAGCAGCTTTATTAAGTGCCACTGTTTCTTTATTTTGCAGTGCCTTAGCTATGCCTGTCTTTAATTAGACTCTGGTATGATGTATTCCTAGCTGCTGAGCACTGCTGTGATAATCACAAGCTATTTTGTAAACAGGCTGACCCAGTTGCTGTATATATCCTATAGGGAGTGCAGCTATTGCCAGAACCTCTTACTCTTGCAAGTCCTGCACACAGGCAGAAGCTCACTTGCATGTGACTGTACTTTGTAATGGTGGAAGGAAAAAAACCCTGTCTTGCTTTCTGGCAGAGGTACCAGTGTGTTTAAAATATATGTGCTCTGCTCAGAAAAGTAATAACTTTGAAAAAAGTTTCTCCTAACGTGGAGAGAGTCTGTTTCTACTTATTAAAACAGCATGCTGAGTTTACACAGCTCAGTGAAATGTACCTGAATTACTCTAAGGTTTTAGACAAATGCTTTGTCTTGCTTGCCTTTGCTTCCCCAAGAGCAAAATTAGAATAATGATCACTTAGTGAACAGCGTCACGAGGTTAAGCTGCTTCTAGGATGGGCGTTTACCCCAGGAGAACCCTGTAAAGGGCAGCTTAGTCTGGCTGTGGTAGGACTTGTAGCTCTGTGTGTTTCAGAGAGATGCTTGTATGCAACACTTGAAAACATTTTTAACACATAAGATAAGCTGTGAAATGTTACTTTGCTTGCTGTTCTGCTTTAGATGTTTAAAATGTCAAATGCTGAAAAAATCTTGATTTGGTCAGAAAGTAAAAATTAAAAAATCACAGTTATTTCTTAAACTATAAATATTTTTGAAAATTTGAAGTATTGATGTATATCTTTGTCTACCACTTTGAGTTTGAAAGCTATTTTAGGATAATTAAAAAAACCTGACAATCATCAAAGACTATGTTTTGGAACAGAATCACAAATCTGAAAGGCTGCTCTGATGAGGGAATGACTGCTGTTGTCTATTCTTTCTTTATTTTAAAGCAGAAAGGATAAAATGCAAAGAAAAAAACGCTATGGGAGACTCAGATCAAATCCCTTAAATTCAGTTCTCCTCTGTAACTGATTGATTGTGGCACTTCTTGTACAATCCCCTGGCAGTAGATTCTGGAAACAAAATCCTTCAAGGGGACATTCTCTGTTCATCATCTTGATATTGAGATGTGTGAGAGCAGAAACCTTCCTGGTTAACCTCTTCTAGGGGCAGCATAATTTCTCTAAACTGTCCAAACAACAATGGAAAACTCAAAGGTTCTAATAAAAATTTAGGAGAAAAAAAGGAAGTATGAGGCAAGTTAGAGAAAGCAGAAATGAAAACAATGCCCTTATCATAAATCCTAGAAGTATAACTTGAATTATGTGTGTGGGCCAGCTATTTAGAATGGATCTTTCTGTGCCTGCACAGCTGGGGTTGCATGAAAAAAAGGTGGTTTTGTCTTTTCACTTCTTTCTTCTTTCTCTTCCTTGTCCTTTTCCTCAAGTGTAATAATAATAATAATAATAATAATAATAATAATTTCTTGAGAACAGAGAGGAAGGAACAGACAGGAAAACATCTGAAAGAATTTCTGGAGAAGGCTCAGTCGGAGCAGAGCACAGCAATAATGTGTTCAGATGGGGAGGAGCACAACTGCAGACAGATGTTAGAGGGACATCACCACCACACTGGCTGGGAAGTTGTTTAGGGTTGTCTAAGGGGATAAATATGAAGTCAACAGCATAATGATCATGGCATCGAAGTGTCTTTATACACACTGTGTTGAATTGTTCTGGATGGAATACTGGGGAAAATTCCACAAAATGAAATATTTAGAAAACTGAGAAGATTCCAAGAAGGGGGTGTGGTTTACGTTGTCTGAGTCAGGCAGAGCTGGGCTGAGCCAAGTGTTATAAAATATAGCACTGGGACCACTTCTCTTCTGGAACAGGAGGAGGCAGAGTAGATGACCTTATACATTTTCTCATATCATAGCTAGGTCTGTGAAAAAAATCTCACCAAGAGCTAAAAAAGGATTTTTATATCCATTAGGTTTTTCGTCTCTGCTTGAAAGTACTTCACTTCATCCCAGGGCTCCTAAAGCTGTTTGTAAATATTTCATAGAGTTCAGAGGGTCTCTCTCACTTCACTTGTTGTTTCTGTGTGTCTGATGTTTGCCTCATGGGCTGCTTCAGTAAATAGGCTTTTAATGGTACTGGGAGCAAAAACCGCCTGAGGTCCAGAAAGTCTAAAAGCCATCCCACTGCCACTCACTGTGGTGTGTTGCTGCAAGTATGGAATCCCCATTGCATCACATTTCTCTGTTTCCACTACAGTCTTGACTGGATAAAAGTGAGTGGGGTCATTTGACTCCCACCTTTCAAAAGCAGATCTCTAAAATGTGATTCCAGGTTAAAATATCTCCAGAAGTGGCCTCACTTTAGAAGCTGTGTAAATATTGAATATCTCCAACTGGTATCAATGGGATTTTCCTCTGTATAGCGGGAAGGTAAATCCAATGCCAGCCTTTGGCTTGATAGTGGTCTCTTCAAGACAGGGCTGATGAAACCTCATATCTCCAGAGACTCTGTCCTGTCTGTGCTTGCCCAAGGTGCTTCCCCAGTGATATTCCCCAGGTGGACTCGATGATCCTTGTGAGTCCCTTCCAGCTCAGCACGTTCTGTGATGAACAGAGTAATGTAAGGCTGTCTGGGTGCCATGCATTGGTTTCTGCAGAGAAGAGAGCTTCAGTGGCTCCAGGACAGCCTCATCTGTGAGGCACTGTGCTGGCACCTGGGTGATGCTGACTTATTTACAACCAGCAACCACTACGGACAAGGTGAGACATTTCTAATTTCTGTACTTGCATGCAAAGGAGCCTGTGTGCAACAGGCAGCATCAAGCTGCTGCTCAGAGAATTTCTGGAGGAGCAACAAGCAATGAGGGTATTGCACTCAGTGTAGAACTGGCTGGTTAACAGGGAAGTTTATTGTATGTTTTTTAATTATTTCTAAGATGTCAGAGTTTATGCTGGTTTTATGTTTAAGTAAATGAGATATGACTGATGTTTCAGCTGATGTTACTTAGTATTGTGTTCAGTTTGTAGGCATAGGAACATTTAAGTGAAGGCTCCAACCTAAAGTGGTCTCAGCGTGCTTGTCTAAACTGGCACATTTATATTGGGGAGGAGCCTGGGAATGAGGCAGTGCAGATGCCACCAGACAGAGACATTTCTGGAATAAGTGGATGCAAGGCAGTCGATGACCAGGCTGCATGTGAGGCAGCATGTGGTATTGCTTGGGATTGTCTGTCCTGGGCCTGTTTGCTGCAACTGATGAGCAGGAAAGTGTTGCTCATGAGCTCTAAACCTCACAAATGCTTTCTGAATCAACACCATAAACTGAAAAGTGAAAATTAGGCTGCAGAATGTCAGAGTTGTTACTGGCAACTAGAAAGTGACACTGTAGCCTCTTTATTTTTCTTCTTGTGCGCTTAGTTCTGCTTATATGCTGTGATGTTTGCCAAAATACTGCTCTGTTGCCTGACACCAATAAAGCCAACAGCGTGATATGTCTCTGTATTTTCAAACTCAAGTTGTTTGATAGCATCTTCAAGTTAATTAATAAATATTATTGCCCTCTGAGGACAGATAGTAGGGTATTGACTAGGCATGCAAACCACTTAAAAATAAAATGAAATGAAGATCTAAGCTGGAGTCATTGTCGTGGTTTCACCCCAGCTGGCAGCTAAGCCCCACACAGCCGCACACTCACACCCCCACCAGCAGGATCAGGGAGAGAATTGGAAGGATAAAAGATGGAAAACTTATGGGCTGAGATAAAGACAGTTTAACAGAGAAAGCAAAGAGCTGCACACACAAGAAAAGAAAAATAAGGAATTAATTCACTGCTTGCCATGGGCAGGCAGGAGTTCATCCATCTCCAGCAGAGCAGAGCCCCATCACATGTAATAGTGACTTGGAAATGCCATCATTCCAAATGTGATCCTCTCTCCTTCCTCCCTGTCCTCGCTTCCTTCTTTTCCCCACCTTTATATACTGACCACGATGTCACATGGTCTGGAACATCCCTTTGGTCACCTGGGGTCACCTGTCCTGGCTGTGTCTCCTCCCAGCCGCCCAGGCACCCCCTACTTCCTCACCAGCCTCAAAAAAAGCAGAAAAGGCCTTGGCTCTGTGTAAGCCCTGCTCAGCAATTACAAAAACATCTCGATGTTATCAACTCTGTGCTCAGCACAAATGCAAAACACAGCCCCATACCAACCACTGTGGAGAAAATTAACTCTCCCCCAGCCAAAACCAGCAGAGTCATGTAGAACACCCCAGAGGGGGGTAACAGAATTTGTGTTCATTTACCAAAACAAATGTGCCTTCCAGAGAAAGAGGTCTCATTATATCAGAAAGGAATCACCACATCCGAGGACCTTCAGCTGCACCAGAAATTTTGCCTTTGGCCAAGGGCATTCTCACAGGAATGAGTATAGAGCAACGTGGTTAGGAGACTGTCCCAATTCCCACTTGCTTGGTGAGCAGCTTTCTTTTATAGGAGAGACTAAATGTCTGTGAGGCTTGTGTTGGCTTGGTGGTAGTGAGGATTAAAAGACAAGGATGGATTATGAACTGTGATACTGACTCTGTCAGCAAAAGACACCAATGTTTTAAAACATTGCATATTACAATATAAGCATTCATTTAGAGGTTATCTATCCTATCTGACCTATCCCTGAAGAACAATAACTCTTAAAACTCCAGCAACGTGGGATATTGCCCTGAGAAACAGGATATGTCACCATGTTCTCTCTCTCCCACATCAAAGCTGCAGTTTCTGTATTTGATTCCTGTTATTGATTTAGATTTTTTAGACTCTTAAAATATCCTTTCTCCAGGCCAATACCAACTCTAATGGACTTTTTGTGCTCAGAGAAGAGGCTAGAAACTGAAAGGTGCAAGTTAGTATCTGAACTTTTATTAGATCAGAGATGTAGATAGTCACCAACATATCTGTAAAGTGCTGGACAATCAAATTACAGCAGGTAGACAGGCCAGGGGAAGCTCAGCTACCCTGGATATTATGAAGGAAAATCCTAAGACTGGAACATAATTGAACAGTCATTTTCTGAACAGTAAAATGATTTGATTGAGGTGGTATCCTTTCCTGCCCTTTCTTGGAACACACTCAATCCTATTAGTGGGGTTTTTTGTGCCTAAATGGGATGGTTTTGAGTTGTAAAATGTGATTATTCACACTGGAATAATAATGTGAGGAATATAAAACTGTTTAGTCCTTAAAGCTGATCAGCTTATCACTGTCCAACACAAAGGACTCAGAAATCAGATAACCAAACAAGCTGAATGTGTTAAAGCTGTGACCAGGGATGCTCTGGGAACAGGAGAGCCTGGACTAATCTTTGCAAACATGAGATATGGTCCTGGTTCTAGGAAAGTACATCAGGCAGGAAAACCAGTGTTCCTTGCTCCTTTGTTTCCCTGTTTTCATCTGCTTCTTGTTTCCTAGGAGAGCTGCATCTTCTTCTCCAGTGTCTACTTCCACTACGTTCTCCCTCCATCTAATCTTGTACCCCATCCCTCCCCTTCCTTTTCCACTGGCTGCCACTTCTGTTCCCTTAATAGCGGTTTTGGGGCTCGTGCTGTCACTTGAGGGTCCCTCAGGTGCCACACAGGTCAGTATTCACACTGCTTTTGGATAAAATGTTGGTTTTTTCAGCTTCCCCCGCACGTGTGCGAGTGAAGGCAGGAAGCAGCAGGGAGAGCAGCAGAGCACTACAAGGCAGCACTCACACTGTGGACCCCAAAGTCACTGCTCATATAAAGGAAGGAATTAGGGTTCTGGTGACACCAAACAATGTGCAAGGTATGCAAGGGGCCTAGATGTAAAGTCACTCCCATGCCCCAGTCCCATCACCTTTCATGCCTCCCACAAGGTCTCCAAAGGAAAATGTTTTGCTTTTTACTTTCTGAAGGTTTGGGCTGGGGTTTTGCGAGAGAAGAGCAACAGTTTTATAAATAATGACTGAAATAAATTGCGCTTGAATCAAATGAAAGCTATGTAAATATTCCAAATATTATTGCAAGAAAATCTAGAATAGGTTATTATTTGTATATAAAATAAAGCTTATTAGGTCAACGTTGCTTTTAATGGTAGAATGAAAACAAAGCTAAGAACCTGGTGGATTCACACTTTTTTCTTGTTTTCCCTACTCCTGTTTTACTGGTAGTCTCCACCCAGCCTCATCGCTTCTGCTCATGTATTTAACTCAGAGGCAAAGAGCTATGAAGTCTCCATCAGCTGAAAATAACACAGATAAAAGTGTTCACCTGCAGAGTTCAAATCACCATCTGAATATTATCTAATTTCTCACTGAAGATATGAATGTTTCAGGTTTACAGTTTCACAGAACGGTAAATGTCCTGAACTAGTTCTCAGGAAGTTACAAAGGAAACAATAAGTATGCTCTGTACTGAAACAGTTTAAAGGAAAAAGAAAAAGAAGAAGAAGAAAGAAGAAGAAGAAGAAGAAAAGAAGAAGAAGAAGAAGAAGAAGAAAAGAAGAAGAAGAAGAAGAAGAAGAAAAGAAGAAGAAGAGAAAGAAGAAGAGAAAGAAAAAGAGAAAGAAAAAGAGAAAAAGAAAAATCAGCTTTTTTTCTCTATTGCTTCACAGTGGATGAATCAGACAGCAATTCCTAGAATTATGAAAATATGTATAGTGTATCTTAGAGTGGGAAAGATAATAAACTGCTATAGGTGCTAAGGAGATGCAAAAGAAAAAAATTATCTGAGTTATATCCTTAAAAAATATCTCCAACATTCTTTTCCTAAAGAAAAAAATTATCTGGGTTATATCCTTAAAAAATATCTCCAACATTTTTTTCCTAGAGAGTGAAGTAATTTTCTTAAGTGTGTATTATTCTGACTAGTAATCAGAAAATTACTGAACTTCTGGACAACAGCCTAATTTTTGTTCTGCTTCATATTTTCTGTCCAAGGTAACAGGGAACACAACTGGTGTCATTAGAATCTGTGCTTTTATAAATCATCCAGACCTGTATTTCTGCTGTTATGACTGAGAATTTAAACCAGCACTTTCAAATGTGCATTGGCCAAGCACAAAGGCTACAATTTACAGGGCAAATACTGTCTTTTCAGTGCATGAAAAGGCTAAGCTGTTTTTTTAAATTTGAAATAATTTTTAAGGGCACTTCCGACATCCTGAGTTGAATGTGTATCAAATTTTCACACCACTTTAAAAAATCATACCCATTATCACACCAATATGCCAATCTTGTAATAGTTTTCATTAAGAAACTGGAAGGCTTGGGATTTTTTGAGATACTGCCTTCTATTGAAAAAATATAATAAAGGAGACCAAGATTAAGTTTCATCTAATATCTCTTTTGGATATTCACATTTTGGAGCATCTCATAAAGATTTTTTTTTTTTTGTGGGACGAGATGAAGTGTCCAAATGCTCACAATGAGACAGCTGCTCTCAGGTAGTCATATACATTTTCTTACTGACTGATTAAAACTTTGTTCTGAAAGTGCAGGTGCTGATTAGATCAGACAAACGTTCGGGTGGTGGGCAACCTAGCTGGAGAGTCTTGGTCTTTTAACAGCTGGATTTGTTTTCTCATCCAAATTCAAATTAATAGAACAAAATTCTGAGGAGGATCAAACCCCAGTGCATAACCAGGAGTTTTGGTGGGAGGTGGCAGGTTTTACAAGTTTGCTTTACCTGCTGCAATACCAGATAAACTGGCTGTGCTGCATTGCAGGAGTCAACCAGCCAGTGCCCCACAGATTTGATAGCAGAAACCTGCCTTTCACATCTAGGTTGTCATTTGATTTTGACCTATGTTGATCATGAAAGCTAGTCTCTGTAAAAGATGTTGATGATATCAATTATCACTCGATAGGATTTCATATCACCAAGAAATAGCTACAGTTATTAATGATTTATCTTTCATCATGGTGGATTAAGTAGAGAGACCAAATGGCCGCCACGTGAAGGAGTAGGAAATTCCATTTATCACTAAGTGTGGATTCCCCCTATCAAAAGGAAAGTATAGTATGAATAGTAGATTTCTGTCTCCTTCCCACACAACAATCTTTTAAAATAGTTCTTAGGTGGTTTTTTTAATCGCATGTATTTCAGGTGGTAACTCTGCTGTGTTTCCAGCATTGGACATTACTTCTCAGTATTAGGGTTTAGAACTGCAGCTCCTCAGTGGTACATCAGATGTGATAAGAAAGTCTAGCACAATTCTAAGTGAATGAAAATCTTCTGGAAATAATCAGAACCACAGAAGAAAGAGACCCAACCCTACTAAAAGCAGTAGGAAAGGTATTAGAAGTTACAGATTGATAGTAGTCTACTAATTCCACAGCTGGGGTTATGCCCTGGATGTAAATTGCTTGGGGAATAAAACAGGACTATGACTACGTTCTGTACATTGAGACGAAATTATCCCTTGGTATAAATTTCATGGAAATGAATGGACTTACTCTGTTAGTTAACCCATATTACTCTGTTGGCTTTTCCACAACAGGCTGTGTGCTGGGAGAACCATCTCCTGTGACCTCTGCTGCCTTTTTCGTCAGAGATCAGAGAGATTTGTCCCAGTGTTCAGTCCTCAGCATGGCTGCTGTTTTCCAGAGTTTGTGTGCATTTTTTCACTACCATTACACATTCCCACCGCATAGCAGGAATCACTGATAATTATCCTCTTCATTAATGTGGCTATTAGGGAGAAATTTCTAAACTTGGCCAACTGCTTAGTCTGTACATTTGATTCTTATGTACTCGTGTAGCCTTTCTGTTGACTGCACTGCAGGGCTCCAGCCACAGGAAACCCCAGGCTCCTCTCTTAGCAAGTGTAGCCTGTAAAAAAATCAATTAAAATCCACTGAAATATTAAATTGAAGTTGCATTTATTCACCAGTTGCACCACTGCCAGTACTGAACTGTATTTGAAATGCTTTTCCACAGCGATGGCCCCAGTGTGAAAGGTCAAATACAAACCTCAGTTCTCTCACTAGGGTTGTTACGTGTTCATAACTGAAGTGAAACAAAGATAAGGATCTTGCACTTGCAGGTTTCAACCTAGTGTATTTTAGCTGGCTACCACAAAATATATCAGGCTGTGTTAGAACAGCCTTTCTCTGAAGTCCTGCTGCTGTTCTGGTACATCAGCTGCTCTTTGCAATGCCCTAAAATACTGTTGTCATTTTGAAATTTATAATAAAGACCTTTTCAGCAACAAAACTGAAAACACCTGATTTAGCAGGTGTTTTGTGCGTGTAAGCAGCATTTCAATGGGTGTGGCATACAGGGATTAGACACAGGTCTAGGTTTTAGTTTAGATGGGAACACGCGGCCACTTTGGGGAAAGATGGCACTGGGAACAAGGCGGGGAGCAGCTTCGTGGGAAGCAGTGGCTGCTGGCTCCGGCTCCTCCTCGCTGGAGGGAGCGGCATTTCCCGATGCACCACTTTGGTCCCTGTGTCATTCCCACCAGGGGAGTGAAGGCCACGGCAGATGCTGCTGTGTGCGCCCACCTTTGATCCCTGGTCAGCCAGACCTCCTGCCACGCACTCCCGGGGAAGACGAGACGGACACTTCGCAGCTAGGATCTGCTCCAGAGCTCCCGGAGGGACAAATCCAGCCAGAAGATGGCACAGCGGTATTCCCGAGGATGAGAAGGGGTCCCCATGTCTGCTGAGCCAGACCCGACCCTTCTCTAGCTTGGAGCACCGTGTGTAAATAGAGCACCAGCTCGGGCAGCCCAAGGCCAAAGTGCTGTCAGTGGAAAAAACACGGATGTTTTATCGATCCTAACGATCGATTATTTTAGTTACCACTAGAATTACAGCCAGCAGGTTAACATGGCAATTTGGGAAGCGTCTGTCGCTGCCGCACGGTTCGTGTTTGTGAGGTTTCACCCCAAAGCCGCAGCGCTGCTGTTTGCTGAGGGATGCCCGGCATTCCATTCGTTTCTCGTTTGAATTCCGCCGCCACCGCGGAATTACCCCGGGTTTCCCCGCTGCCGGGAAGGACCCGCAGACCCCCCGGCAGTGGTGTTCCACCCGATTCCACAGCCGGGTGTGCGCGGGGCTCCTCCTGTCCCGGCGCCCGCGGTTCCCAGTTCCCGGCTCCCGCTCCCGGGACCGGTCTGGCGGGGGCGGCGCCGCCACAGCGCTCCCGCGCCGCCAGGGGGCGCTGCTGCTGCGGCGGGGCGGGGCCGC
>VZRS01009240.1:278741-356236 GCA_013398055.1 Ifrita kowaldi
CTGTCTAGGGAGAAGTTGCTGAATTCATGAATGTAAATACAGTGAATTGTTCCTGAACTCGGTCTGTGCGTGATCCTCGTGACTACTGAATTAGTATCGACGTGAATAAGAGGGACTAGTAGTACTGCAATACAAAAGCCATGAGAAATATGGAATTAAAGATTTAGCTGTGCAACTGGTGGTTAATGATTTAAATGAAGGATACAGGCAGCTCTTATTTTTCCACACACTGCTGTTCTACTGTGGTGGAGAACATTTGTTAACTTTCCTTTTTATAGTGCTTGGAGGCAAATTCTACTTAGCAGCAAGCAGCAAAGATGGCAGGTGGTGGAAAAAGTAGGAGAATGAAAGAGAATTGAAACCTAAACAGGAAGGCTGCTGCTTCATGGTAGCCTGAATCCATCTAACTGTGAGCTATAGAGAGGAAAGGTGACTTTTTTCACCAGCTGAGGTGATCACTGGGTCCTTTGCCAAGCTGTTTTAACACAGTAGACTGTCGGAAAGCTAACCTTGACAAAGAGAACAATTTTTTGCGTCTTTAGCATACTGAAATGGTTCAGCCAAAGGTTTGTGTTATGGAGAAAGAGTATGGAAGAGAGCAGGGGTAAATAGCCAAGGACGGTATGATAATTGCACCCACCATCTCAGCTGGTGTAAGCTGCAAAGCAGTGAGTGCCTAAGGCTCTTGGTGGCTTCATTCTTACAGAGAAACTGCTTGGTTATGTTACAAGGATAGACTTCGCTGACCTTTATCCTTTATAGTTTTTGAATTTATTTAAAAATATTCTTAAACACTTGTAAGGAGCATTTGAAGTCTGCATTCCTTCGTTAAAGAGGAGGCAACTTAAAGGGCAAAGGCCTGACAGACTGAAAGGCTGTTTATTCTGCTTTAAGAGTAGAGCTGAATGATGAGCAATTGAGTTTGTGTTTAGAATTAATGAAAGCAAAAGACATAGATTACTCTGAGTTGCAACTGATGGTTTGCAAAGAAATGAGTTTCTGCTGCGAGCTCTTCGAAGATGGTACTTTGATACCTGAGTGTTAACTTAGTCAGATGCTTCCTAGTTTTTTGGAGAAGGGTGGAAGTTGTTGGGTGTTTGGTTTTGGTGGGATGGTTTTGTTCTGCAGGAGCAGTGTCAGATGTAGCTGGAACCTGCACTGCTAGTTACAAATTAGTCTTTCCTTCCTAAAAATGGTTACCTGTTAAACAGAAGATAGATTCTCATCTTGAAACCTTTTTAATATTTAATTAACTGCTGTGCTTACAGCAGATGCTCACTGATCACATTACTCTATTAATTGACCTATTTATGATCCTAGTTGTCAGACAGGATAGTACTGAAAATGTTGTACCTCTTCTTGAGGATTTTCCTTCCTAAATGTAATCTTGTACATCTTCCCTAAGGCCACTCGTCAGGAGTCTAGAAAGGTACCTTCATAGGCTTTTGTGGAAAAAAAGATAACGGATCCTTTTCCTCTTGGCTACAGTTACTTCTGTAGATATTGTTGTTTGTAACTTATTTACTAGTCTGTGGTTGTAAATTTTACTGACTCATTTTGAAGTGCCTACATACAGACTTTGACAGTGTTCCATTGTTGGCTATCTCAGACATTGTAAAGGACCTATAAATAAAAATGATAGAAATGATTCACTGAGATTAATAAAAAGTTGGGAAATATGAACTAGGAAAGGCAAGCTTGATGTTGACCTTCATGTCGCTTGTGTAAACTCTCATGTGAAAGCCACTGTAAGCTGGTTTTCAGTTCAGTGAAGTTTTTCAGCTGTTGTTTTCAAGTGTTGTCACACTTGTTTTTATAAAAACTTTAACTGCACTGTTGAAAATGTGGTAAGCATGAAGAGCCAGGAGAGTAGGAAAAGTGGAGAAATTAACACAGTGATTGTGCAACTTGCAAGAAGCTTCCACAGAGAGACAGGAGCTATAGCCTGGAATACTGGAAGGAAAGGACTCTTCTTGTTCCAGCACATGCCTGCAGAAATTGAGAAGCAAGCTTAGTAAGAGTTAAGAAGAGGACTGGGACCAAGATGAGTGAGGGGGGAAAGTACCTGAAGGAGGTACCAAAGTGCGAGAGAGAGGCAACAGTGACTGTCAGCATAGAAACTCAAACCCACGTATTCTGCATCTTGCCATGCAAATGGTTTGGTGGGGCACTCTGTTATTAACCCCATTCCCATGTCCTCTTGCCTATCTTTCACCCAAGCATCTCATTTTCAAGTTAGTTGATATATTAGTCCAGCTAAGGACAATCTCATACGTGACAGCATTCTTAAGTGTTTTCTGACAAAGCGGATCCTTGCTCAGTGGACCAAACAATTGAATTCGTTGTGTAAGAAAGAAGCCTGAAAGGACTGATTGGAATAGTACTGGATAGGTATTGATGATTTTGTCCTCCTTATGAAGCAGTTTCCAAATGAAATGCCTAATTTTTAAATTTGTTTATTCTTTAATTACATTCTTAGTTCTATCAGAGTATTCTCTGTCATCACTGTGTGTGGTAATCCAAATGCAGGACATACTGTTCCTGGACAAATAATGGCTTTTTTTTCCTTACAGAATAGATTTGAACTTTCAGTGTCTTCTACCAAATATGAATCATACAGCTTAGAGTTGGGATGTGCTGCAAGATTTGAGTAGTGATGCCAGGTGCAGAAAGTATGAAAGATAAGTTTTCTTTGTGATGTCTCAGGCACTGCACATTTTGACAGGCAGCAAGGGATGCGAAAATAACTTTGTGGTTTAACCTTACATGTACCTGAGATTATTGTCCAAAGGCTCCTTGAGCTCTCTCAGGCTTGGTGCTGTGACCACTTCCCTGAGAGGCACTGGAACAGGCTCCTGGTGTGGCTCCTGAGGATGGTCCTATGCAGGGCTGGGGCTTGGACTCAGTGATCCTTGTGGGTACCTTCCGGCTCATATTCTGTGATTTGTGCAGCCATAGTCTTCCCTGAATAGGATGGATTTAGGCCTCTGGCTTGAAATAGGTCATCATCTTTATTGCATTGTAAGGGAGTGCTTATTTGCAAAATTAATGTACAATTATCCACAATAGGCAGATTCAAGTTGATATATTCCAGTATATCTGGAATATTTCCAGTTGTCTGGCTGCCTGTGTCTATGTTAGCCTGCGTCAGCTTCCTTGTGTCAGCAGCACTAAAAGGAGAATCAAATCTAATCTCTTGTGATAGAGAATAACCTTAACCTAATGCTACAAGATAGGCCAGAAACATTTATTTGATGCTTTTTTTGGAAAAATGATCTGGTTATCCAAGCTGTAAAGGATTCATTACCTTTTTATGGAACTTCAGTTCAAACAGTGCCTCAAATCCCCATTCCGTTTCCTATGGAAAGGGACTGGACTCGCATGCGGGTAGTACTGGATGCACTGCAGGTTTACTTCAAAATTCATTAAGATTTCCAGCAACCGTCTCTGAGGCTGGCATCGATTTTTGTATTTTTGTGAGATACTTGACAATTGTGGTTTTACAGTTTCCTACAGGTGTGGGTTTCATAAATATAGTGGAGTGCTCATAAGAATAAGTAAAAAATAGGTCTGTTCTTGCTTAATAACTTCCAGGCAGTTTTCTTTTACGTCTAAAAAAGTGTGAATAAAGAGTGGATAAAGGGATTACTTTAATCTTTAAAAACTTGGGCTTATTCTGTGGTGTAGGAACAAGCTCTTTGGTCCGGAACTGATTGATAAAAGGATTCCATATGCCATGTTTTTGGTGTCTCTGTTGTTAGGCAGTTCTTTGCTGCTGTCCTGGAATGTATGTGCTTATGGGCAATGAGACCCTTGCTAGGCCAATTTTGCACAATTGGATTTTATTTGGACAGCTTAAAGGAACCTGTATATCTGTGAGTGCTGCTGAACTCCAGAGGTGTAATTCTTAAGAACTTAGTGTTTCAGGGTGTTTTCCACAGCGAAGATGGGGCTCTGTCTTGGCTCAAGTTCTGCAAGGCTGGGCTGTGCTTATGACACAAACTAAGCTGAGTTGTCTGAACAAGCAAGTCTGCAAGGAGGAAAGATGGGCTGAAGTTGCTGGCTCTGCTGGCTGTGAAAATGCAACAGGGATGGTGGAGTTTTCGTGAAGCAAAAGCTATGGGTGCTGTGGTGGGCAGCAACAGACTTTTCTGAGTCACATGAGGTTGTTTGCTCTGGGTTCCAGTTAGGAAAAGACTCGAGTTCCTTCACTTGAATTGAACTAGCAATAGATCCTGCATAGTAGGATGCAGTATACCTGCACAGGGGTTCATTGTCAAGCCAGCTACTTAAGGATTGCTCTGGACCACAAGAAACTGTCTTAGAGTATTCACAGATGTGGGAAGCCAGAAGGTAAATTTGCTCTAAGTAAATATAAGTACAAGTTGCCACTTATAAGGAAATTGTGAAGCTTGGAAATTTGTTATGGCATATGTGTTCTTGTGCTAGAATATGTGTTCTTAGGCTAGAATATGCTAGTCAATACTAGATTTGTGAAAGTTCTCATCTTGTCAGAAGACTTCTGATGAATATGGCACACAAAATAGCTTTTCCATTTCTATGAGCAGCAAGTAATTATTTGTTGCTATGGCTGACTTTGATAAATTTCCTTCTGCCTTCAGTGTACTTTTAACTGTATGAGGAGCCTTTCTAAGATTATAGAAATCCATATTAAGTTTGCCTGTAAGATTCATTTGTGGAAACGCTCTTGGTTTGCTGCACAGATATATACTAGGTAATTCAGGGCAATGTTTTCAGTGCCTCTGAGAAATTTTGTCTTCCATTAAACTGTAATTTCAGCTTCTTCAAGTGAAGATATTTTTACAGCAAGTTTAAAATTTTTTTCATCAATCACAAGATCACAGAATGGTTTGGGTTGGAAGGGACCTTAAAGATCATATTGCTTCAACTGCCCTGTCGTGGACAAGGAACGTTCCACTAGACCAGGTTGCTCAAAGCCCTGTCCAACCTGGCCTTGAACATTGTTGGGGATGGGGCACCCACAATTTTGCTGGGCAACCTAAGTTAGTCAGGTTCCACTTGTCATGATATTAACTTTGCAGGAAGATCTCTGCTCTTGTTAGAGGCTGTTTGATTCTCTTGCCAACATTTCCAAAATAACATGCTTCCATTGTGCATATTGCTGGTGGTGTTATATTTGTTATTTGGTATATTTACTGTAAGAGAGGAGAGAAGCAAGGTTCTGGTTATGGGCACAAAATAGAAAATAACATGAGCAGGGAAGTTACTCATTATCGATAATGAAAAAAGTATTTGGGAACTAATCTGGCAGGGGCTCATTCTCCTTGGCACTGGTGAGGCCTTGCCTGAAGTACTCTGTGCAGTTCAGAGTTCCCCAGTACAAGAGAAACATGGTTATACTGGAGGGAAGAGCTGTGCTGGCTATGCTATCCAGTGAAGAGCCACAAAGATGATGGGCAAATGGAAAACGGAGCCAGGCTGTCTTCAGCAGTGCCCAGTGACAGGACCAGAGGCAGTGGATACAAAATGAAACACAAGGAGGTTCCTTCTGAACATCAGGAAACGTTTTTGCTGTGAGGGTGAGCAAGCGCTGGCACAGCCTCAGGGAGGCTGTGGAGTCTCCATCCTTGGAGATACTCAAAAACCATCTGGACATGGTCCTGGGCATCCTGCTTGAGGAGGAGCTTGGACCAGATGACCTCAAGAGTTCCCTTCCAACCTCAAATCCTTCTGCAATTCTGTGTTGCTTTGTTGGTGAAGAATCTTCCCTGTTCACCTTCCTCATTGCCAGGCAGTTAAATATAGTAAATTGTTCATTTTGATGAAGAAAACCTTTGCTGGGTAAAATTGCCAGAATAACCAAACAATAGACATTTCACTAGGTACTAATAAACCTATTTCTGAAGGTAGTCCTGAGATAATTCCTGAGATTGCCAGGAAATTTCAGTATGTGCAGCCTAGGTTAACAGCATGTTACCAATTACAGGGTAAGCAAACATCCTAAGCCTTATATTGAACAGGTTAATTGACACAGTGTTGATTTATCCTTGTTCTTTTCACCAGGCATACAACTAGCCCTTGCCATCTTGGGAAAAACTAACCAAATACAGAAAACCTTCTCTTTGCTGCTGGCTGGCAGTCCTAGGTTCAGTGATAAATGACTGCAAGTTGAGAAGCAAGTTGACTCCCACCATTGCCTCAAGGGAATTTACATACAGAATACTTGAGTAGCACGTTCTTTGGTATCCCCCCACTCTCACTCTTTGTAGTTTGGTTTGCTTGTTCCTGAGCAAACTATTTTTGCTCAACTGTAGCTTCTTGATGAAATCTTTGTTCTGGTATCTGTTCAAAAAATTGGTCTAGAAGTGAATCAATCATTAGTTTACTTCACGAAATTGCTGGCAGATAACTGATACCTAGAAATAGAATGGGTAAATAAGGTGATGTGCAAAGTGCAAGTTCAGTATTTTAGGATTTGTTTATTTGTGAACTTCTCAATTTACATATTAAAACTTGTTTTGATCCATCTTGGACTGCATCCTATTATTGGTGCCTACTTTAGAATATGAAGTTATTTGCATGGTTTTTTTGCTGATGTAGGTTGTCACAATTCGTACATGCAGACCTGATCTCGAGACTATGTATTATATATTATAATCCATGAAGTAGAAAAGAGTTAAACTAGAAAAGGTAACAGGAATCTTTAAACTATCTTTGGAAGAAGCATCCTGGGGTGACCCATCCTAGCTCTAAAAACTGATTGAATAATTTTTTCTGATAAGTAGTCTGAATAACAGTATGTATGAAGGAGCAATTCTCCTCTCTTCCTCCCTCATCCTCTGCTACAAATTTCTGATTTTGCTTGGACTTGCTTCTTACATCAGTGTAGCATTATTGCTTTAAAGGTTCAGTCTTGTGCTTTGCTGCCTTTTTTAGGTATACATTAGGACTCATGATACTTTTCATCTACAGTAATGTCCAAGTCCTAAAGTGAACTCCTTCCAGTTGTGAAGAATGAGTAGCAACAAGAGTGGTTTCACAGTACAATGCTGTAGGTCATCTCTGTGCACAGGAGGTAAATGTGTTTTTCAGGTCATGTCCAAGGTCTGTAGCTTGCAGGGTAGACTGAATATGGAAGTTGGGGTATAGGAGGTGCTCTTTAAAATCAAGACATCCTATTGCCATGTAAATTGAACACTGGGTCTGGGTTTGTGAGTGTTGTTTACATACGTTGCTTAAGGTTTAATAGAAAAACTCCTTCACTAAACTTTGTAGTACTGTAGGAATTGGCTTTCAAAGTCTTGCAAGGAAAATTCTTAGTATGATTGATAAACAAGAAAAACAAGCCATTCTTAGAAGTTGTTTATTCAATAGCTCCTGAATTTTAAAACTAAATTTAAGGTTTTTTCTGTTTATTTCAGAAGCAAGCTATTACTGACACTGGATGAACAGGATAGCCTTTTGCACTCGTTTATTCATAATTAAAATTTTCATTATGGACTTCTCTTACTAAATATCAAGAGATTCTTGTTTTGTTCTAGGACAGATTCTGTAGGCTGCTTTTGATGATTAAATATTTTAATTTTCTGTTGTAGGTGTGGAACATCAAACAGATGATTAAATTGACGCAAGAACATATAGAAGCACTGCTAGACAAATTTGGAGGAGAGCATAACCCACCATCAATATATTTAGAGGTAAGTTTACATTCCAACAAATGTGGTTAGATTAATGTTGTGTTATCTTAATGTTATGGGAAGCATCTGAGGTTAAAGCTGAGAATACCTGTAGTAAAAGGGAATATTCTCCTTGTGCATTACAAACTTAACTCTTTTCTAAGAGATAGAGAGGAACTGTATGGGATTCATGAGATTCAGTAGGGGAAGATCAGTGGCATGGTGTAATAAGAATGTTGGTGCAATTGAAATGTCAAGCCCCTTTGTAGGGGCCAGGGCAGAGAAGATTGTGTTTATAATGGAGAAAGTCATGCTCTGTTAAAAGCCAATATATACACATGAAAACATTTTGTAAGACTAACTTCGCCTTTAAAGCAGTTGACTTCCCTTTTTTTCTCTTTGAAAAATGATCATGTATAATCCAAAAAATTGTATCAGTAGAAGGGGACTTCTTAAAGAAATACATAAAATTGTGAGGTGGAATAAAATTTTTAAGCCGTTTTTAATTTGTAAACTAACTACAACTTCAATGTCTGTATTCTTTCATCATTCCAAATTCATAGAGTTTCATTGACATGGGACCATTAAGAGCTTAAAGAGCTGCCTGCAAAAGTTACCTCTATTAGGAATTAAATGGGCATCACGTGCTTCAAACCTGCCCCTTTCATGCTTCTCTCAAGTATTGAAATAACTGGAGGTCAACCAGATTTCTTTTGTAGTCCTTTTATTTGTAATTGCTGCCTAAAGGTACTGGGTAATTAAAAATAAAGATCTCATTATTTGAGGTACTTCTAGCTGTTATCTTAATATGTTAGAGCAGGGCACTAGGTTGATTATACGAATGTTGACATTACGTCCTTAACGGTTAAGGTCAAATGAGGCCCTCAGCAGTTGCTTTACTTACTGCTAATGTGAAATGGGAGTATTGAATCAGTACTATCACTATTTTATCCACTCTGCTATTTTTAAGCACATCTCTGTTTTCACATGAACTGGTTCATTCCATATGTCTGGATTTATTATTGCCACATGCAAGTGGGTTTCATTAGAGTGTGTATCAAACCCCAATAATAATGATGAACTTAGTCTGTACTAAGTCTGGATTTCAGATAGGTACGTTGTTAGTTCATCACAGCCACTTGTCACTTGCTTTTAGTGAAAATACAACCAAGATCCATCCATCACTGGAAGCTCTGTGTTTGTTCTGTGGGTCAATGATAGGGAAAAGAGCATTTGCAGTTATAAATATATACTGGGAAATGATTACGGCAGCATGAAGAGTAAGTCTGCAATAGTTGGTGACCATAAACCATGAAGCTGAAAGCAGATTTGCAAGTTCAGTGGATCTAGGTGCCACTGAGATGAAACTGCAGCTCTGGCTCATCAGCATGGTAGGGCAGCTCTGTGGGACAGAGCCGGGTGTTCCTCTGCTGCAGTGAGTTCCGCTGGATCATGAGCAGGGCTTGGGACAAGTAGTGCTGGTGCTGACTAGGGAGCCACAAGCCATTGGGAGGAAGGTTAAAGGGGCTGGCTGACATTGTGCTTTTTCAGTTGAGTTATCCCACAGGACAGTGAGTCCTGTGGAAAGAGCCTGTCATGGTTGAAATGAAAAGCTTGTTCTTCCCAGCTCTTTGCTATGTGGTTCTTCCACTTCCTTTGTTCGGGTACTTGCAGTACTGGCAGTGACTAAGCCACTACCAGTCACTAACCTGTAAGGAAAATATTCTGGTTTTGCTTGCTTACTTTACCATCCAGGTAGTAGTTTGAACTTGATAATGATGAAGTCAGTGAGCCCCAAAGCAGTGGTTAAGATTAGGGAAGGGAAAAGAATGTGCAGCTGTGAGCCAAGAACTAGAAGATGGTGTGAGAAAGGAAAGGAACCTTTTATTTGGATGGTCACTAGCATAGATTAGATCATCCTCAGATGCATTTATCAAGGTGAACAGGATTAAATGCTGCAGACCTGTAATTTGTTTAGTGTGTAGACTTCCTGTGGTAGAACTAAAGTGTGAAAGAAAAAAAAAAAAGAAGAAATCTATTACTGAGTGCCAGATACAGTTAGAAGCAAGATTACTCTCTACCCTTGACTGTTCAATAGCAGTTGTCTAGCATGTCCTTTTTGCGCCTTTCCCACCTTTTGGCTGCTTTTGGCTTGGTCAAGACAGGACTTGCTTTCTGTTCTCAGTATTTACTTGGCAGCAATTTATCTGAATTTAACCTGTCACTGCTAGAGCTCATGACTTCCTGTATTCCATCACTTGTCAGAGAAAGGGCCAGAAAAACTCTGGTTGCAGCATAGAAGGACAAAGCTATATGTAAAAACTAAGAAACAGAACTAAGAAAACATAGTAGTTTTGATACAAATAAAAAGATGTCTGTCTGACGTGTTAGAAATAGCAAACTTCCCATGTACAGAGTTAGTGTGTGATACTGGGTTTGGGGCTCAAGTTCTGTAGCTGGGTGTCATCACTGGCTTCTGTGGAGGGCTCCTCTTTACCCTTAAGCTTTTACCTCTAGTCTGTGTCTAGATCTTGATGCTGTGGTCTGCTGTACTCTCACCAAAATGCTCAGGTGGGAAGGTAATGGGACTTAGACTCCGTCCATCATCTTCTGAGCTTTCTATTTTTATTGCTTTGCCAAAGATTCATTTCTGTCTGCAATACAGTCCTGCTTTTACGCAGGATCTGTATATGGGTAATTTTGTTAGTGTGTTACTTGGACTGCATCACCGTTCCCTTTGTTGCCTTAGATTCACAGAATGGGTTGGGTTGGAAGGGATCTTTAAAGGTCATCCAGTTTAACCCCCCGCAATAAGCAGGGGCATCTTCAACTAGATCAGGTTGCTCAGAGCCCCATTCAACCTGGTCTTGAACATTCCCAGGGATGGGGCATCCACCACCTCTCTGGGCAATCTGTGCCAGTGTTTTACCACCCTCATCATAAAAGTTTTCTTCTTTATGTCTGGATCTAACCTCTTTTAGTTTAAAACCATGACCCCTTGTCCTGTCACAGCAGGCCCTGCTAAAAAGTCTGTCCCCATCTTTCTGATAGATCACCTTAAGTATCAAAGGCCCTTTAACTATTCCAGGCTGAACGACCACAGCTCTCTCAGCCTGTCTTCATAGGAGAGGTGCTCCAGCCCTCTCACCATCTTTGTCACCTTCCTTTGTACCCTCTCCAAAAGGTCAATGTCCTCATTATATTGGGAGCCCAGAGCTGGATGCAGCACTCCGGTGGGGTCTGACAAGAGCCGCATAGAGAGGCAGAATCACCTCCCTTGACCTGCTGGCCACACTGCTTTGGACACAGCCCAGGATATGGTTGGCTTTCTGGGCTGGGAGTGCACATTGCCAGCTCATGTCCAACTTTCCATTCACCAGTACCTACTCTGCAGGGTTGCTCTCAATCCCTTCATCTCTCAGCCTGTATTGATACTGATTTTAAAATCCTTCTGCTGCTCTGATCTCTTTGCATCTTCCATAAAATGTGAGCAGCTCTTAAGGACTCCTGTAGATTGTGCCTCTTGATCATCTCTTGAGGTTGCTATCAGCAAGCATGTTGTCTTCTTTTAGAAAAAGTTGACATTAGCCAAAACTAATTGGTAGGTAAGCATCTGCAAATGAACACCTTTGCTTTCACCCATATTGCCTTTCACTAGATGTAAACATCTAGTTTTATTGTAATGCTTTCTGCAAAAACATGGCTTTTTTTACGCTTCTGACAAGTTTGACAGCTATCCATCCATCTTCCAGTGTGTAGATTTTCAGTACCATAGGGTTTGTTTGGTTCTTTTGTACTCCTGTCTGGCTTTATATCTTTAATTTACTACACTTCTCACTACCTGCTCGTGTTCAGAAAACTTGCAGCACCCTGTGCACTGGCTCCTGGCCTGTGTTGGAGCTGCCTCTGAAGACCCATCAAGTGAAGTTGTGGTTGAACCTGGTGACAACATTGCCTTCCAGTTGAAAGTGAAAGGTAGGGGTGGGGGGAGCAGAAGCTCGTGAGAAAGCTGAAGAATTCAACAAGAGAATAATTCTGAAAAGTGAGCATTCAAAGGTTATAGTAAAATTATTTGTGCATTGAATATAAAACATACATCTCTTTTAAAAATAAAAAGGAATTTATGCCTTAGTTACAGTTGCTCAAGAGTTTCTGAAGCTTTTGTTTCTATGTTCATCAGAGATTGAAGACAAAATTTTCACCCCCCTCAGATTTTTTTTTTTCCCCAGATTCAGGAGAGGGTGTCAATGCATTTTACATCAAAAGAACTTTAAAACTGACAGCTGTTGTTGCAGCCATAATTTCAGGTTTCATCAACTGACTACGAAAGAGGAAGGCTTTCCTTGAAATACTGAAAGTGATTGACATGTTGAGTTCAGCATATATTTAATTATTCCTGCAAGAGGGGATACTCAGATTTAGGGGTACCTCCTTGCTTTGATCCATCACCCCTCAGTGATGGTCTTACAAAGGTGAGTGTGGAGCAGGGGGAGTAGAACAGAGCAGAGCATGCAAGCCTGGGTGGAAAATGTAGTGTGAAGCTGGAGGGCATCAAGTTGCTTGCCTTGGCCCTCCCTGGGCAGGAAAATTAGGGCTCAGGAGGGAGACCAGAGCTGCAGAGAGACTTCTGAGTGTTTGTCTAAGGTACAGAGAGAGGAAACAAAATGTACAGAAAAAAGAAAAGAACATTTGTCATTAACCACACAATTTTCTTCTAATCATTATAATTAGTAATAGCTTTGGGAATCTTGTCAATGTTCTCTATTATGATGTTAAGAAAAACTTTTCTGTTTGTTCTGTCTGGGAGAAAGAATAAACCTAGTAAGCAATGACTGTATTAGAATCCAAAAATGGCTTGTAGCCAAATTTCCTTCTTACATAATCTTGGCTTTTAGCTTCTGCCATTTGCTGTGTGTGACCTCAGCCCAAACAGACCCCTTGAAATCACTGTCAAACCACAGAATGGTTTGGGTTGGAAGCAACCTTCAAGATCATCAAGTTCCAGTGCCCCTGCCATGGGCTGGTAACCTTTCACTAAACCAACTAGACCAATGGCTCAAAGTCCCATCCCTAGAGCAGTTCAGGGACAGGTCATCCTCAGTTTCTCTGGGCAACCTGTTCCATACATCACCACGCTCAAAGTTAAGAATTTCTTCCTAATATCTAATCTAAACACACCCTCTTTCAATTTAAAGCCATTGCCCCTTGTCCTGTCACTACATGCCTGTGTAAAAAGCCCCTCTCCAGCTTTCCTGTAAGGCCCCTTTAGGTGCTGTAAGGTCTCCTGGAGCCGTCTCCAAGCTGAAGAACCCCAACTCTCTCAGCCTGTCTTCATAGGAGAGGTGCTCCAAATATTTGAAATAACTTCTTGACTCAGTAGATGTAGAAATATCATTAATTGTATTTTATTTTCTCCTGGAAAAGAGGCTGCAGGAGCTTCTCAATAGGTTTTACCACACTTTTTGGAAGCACTCTGTATCTTGGTAGCTGAAAACATCAATGATTTTTGTCTTCCCACATAATTTCGTAGTGCCTTATATCAGTCCTTGAAGTGCTGTTTCCCAAAATACATAGTTTGTGACTCACCACGGAAAAACCCTTTTCCTAAGGGTTTTTCTAAGCATTGTAAATATTGGAAATCTTTACTGCAAAGAAGGCTGCTATTATGATACTGGGAAAACCTAGGATTCACTTAGCAAAAATGGTTAAAATATACAGTTCCGTATTCTTTGGGACGTCCATCAAAATTTGTATTTCTTTTGTCTCTACCAACAAAATACTGATGAAAAGGATAACCTGAGTTAGGGAAAGGAGAGTGAAGGCCTGTGTATTGGTAACAAATGCAGTGTACAAACTGAAATGGGTTGCATAGACCCAGGCTGGCCAAAAGCACTCAGCTCAAACTCAGAAGGGAGGGATCATGCTTAAATGACTTAATCAGATTTGTTTGCCTTTGTAGACTCTTAATGACTGTTCAGGGAGGCCTTACCTATTTAAACTTCCCAACTGCTGTGTGTCCTTTTTGCCCCATAGTCATGTGTACAGTATTACCTGCCAGCACTTATCTCTGAGAACTGAAACAGCTTTGGCCCGTTCGTGTGTAAATTGTTGTCTGGGATGGGCTTGCATTCTGGACCTGTAGGTTACTTTAGTTAACAGTCCAAGACTAAGCTGCCAGGTCTTTTGAGGTTTGTTTGGTTTTGGTTTTGGTTTTTTAATTTGGACTCCACACAAAATGGAACACTATGCAAATACACAGAATTACAGTGGTATCAAAATAAGTTTTAAAACTCGGTCAGCTTTCTAATATTGTCTTGGAAGAATCATTCTCTTTCTTACTCCTACTCTTGGAAGCAATTTAAAATGAGAATTGTGGGGGTAGAGGTATGTTTGCCCCCAGCTACCGTGATTTTTATTTTTTCCTAGCTTTCTCTTTGCCTGGATGTGTTTTATTCAGAGGCATTGCTGTTCTCAGTTTTGAGAGTTTGACTGTTGAACATCGGGAGGGTATTTAATTTCTTATTCCTGTATATCTGAAGAATCTATGCAGGAGGTCAAATTAGTTAATTAAAGAAGATTACCTCTTTGCTGATCTGAAGTATGCTTATTGCAACAGCAGGCAGATACAGTCTGAAATAGATCTTGGTGATGAATCTCAGATTGTTCCAGACTGTGGGATTCCAGGAAAATGCTAACACTGCATACAGACACTGGGAAACCTGGTGGCCCTCTGGGGAATTTCAGATTGGTTTTTACCAGGCTCCTAACAGATGCTGTTCAAATATGTTGGACCAAAACTGGAGTGTCTAAAGTTAGACTAAGTACAGATTTAGGAGTCTTACTAAATGAAGAAATCGTGACGTATGTTACTGTCTATCTTCAGCTCCCATGTAACTTAGTGGGATTTGCATTTGATCAACAGCCTAAAAGGTCAGACATCTTTTAAATAGAAACACAATCTCAGTTTCAAAGACCAGGAACTTGCAGTTTAGGCTTTTAGGTCTTGCACTGTGTAGATATTATTTAAAGTTGATTGAGGAAGAGAGAGAGCATGGCAAAAACAGTTATCTGCTTGAGTTTAGACTGTGTTCGAACCAGATGTAGTAAGGGGCAGAGAGCAGGAGAAATTGTATTTTTCTACTTGGGTTTCTCACAGGTTAATTAAAGAAAATTAACTTGTTGCTTTTTATTTCCTTAGATGATGCCATTAGAATGTATAGCCTGGTCATGGCCCAAGAAAACAAAATTCAAATATAATATAAATGATATGTAAGAAAAAAAGACGCATATTTTTGAGAAAACCCTTTGTCCTCATGTTGTCATCAGAACTCTTTTGGCATAGCTGCATTACATCTTTCAAATTCTGTTGACCTGTGAGGTCAGTTTTTATTTTGTCAGTAGGTTGCAACATTTAAGAAGTAACTTTAAGGCTGCTGCTCCTGAGTATATACAACAGTTAAAACTGCAGCATATATACAGCAGAATAAGACAGCAGTTGTATTTCAGCATGTGTGCACACTGAATATAAACATGCTGTCTTGTACTGCTTTAGTTGGGCTTTGCAGCTTATCAGGCCTTGATGCATTTTACTAAGCTGAAGTTTCGGGGGTATTCTCACATGTATAAGACTATTACATGATATGCAAATATACCGATATGCAATATAATTAAAATTCACTTTTTATTCTATTTTTGATAGCCATAGGGATTATGTGTGGATTGACGAGTTGTGCCGATTTTAATCTAATATTCAGCTTTTCAAATATATACTTTGTGAAATAAAACTGTAAATTCACGCTAAGCTGGGAGCAGTCTGAGCTGTCTGACCCACCCTGATAATACCAGCAGCCAACTGCATGCTGGGCTGTGTCAGCAAACGTGGCCAGCATGAAGAGGCACCCATCCACTCCCTCCCCGTGTGGCTGCTTTGGGGTGGTGTTCAGCACGGGCAAGAGAAGGTTCAGGAGGAATCTGCAGGCTAAAGAGAGGGTCAGTCTCTTTCCAGACCTGCACAGCAAATGGGGAAGGGGCAATGTCACAGATAGGAGCATCAGGTTTATTTCGTAAGAGACAATTCCTCATCATGAGTGTGGGTTTTGAGCTCTGGAAGTGGCTGCTCAGAGGTTATGGGCTCTCCATCTTTCAAGACTTGCAAAGCTTGCTTTGGCAAGGCCCTGAGCAACCTCATTGAACTTAAAAATTACCTCTGTGCTAAACACTTGTTTGGACTAGATGACTTCTGGGGATATCTTCCAACCTTTTTTTTTTCCTTTCCTTTTTTTTTCTCTCTTGTGATTCTATATCAAGCAAGATTTAAGTTTTATGTAGAACATTACTTCTTAATGGGAATATGTAAACTAATTGGATTGCAGTCTAGATTTCATAAACTCTTCCTTCTGAAATGCCTTTAGAATCCTTGATTTAATGATTTGTTTGAATATTCATCTTATTGATTCTGTACAGACTTAATTTTAATTTTTACAGTTTGTTTTTGAAAAACACTGTCAGAAATAAACCTCATCGTTGACCTAGAGGGCCTTGACTGACTTGGAGGTTTGTGTAGCTGTTGATGCCTCTCTGCTAAGATGGCTGTGCTCCTGCAGATCAGTTTTGTAGATGGGCCAAATCTGCAACATAATCTTTCTTTTAACTAGAAATACTTGCTATAGGTCAGCTTTGCTGATGTAACAATCACTGAATTTAACTGTATAGCGTAATTCTGTCTTGCCTTGGTGCTGTTGCCTTTGTAAGGTCTACAGGTGCTAATCATCAGATGAAACTTTGTTTCTCCAGAGTACTTAACCTTTGTGAAATGAAATGTTATTGGAGATATGCTGTTTCTGCTGCATGTACTGTTGCTCTTTTTGTATAAGGAGAATTTTTTCTCTTTTTTTAAATAGAAAAGCATATTTAAAGTATAGCGATGCATTTCTGCTTCCTTTATGTTTTACTATGGGATCTTCTGCTAGGACATTGAATTGCTGTATGATAGAGAGCTTTTGTTCTCAGAAAAAATACAGAGCTTTTTGCAGAAATCAGTGGTATAGAACCCAAAGGTAGCAGCAGCTCCCAGCTTTCCATACTCATTGTTTATTCTCTTAAGATAAATCATTTGACTTTGAGTTTGCATTAGTGACAGATTAAGCTGCCAATGTAAACATTGTAGGATTGAGTATTTTGAAAGTTGTGTGTAATTTTGTGAAGGAACTAACCCACAAGTATCCGGAAGCAATGTAATGTTGCATGTGTTTGAATAATATTTTGCAATGTTCATGAGAAAGGGAAGTAAGTATTTAGAAAAGTATTGGTGAAATGGTAACAGTTTATGTTTCCTAATTTTTGTTTACTGAAAATAATTCTTGACACATGGAGCGTTTACTCAAGTTTCCATGAAAAGTTGGTCCTGGAAGTAGGAGAGACACACGTGTTACTGTACAGCCAAAAAATGCCATTATTTATAGTTGGGTAACCTTTCAATTTACTTTTTGACAGTACAATTGGGTTAGAGTGAAAATGTTTTGATTTTAAGTCTCAGAGTTTGGGGTCTACTTGTGAAATGCTAGACATCTTCAGTTTTTAAAAGAAATAGAAAATAGTTTTTAGTTTCTTGCAACTTACGTATGTTTATCAGAAGTGGAACCCATAAAATTTAGAATTTGCAACTATGATGTTCACCACCATTCTTTAAAATGCTTTTTATTTCCTATTCCTCACTGTCAAATTATCATTTTCTTTGTTAGTCCTGTGGGGGTGATGACTCATTTTGAACATAGGTCCATCCTGGGAGGATGCTAAGCTTTCTTAAAAAGGGAGGGATGAACCACTGTTTACTCAGCAAAACCAGTTTGGATTAGATGAGCCTCCACATTTAACCTGGAGAAATAAATTGGAAAAATAAATGCCTAATAAAATGCAGTACTGAATGCTGGTTATTTTTTCTGTTAACTTTATTTTTCTTTTTCCACATGTAGGCACTGCAGACTTTTTGGTCAGTTAAATTCTCCTGTAACTTTAATTAGCAACATGTTATGAACAAAAAACTAGGAAAGCAAATAAAATAAATAATTTTAAACAACAGAACCAGGAAGTATTTTTTTGTCTAAATATACTTGACAATATCATTGAAGAATTTATGCATATTGGTATGGATCTTGGCCTTGCTGTAGAGAAAAGTAGAAAATTCCATTCCCTATTGCTTACATGTTAGGTTTGGAAGATATTTGTTTTTTCTTTTCTGTAAAGGTCTAAACATTTCAGTTTAGTTTTTTTGACACGCTTCTGTTGTGTGAAACACAGGTTGCTTAGCTGTTTCAGGTTTTTAAAGATATTCTACTAATTTATATACTGAAGAAATGGTTCTAGTACTTGGATACCAATCAAAATTTTCTTGTTACAAAGTTGTGGGTAACAAACTTGAAAGAAAAATATATACTGATTATGTATTTGTTTTATAGATCTTGGCAATATTGTTTAACTTGACTACATTTAGTAAAGACTTAATGGGCAAATTTAATATTACTGATTTTTTTGTTTGTTTAAGAAACGTGGATCTGTGTAATCAGGTTTTACATAAACATGCTGAAAAGATGTTAAAAAACTTTCAAAGGATCACTTTTACATGTTTATGGATGGTTTTGAAATGGGGCAAACTGTGTTGTGTTCTAACTGAAAAACAGTTTTTGTACTATTTGGTATGAAAGGGTAGTGCCAGAGGTGAAGGATGGTGAACAAGGTGAGTTGTCAGATACAGATGATAAAAAGCAGAGTTGAGCTTTCCCTTAGTTATTGCATTAGAGGTATTTAACTGTCATTCCAACAGAATGTTAAATTTATCTGGAGCACAGTAATTCAGCAATGCAGCTGACAACATTTGTTAAAGATTTCTGGTTCTTTCAAAGAGATTGTATACTAGAAACTTCAGTGCAGGTGCTTTGAAGCTGCAACTTATGATTTATTTTATCCATTTCTTCATCTAATTTATTAAAACATTACTTGTTGGTTCAGAAGGTTTAACATGATGTATTAAAAGCCATTCCTTCATTGTGTCCTGAAAAATTTGACCAGGCCATTTTGTTCATATTTCTGGGAAATCTGTATTAGTTTAGGAAGTGTTTTGTTTCATGTTTGTTCTGAATTTAGATTTCTGGTTTTGTCTGAGGCTCCGACTTGATTGAAACAGCTGCTGTTCCTTTACAGGCCTATGAAGAGTACACCAGCAAGCTCGATGCTCTACAGCAGAGAGAACAGCAGTTACTGGAATCCATGGGGAATGGAACTGATTTCTCTGTCTCCAGTTCAGCTTCTACAGACACAGTTGCATCATCTTCCTCCTCTAGCCTCTCTGTAGCACCTTCATCCCTTTCAGTTTATCAAAACCCTGCTGATATGTCACGGAATAACCCTAAGTCTCCACAGAAGCCTATTGTTAGAGTCTTCCTGCCCAACAAGCAAAGGACTGTGGTGAGTCAGTTTCTATTCACATACTTGTAACCTCAATATTTCCTGTATCTCTGTCCCTCTGTATGCAAAAGTTAATTTAAGAGCTGAAAAAATACCTGTGAGGAGGTCAGAGAAATGTCATGATCACTGTGCTCTGCCACACTCAGTTGTTTTGATCTGCTGAATGTTTTTGACAGGATTAACGCGAAGAAGTCCATTAGAGCAATAATACAGAAATACAGAACCTTCAGGAGTTTTATAACTATGAAGATACCTCAAGAAATAGTCTTTTCAAACAGCTTTTGCATAAATAGTAATTTACCATTTTACAATAGTTAGAAAGGGACAGTAAGCTCTATTTCTTGCAAAATTATTTACTAGTTTAACAGGGCAAGATGGAGGAAGTGTTTTCTATGTTGTCAGAGTTACTAGAAGCATTGGTTCTTTAGAGCAAGAACCAGCCTCTTGCAGCTAAGAACAGCTGTGCAGGATTGCTTGGGGGTTTTTCCTTTTTTTGTTTTTCCTCCCCACTTACTAGTGGTGAGTGTTTGTGTGGAGACCATGATGCTCTCAGGCCTTGTGTAGAGAACTGGCTAGGGGAGGGGCATAGTTGCTATTAGAGGGGTCAAGAAATGTTGCCCACGAACTGTTTGAAACCTGGCTTTAACAGTTTTGACAGTTACAGTGATTCCTGAAGTTATGGAAGAGTAGTTGACTTTTTGCTGCTAGAGAAGGGATTTTCTTATCAGTTCTTATCAGTTAAGAGCTGCCAACTGAAGAGCCTTGATATTTTCTATTATTCTATGTTTTAGAATAATACACTGCAAACTGTGATAGATGAAATTATTGACAAGCCGTAGTCTAGGCTCTATTTTGCAAGGTGGTATGTAATCCAAACTTGGCAGGGGAGCTGTGTTTCCAGAGAAGGTGGGAAGTGAATGGACAATTAGAGTCCATGTCTTACCAGAACGTTGTGCAGCAGTCAGTCAGGTGTCAGCTATCTCTGGATTGTTATTGCCTGTTGAAATTGAGTTGCTGGTAAAAAGAAGAAAACATAAACTGAGTAGTGCTGAGCATTGGAACATGTCCTCACCCTTTTCCCTACCACTTTCCTTTCATCCTTCCCCCACCCCACTGAGCAAAAAAGACTTAGAGTGGGAACAGCATTGGAGGGCGGTTGTTTTCACCTGATTTTTTTAGAGTTGCTTAATTGTTCAAGATACTGCTGAAGATGGAAAGTAATATTTGGGTTTTGACCTAGAGAATGGGAGTTTAATGTAGACTCTGACCACTGCAGAATGTACAGTGTAAAGCCAGGTGATTCTGTTGTCTGCCTGTTGAGGAAAGTCTAAGCACACAGTACTACTCACAGAGTGAAATCTGGAGAGAAGGTACTGGATTTTGGAGGGACTCTGGTTTCTTCATGTGTTCTTTCCCACCCTGTCTGGCTATTTGCAGCCCCTGTCATGGGGCTCAGAAGTTGGTTTTGTTTCTTTCCTGTAAAGGATCACAGCATATCACTTCCTGCACTGTTCCGTGTATTACCTTTTTTGTCTCTCCTATGTGTTCTCCTGTCCCCTAAACCACATAGTATAATTCTACTCTTACTCTTTTCCCCTCATCTGCAATACTGTTGTTCTGCTTCTTTGTCTCTCCTTTTTTACCTCCTCCTCAATCCTGTTTTATTTTTCCCAGCACTGAATCTAGATGCTCCTTCCTGGCTATAGGAGGTAAATGTTGTTTAACTTGGGTATAGTCAGGGAGAGGCTCTTGATTCTGTCCCCAGCTTTCTACTGGGGGCTGAGCACTGTTTGCCTTACAAGTCCAGCCCTGCAGCTAGTTTCCAGCTTGCTTTGGTTCTTTTTATTTCAGTTTTACACACTGCTTGGATCAAGCTGTGTTACTAAGTTGAACTTTTTTCCTCATTTTTTTTCAAACACTGGTAAATTATCTCTGGTTTAGAGCTGAGTAATGGTGCTTATAGGAACTCTTGAGTGTGGGGGTTACTGGCCTTGGAGCTGAAGTTCATTTCTCTGAAACTTGAACCAGTGCTCATTTTATTGAGAAAGTCAGGAATTTCTTGTATGGCGACTCTTTATGTAATTACTTTGTTTTTAGTATTTATTGATCCTACATGTAGTCTGTTGGAAACTAAGGAAATGCCAGGAGCAACCACAATTCAGAAGGAGCTGCAGCAGCTTACTGAATCCTGGGGTGCATCAAGCACAGCATCATTAGCTAGTTGGGAGAGGTGATTTTCCTCCTCTACTCAAGTGTGGCCTCCCCTTGAGCACTGTGTGCAGTTTTGGGTGCCAGAGTGTAAGATTCTGTGATTTACGGTGCAGTTTTAATGGCCAGCAGTCAGATGATAGGTTACTAGCCTAAAAAAGCATCCAGCATTTTTCAGTGAACACTGAGACTGCTTCCTTCACTCTCTCAGTGGATAGAGAAGTGTTGCACACATTTGTCTTCCTTCATAACCTCTGGCTTTAAAAGCTGACCGGTTGTGTCTCACTTGTGCCCATTAACTGAGCCATTTGCTTATGTAGCTGTGGTGATAGTTCAGGATGTTCAAGTATACAGGGCAGCTTGTGATGGGTTGAAGCAGGAAGGAGATTCCTTGTGGAAATACATGGTACCTGCCATTAGAGCCTTCCCCCTGCCCTAGTTCCCAGTCCATATGGCTGTTAAATTAAAGCTGATGTGTTCTACAGTCAAGCAGGTAGCTGGAAAGGAGAGATACTGTTAAAGTTGCAGTGTTGCAGCAATCTTCTCCCCACCTCAATTGATTTCAATTAATATCTACTTCTGAAAGAAAATCTTGTTAATATCACCATAATAATTTCAGTCTTTACTTCCAGTTCACTTCAGGAGGGGAGAAGTGTTGTCAGATCCTAGGGAGTCTGTTTATTTTTGTCTGGGAATGCCATGACATTTCTTAAACTGACTCAAAGCAACTGGAATTGAGTTGGTAATGGAGAGACAACCTTGTTATTTATCTTTGATCACACTGAAGCAGTCCCAAGTGCTACAACAGCCTTCTGCTATTTGTTTAGAGCTGCTAAAAATGCAGGAAATGGGGGGGAGTTGCTTGCATATCTTAGATTTTTGACTAGCAACTGCCTTGTTAGTTGAGAGTTCTCTACGTGTTACTGTTTGTGTAGGATCAAGCAAATACATTTGTTGGAGCTAACTCCAGTTCAAAATATAATTTAAGGAGACTGATGGGAGTACAAAGAAATGAGACCATGGTGTTCAGTGTGATTGTGGTGCAGAGGTGGTGTAGCTGATGGGAAGTTTCTCTGTGTGTGTCATGGTAAGGCAGAGCATTGGACAAACCTTTTCTTAATGGAGGACAAGGTGTGAAGGTGCTTGCCTGAGAGCCTGACTGGTCTGTGGCAGAGCCTAGTGCTGCTGATCATTTGAAGTGAGCATTTTGATTCAGCTGGCTACAGGACAGGGTTCAGAAGTAACTTTTTTTTGAAAGCAAAACCAAATAGTTGCCTCAGTTAGCTGGAGGGGAATCAGTGAATAAGTAGTGTCAGAAATAAAAGATTATTTTCCTTGTCCTTGGCCTGGAAAGGGATGAAGAGAAGTTTCATTCTCTGAACAACCTCCTAGAAGAAACAACAGATTGTTTTTTCTTCTCTGTGCTGGGGGAATTTTATCCTCTATAATGCAAAGAGATAAACATGTATACTTCTTTCCTTATTGGCTTGGTTCAACTGGCAAGACACATGTCCTTTGGAGAAGCATTCCACACAAATGTGACCAGGATAAGTCTGTGCAGGTGGGTTTGTTCCGTTTTGTTCTAGGCCAGAGAGGAGGATGCTGAAATCATAAAAATGCAACATGGTGAAAGTCCACCTGACATGAAAAGGTGTTTTTTAGAACAAGTTGATGAGGGTTATCCAAGCAGTGGCAGAATTTAGGAAAATACTAGTTTGAAGCTTGTTTGAGTTAGGAATGTAAATATCTGTGATGTGCATAGTAACAACTCTGCTAATTAAGGGAGAGCTGCTGGAGGTGGAAGGAAAATATAAGACCTCCGATCTCCTACTGGGTGCTGTAAGTCTGAGGGATCATGTTACATGCTAAGACTAGGTTTTGGTAGAAGGGAGGTAGTCTTGGATGTAAGTAGATGATAGTGTGTTGGTATAAAAGCGAGTTAATATTGTTTACTGGTGAGATTTCTGAGAGAATGCATGGAGACAGCAGGGAACACAGCCTTGGGCATTCTTAGTTGTGGTGTGGATTAGCATTTTTTTTTCCAAATTGTCTGATTGGATGTGCATGCAGAGAGAGAAAAGAGACAGAAGACAGTGCTCATGCAAATGAACAGAAGCAGACACAGAGCTGGTTGTTGAGAAGAGACAGTAATTCAAGGATAATGGTGATTATCAACTGATCCAGAGGTATGGAACAAATAGGATGACTTGAGGTTCATATAGGAGGAAGAAGGCAGTGAAAAAGTTTAAAATGAACTGAAGGAGTTACAGGCAATGAGTATAAAAGCTTTCTGTGAGTGTAAAGAATACAGGAATATGGTATTTGCATATAGGGCAGGATTTAAGCATTTTGTGGGATTGCTTTGAGTTGTGTGGGGTTTTTTGGGGGGGTTGTTGTTTTGTTGTTTGGGGGTTTTTTCCTTATTTTTTTTTCTTTGAGAGTTGCTGGAATGTTTTTTGAGGACCTGGGTAAAGTATCTTTTGCATATCAATTTTTTTAACTGGTAGGTTTGGGATAAGGAAGAAACCTCCATTTCCAATTGCAAAAACATATCCAAGTTTTGCTCTGTGAAAGCAGACAAAATAGTTAAAATGATTAATCCAATTAGATTGCTTGCTCACGGTAGACCTTAAAATGCTAGTAGGAGTTTTTAGACAGTTTTCCTGTGGCCCATCAGTTGAGGCTGGCCTCTTGGAGGAAAGCATTCTGAAACCTGGAATGGAATAAACATTTTGTGGACATATCTGGAGTATCTCTCTGTCACAATGAAAAAGCACAAGAATAGGTCAGGCATGTATGATATTTTCCATGGGTTGTCTTCCAAATTTGAGCTATTTGTCACTCAGGAATTTTATGAGTTTAAGTGTTTTCTATTTGGAAACGCTCTGTTCAGCCTCCATTAAATGCTATGGATACTAGAAATTTGTGTCTTGTAGTTAGGGATTCCATGGGCGTGGTTACTTATAGTGTGAGTAATCATGTTCTGTGTTGGTCTTGAAGTCTGCCACATGCTACTTTGAGTGACATAAGGGCTTCTGACTGAGAAAAGCCATTTAATACAAGGCCTGGTATGAAAACAAGTAGCTAAAACTGGTCATAACTCTGCAGAGGAACGATATTAGGAGGGTTTTGATGTTGTAGTGAAGTCCTAGTAAAAGGAAAGAAGGAGAGAATTCTAGGAAAGGAGAGCATGCAGTAAGTGGGATTCTAACTCAAGTACTTCATGAACAAGATCGTACAACTTGCTGAATAGCAGCCCCGAATGTTTCTGATTACCCAAGAACGCCCTTCTGGACAAGTACTGAGAGTGGGAAAAAAGCCAGTCTGAAAGCAAATGAGCTCTCCTGAGTGATGGTATGGAGCATGGAAAGTTACAGGAAAACAGTGTTGAAGTGTAAGAAATGATGGGCATTTGAAAGGCATCAGGTGGTGATAGGTCTTGTGCTTCATCACTGTAGTCTGTTGCTGCCTTCTGCCCATGACCAGCTTCCAGAGGAAGTGTTCACTTCATGTCTCCTGGCCTGCTTGGTGGAGTGGCTGTGAGGGTGGTAAGGAGTCTCCACTGCTCTCCCCAGTTGCATTTATAAAGGATCCTTTCCCAGCTCCAGTGCCCTCTCTCTGTCTGTCAGCACGAGCAAGGAGTGGATTTGGTCAGTTTGAATTCCATTTCTGTCTATAGTGATCTGAGGGGGGACAGTGAAGCAAGAGAGAGCAAAGAAAAATAGATGCTGTACATGCTTTGAGAAAGCTTGGTGGCCTCCAAATACTTCAGTTGCCTGCAGATTCGTGATGGGATCAAACCATTGTGTGTTATCACCCAGCACAAGGTCAGAAAATTTCCATGGTAGCTTCTAAACTGAAAGTAATGCTTTGGGTAACAAAAGAAGCTACCCTTTCTTCTATGTTCAACTACAGAATACTGTGTGGGCTTTGGTTGTTCTTTGTTTTGCTTTATTTTGAAGTTTAAGAGTAATTGGAGATGCTTTGTGTAAAAACTCAACATAAATCTGGGCCAGTAAAGCTTTTCTGCTTGGTTTTGTGTTGGTATGCTTCACATGTGTCTCATAGTTACAAATATATTGGAAAGTTAATGGAAATTCTCAGAATGTGAATGTGAGACTGAGTTTTTAAAAGTGACAATTTGTATGTTTAAGAGTTAAAGGAACTAAACAGGACCATGAATGCTATGCATGGGGACGATTCTTAAGTGTTTCACTCTTGTCACACCTTGGTTTATTAGTACATCTGCCTTTTAATTAGGCAAGCAATCATGTGATGATCTCTGCAGTCATGAAGACGAGAAGAATAAGCTATTTTTATTCTATGTAAATTCTTAGCATAAATTAATTTATCATGCATGCACAACTGGGATCCTTCAAATATTCTGTTTTTAAATCTGGTACTTGATTCATTTCTGTTGACTTCAGATTTGCATCTTGCTTTCTGTAGTTTATGCTGTGAGTTTGTGCCTCAAGCTTGCTGAGTAGTAAGCACTGGATTTCTGTAGGCATTTAAGCTACCCTACCAGTTTCACCTGTCAAGTATAAGGAAAATTCAGAGAAGGGATGTTCAGGTAGCTGAATAAACCAGTTTCTTGCTTTTAATTACACACCTGGTTTGACATGATTAGGTTTTTCTAATCAAAAATACAATTAAAACCTCCCATGTTATATCAAACATGCAGCAGAAACTGAGTTTATTTTTAGCCTGTGCCAATGGCTGGTTGCTGAATGTATCTGAATACTTTGGAATTTTATGCATCTTATGACAGACTGGTGGCATGAAGTAAATGGTAGTTTACTTTCAAGTAAACTTCACTTGATACTTCTGTATCACTAGGAAAATTTATTCCGTCACTTATGAAATTGTCTTTTATCTTCCCTAAAGAATTTTCTTTGTTTTGTCCTTCCAGTTCTCTTCTCCCCTCCCACTGAGAAGGGAGTGAGCAACCAGCTAGGTGGTGCTTAGCTGCCTGCCAGGGATAACTCACCACAAGCTACCCTCAAATGCTGCATAAATTCAAAAGCATATGTGTTGAAAAGAGAATAACTTAATCTACTACAGTTTTATTGACACACTGTCTTAGATTGCAAAGTGAAACAATTTTGAAAACTTGCCATTATAAAACTGATGGCTTGTCATTTGGAATGCCATGTGCAACATTGATCGCTGTTTGTTACTCAAGTAAGGAGTGTTTAGTGATTCCTTATGAGATGAAAAGTCTGGCTGTAGAAAGTAATGAATGATAGAAAAAAAATACTGTTTGGAGCATGCTTCCTTTACCTCATAATGTGCTAGGCAGGCACTCAGTGAAATGGAATGCAAGTCACAAATCTGAAAATAATCGTAGTAAATATTTTAGTTCCATGTCTAGTAAGTCATACTTAAATTCATGCTTCTTGTGTTGTTTAAGCAAACTAGCCAATGAGTTTTAATATTTGTAGAGAATGTGTATACTGCCTGAAGATATAAGTATCCATTTGGTTTCAGGATCAGTTGCAAGAGTTTAGAGAAGGATGTGAATTTTAGCCCTTTTGCTATAGTTTCTTGCTCCCATGCTGCCTTTAAAGCACTTGGAGTGTGATCAGCTGAGACAGGAATCTACAAAAGTGAACTCTGGATCTGACCTATTACAAAGATTTATTTAAACTGTACCTTAAATTTCTAATGTATGTGGGTTTTGGTTTGGAGAGCAGCCAAGCGACTTTGTCTCTTGAACAGAAGCCACAAGGTCGTGGTGTTTCATGCCCATATAGTGGCTACAGCTATTTTTCTAGATGAGCATTTCTCTCAAGTCTGAAGTCTAAAGCCATATTTTCCAAACTTTATTTTACTAGAAGGTCACTGTCAGCCTTCACAATTTCTGCCACTGGTATTCACCCTGACTAAAATTTGAAGATGGTGATCTGCTCTCTACTCTCCCCTTTAAAATGATCAGTACTCTTCTGAACACAGTTCAGGAGCTGTCTGTGAAGAGCTTGAGAAATTATTTGTGGAGGCCATTGATTAGGCACAGCAGGTTTCATCCAGTGTGGTTGGGTGATGGTATATTCTTGAGAAAATACTGCTGCACTGACATAAATCAGTCTGTTGTGTTCCACAAGTGAGGACACATAATTGCATTGGAGGTGCCAATGGGTGCTGGTAACCCATGTCTTTGCAAGTTAAATGGAATGCATTTGATTGAATGGTAACAGCTTTGTAAAACGGGTAAATTCTGTTCAATTTCCCTTGGAAACAAGATTTAATGCAATGAAACTGCCTCTCGTTTGTCTCACTAATATGCTTCATTAAGAATGTATTTTCTTGTTGCTTTCTCCTGGAAACTGGACAGACATGTCCTGATATCCAGAACAGCTGTTTCTGTAAGCTGTGTCCTTTGTTTTCTAGAGGATGTGATGTTCAGTGTCATTTTATGTCCTTTTTGCCACAAAGGAAGGTAATTTTATCTGTTAGTGCTGTCAGAAGTGGCTGACTGATTTGGTGAAATATTTGCCCTCAATAGGTAAGATGAAAAATTAAATGTGGATCTCGTATTTGGATTTTACCAGAAAACCTGACATGTTGAAGGCCACAGTAATTATTTGGCAAAAGTACAGTTTAGCCTAACTTTCTCCCAACAAGTTGGATTCTGTGAACATACGGCTGAAATGTTTTAGTCCTGGGTATTGGGGGGAAAAAAGCGTGATCTTTCAGGGTGTGAATGTTGTGGTAAGCAAATAAATACTTTGAAGTGATATTTCCAATCCATTCTGCTTGGCATATTTCCACTGTTGTACCCAGTAGTCTGTTTGGTTGTTTGGAATTGCTCTGAATCTCTAAGGTATATTACACATTCCTTACATACCATACATACATTACACTTGGCTAAAGTGAGCTGAACTGCAGTGCTAGGCTGAGGGAAAAATAAAGCCAGCTAACTAGTTTGGAGAAGTATAATACTGGCTATTCAGGGCTGACCAGCCTCTCCACTTTCAGAGAATACCTTTGCATTGCTTTTTTGAGGTGCTTCTCAGTCTCTTCAGTCTCTTCAGTGCTCTAAAATATTGGAAACTACACTGGTGTAAGGAAGCATTTTTAACTTACTGAGACTATGCCAGTTTCTAGTCTGATGTTAGAAAAGTGATGTAAGAGTTATTTAGGGACATAGCCCTGAATTTCTTACTCAATCAGGAATGACCTGATTTACAGAAATAAATGATTTATTATGCATTGCTGAAATACTTGTGGCTGCAGTACTAAATATATATCAATAATATTGTTACAAATACTTACTGTCCTTAGAAGTACTTCAGGTGAGTAAAAGAAATGAGGCCATTAAGGGCTATAGTTCTGTTTAATCTGTCTAGGTAGTAAGACTGCTTGGAGAATTTTTATGATCTGGAATAATTTTCAGGTTTTTTCCCTGGGGCTTAACATTTGCAAACTTGAGCATGTGTTTTGGTGTCTCCCTGAATTGCTACTTTCCCAATTTAGGATGCTTAAGTAAATTATCTTCTCTGGTATATTATTAAGCTACACACTGAACACACCTTGCAGTGTGTGTTGGCAGCTTCTGTCCTGTTTCTTAGTGTTATATAGCCCACACTTTCATGTTCTTCACTTTTGAAAGTCGCTTGCTGAATCAACTTTCTAATTGCTATAAAAACCTAAACCTTTTCTGGTCTACAAATCTTAGGTATGTAAGTAACCTGAAAGAAAGTCCTTAACAATCACGATTTGGAAGTATATCCCCTAGCTCAGAAATATGAGTTTCTAGGTGGTAACCATTGTGAAATATATTTGAATTGAAACAGAGGGATCAAGAGATAATGGATGGATGCAAATAAAGTGGATTTTAAATAATATTAAACATTCTGTGTTTCAATAAAATGCCAACTTTGCTCACTGTAGTGGATTGCAGGCATAAGAGTGCTGTGTATTTTGGAGTCGATGAGAGATTTTCTCCTGGGGAACTGATTTTGTTGAAAAATGCTGATGTGATTCAGTTAAAAAGCTCTGTGGGAATCCTGGCAAAACTCCTGATGGAATTGATAAGGCCACCTTGGTGCCTTCCTGCCGTGCTGGAGCTGCCGGCTCCTGGCAGGCACGCGGGGGCTGCGCCGTGCGGGGCTCCTGCTCCCCGCTCCCCTCCCAGCCTGTGGGGCCACACACCCTCCCTCTGCCTGGGGGGGAGGAAGAAGCTGTTCCAAAACTCCTGCTTCAGAATCAGCAGGAGTCTATTAGCCGGGAAAAAAGAACTGGTTTTGGTTTTTGTTTTTCTAAAGACTGAGGTGGTCTCCAAATCACGTTCTTGGAACCAGCTTTTTCTTTAAATTTGCCATAATTTGGGGGTGAAAAGAAGATGGGGGCAAAAAGAGGTTTCAGAGGGAATGCTTTGGAGGGTGAGATTTCTGCTTTACAGCAGGCACTAGTAGGGACTGAAGGAGGGGGCTGAAGGGCTACATGCACAGATGGTGATAGACCGTGCTGTACCAGTCTGGGAAAATGATTAATCAATACTACAGGGACTTACTCTAGCACTAAGTTCTTTTAATTTGGCCTTATGTTTCTCTTCTCAGGAGTTCTGTAAGAGAATGTTCTAAATGTGATGCTGATTCAGGATCATGATGGTTTTTGAAAGTAATAAAAACACTTCTTTGGGTTTTAGCTGGATCTTGATGCAAATGGCAGTGAAGAGAACAAATGTTCTACCCAGGTTTCTAATTGCAAGTTGCGTAAATATGGCTTGGATTTTAATGAAGGGGACTTGGGATGATAATACTGAGGAATAGCAAATGATAAGTGATCAGGATGTTTACTGCACTTGTGTTGCTGTAGGTAACCTTCATTCTGGTACTTCCCAAATTTTGAGAGTTTGCATTTCCAACTTTATTAATCTCTTAAAAGAAACCCTGTAACATCACAAGTCTTGTTTTTAGCAAAATTAAAAGGGAAAAAAAATTACACCAGTGTAATTAATTAATAGCATTGGAGCTTTTAGGTTCCTGATGCATTTCTTTGCTTCATAAGTTACTGGAGGATGTTGTCATCATTTATGGAGGATCAGTGCTGGAGGAAGAAAATGTTTTCCAGTGACCACAAGCCTGCTTATCTCTTCTTTAATGTTAGTCATCTTCCTACTGCTTGACTTTTCCTCCTTGTTCTGTTCCACTCCCTCACGTAGGTCAAGATTTTACTAACCTAGTTTTTTTTAATCCTTACTGCTTTGGAGTTTTCTGCCTAAGCTAGAACCTCTTCCTACTCTGTGCTGGGTTCTATTGCTGGTCTTAGGTACTTCCTTCCCCTTGATGTTCCTTGTCCTAAACAAGCCACCTTTTCTCCTAATCACAGCTTGAAAGCTTCCTGTGCAGGATGTACTTCCAGTACTTCCCCAGGAGTTGGGAAACAGTTCTCCCTACAAGGTGGTTCATCACATCTTTTTTTTCCTGCTCTCAGCATCAGCTCTTCAGTCTGTCCTCCCTCCTCTGTCTTGTTTGTTTGATTCCCACCAACCTGCTGACAGCAACTCCCTCTCCCAGTATACACATGCTTTCCCCAGTCAGCTCCTAAAGTTTGTCCTGACCCTCTCCTCCCATTTCTCCTTCATGCCCAACCTCTTTCCTGACTCTCTTCATTCTCCTTTTTGTCCCTATCATCTGTCTGCCACCTTTGCAGTATTTCACTTTCTTCTGCCACTGTGGATATCAGTGGTGAAGTGAGTGAGGTTGCTGGAAAGGTAGACCTGAACTGTCTGCGGGGACTCAACCTCAATCCAGCAGGAGCTATACTTAGTGGGAAAGTAGCCTTGAGCCGAAGAACACTTGCTTCCTGCATTGAAATGGCTCGTGATTGGATCTAATGTGTGTGGGAGGTTGGAGCACACCGCTGAAATCCTTAGAGATTCTAGTCAGATTCTTAAAAATATTTACTCTCTATTTGTAAATATGTATGTTGGAGGCAGGGAGAAGGACACTGAGGGGACAGACAGGTTCTTTCAGGGATCTTTGGCAGAATGATGATGGCACTAAATCATAGGGACAATTAAAGAGTTCTTTTCTTAACGAGATATAATGATTAGTGTGGCACAGAGTTCATTATTAGAATGGCACGAGTTCTACAAGCAGAATCAATATTGTGCAATTTATAAGTAGCGTAATACAGAATTTATAATACAACTTCACTTATAATTTCTAATCACCTTTGCAGAGCAAGACAAATCTTCAATACATGTTTTGCTGTATCAATACAACAATCATAATCTAGACTCGATATTTGTATGAAAGAATCCGAGTCACACCTTCCATACTTGGAGAATGGAGGGGACTTCCTGGGCACTGGTGGGTCCCAGGTCTCACTGTCCAGCAGCAGCTCTGGTCCAAGACCTCCATTTGGACTGGTAACTGCTCAATTTATACACTGTGCTCTGGATTCTGTGACCAGGCCAGCACCACCTCCTGGTGGCCATGTGTCCCTGGGACCTTGAGGGTTGGCAAGGTGGGGAGTAGTCAGCTGGGTGCCCAAGGACCTTGGGGCCAGTGGGGAGGGGAAGAAGAAATCTCTTCTCTTGGTCAGCTGTGTTGACAGGACCTTCAGTGTCTGGTAATGAGGGGAAGGAGAAAAAAAAATGCATGACCCACTCAGTCACGGGGAATGACTGCATGCCTGGTAGCATGGTGCTGGTTATGCTAACCATGTTTCCAGGGCTTGGGAGCAGGGGGTACCAGTCACAGCACAACCCTATGAACAGTTGGTTTCAGTGTGAACAATTAATTTGAAAAAGACATAAGCAACAGAGGGCTAGTTTACAGTGGAATGTTGTTGAGCATGTTGACAATAATAGGTGCTCCCAGGCTCCCTCTTAATACCAGTGATGGGTATTAATAACAATGAAGGATGTTTTATGCTGGAAGAATGAGCTACAGGTGATTGAATACCATCATGTTAACTTCTGGGATGGGAAAAAGTTACTTAGATTAATAAGAAGATACATTAAAAAAAGAATGCAATGTGTAAACCAAAGTCACCTAAGGCTGAATATCAAGATTGTAAAATAGTACACTATAGAGTGTTTTTCCAAGGAAGTAAGAAAAATTCCCTTTTTTAAATGTTTGTGTTGCCCAATGAAATGCACAAATATCCTGTAAAGAGGCACTTCCACGTTAATGAGAGGAAGATGGTGAAGCAAAATATTCCTTTAATTTGTATCTTCTGAAAGAGCATATGTTTGAGTTCTAGAAATGCAATATATAGTGTAACCTCAAGTGGTGTTCACAAAGCTACTTGAAACAGGCTGCTACTTTGCGCTGTCATGCTTAAGTAGGACATAGAGCCCCTAAATACCCATGGAAATTTAAGCGCAAGGAACAAAAACTAGGCTGTGATCCAAAGCCAGCTGAAGCTGATTAAAAGACTGCTTTTGGCTACTGAGTGCCCTGGCTTAAGCCACTTGCAAGCTAGAATTGAGTTTCAGGTGTTCAGACAGACTTGTCAGGTTTGTTAAGTTTGTGGGTTTTTCTTCTGATTTGTGTTAGAGGTACTGTCCCTGATGATAGGAGGTATCCCAGTGTGTACGGTGCCTGAAACCTTACATATTGTCACTATTGAGTTCTAAAAATAGTTAGTAGATAATATTCAATACCTTAACTACACTTAATCACCAGATCATGTATTCTTCTTTTTTTATGGCTTGACACTATACACTGTTAAATGACAGGTATACCTAGAGATGATCAACTTGTATAAGATATACCCACAATTAGAATAGAGGTGAGGAAAATACCTTTAGATAGTGTGCAGTTCTTGATATGGCTAGTTCTAATATGCTCCTCCATCTTCCCTTCCTGTTAGTTATCTGAGCTTTTCAAGCAAGGAAACAGAAGTGTTTTTCATATAAGACGTATCTGTAGAGTTACAAATATAGGTTAAAGTGAGAGGTGATGATCTGCCTGATTCAGATGACTGTTTCATTTCACTTGTTTGCATGCTTATCTTGTGTTTTAGAAATAGAAAATAAAATATTTACATTTTATGGTAATTTTTTTTGAGTGCAGTCCAAGTTAGTTCCTTCACTTAATTTCGCTTGGCATGTTTCCCCACTTGTGTTCAGGCCAGCCTGTAACATTAAAGCTGTATGTAGTTATTCGCTATCTGTGAGCTGTGTCTCCAGTTTCTTCCAGTTGAGAAAAGCTGGAAAGTCACTTTTGGAATTGAGTGAAGATTTTGTTCCAAGTGTTAAAAGAAGTGTAGAGCTTGTTCTCTCTTCTAGCTGAGCTCCTTTCCTCATATACTCTTCAGCAGTAAAATTTTCCTCGGTACAGAAAAGGTTTTGAAAAACTCTCACCTACAATTCTGTAAAGCATCCTGAAGAGTGGGTTTTAGCATTTGAGGGTCAAAATGTTGTTTGCATCAGTTTGGGGGCATAAATTGGAAATTGTTTTAACTCATTTCTTTTGTATGTGACTTCTAGGTTCCAGCAAGATGTGGAGTGACAGTCCGAGACAGCCTCAAAAAAGCGCTGATGATGAGAGGTCTTATTCCAGAATGCTGTGCTGTTTACAGAATACAAGATGGGTATGGTTTGTATAGGGTGCTTTTTTGCTCTTAGAGTCTCCTGTTGGAGGTACCCAAGATGGCCAGTTCTATCCAGAAGTTGTTTACAAAGTTCAGAACTATATGATACTTTGCACTAAACAATTTGCACATCGCAGACGTGTTGAAAAGAATGTCTGACTCCTAGGAAAAGGCTCGGGGAAAGGAAAAGTAATATGAGATTATGGCAAAATACTCATTAATCAAACTCAGGATAACCAAACAAGCATTAAATAGGTTGTGTTAACTACTTGCTTTTGTTTCATTTGGCTATAATGCATTCTTAACTAAAGACAGAGTTCCCTTGGGAGGAAAAAAGAAAGTTTTCAGCCCTAAAAATTTGTGTATTGTCTTCATGTACACAAATAGCAACCTTTGTGGAACTCTTATACAACAGGCACCTTCACAGACACTTTGTCTGATCAAAAAGGCATCTGCCACGTTGGAAACAAGGAATTGGCCACTACTGGAGCTGTTTGAAAAAGTGCATGTCCTTCATGCAGTTTGTCCAGGGAATGTGTGCTTTTTTTGCTATGTACTGAGCATAAGGTCTTGCTTCTAAAGTTTCCTGCAGTTAGACTGGGTAGCAACCCCCCACAGTGTAACTTTTTAGCTGATCTCACAACTTTGGCAAGAGACATGCAAGGGCTTGTGTGCTGATGCTAATGAGAGGCTTATTTGCACTTTAGAGAGAAGAAGCCAATTGGCTGGGACACAGACATTTCCTGGCTCACGGGAGAGGAGTTGCATGTGGAAGTTCTGGAGAATGTGCCGCTCACAACACACAATTTCGTATGTACTGCGTTTTGTGAGATGTTGAGTGGGGTTACATCAACTTCGTACTTTCAAATTCAAATTACCAACTTGGAATATTTTGCATCTGTGGGATGTGGTGGGAGTTGCAAAAGAAGTTTTTAATCACAGTAGCTTAAGTGAATTAGATAGAATTGTATTTGAAATAAGTGATGTTAGAGTACTTGATCGCCCTTAAAACTTTCACGTTTGGTTGGAATACACCCTCTAAAATCTATAAATGTAGGGGGTTTAAATCAGCACTGCATTGCAGAGCTGTAATAATAATCTACTATTTTTGTATTGCTGTATCTATAAAATGTATTCTGGGCCTCCCTGCTGGCTCTGCAGCAGCAATTAACTAATGAACTAACTATTCCCAGAGCAGTGCTGACATCATCAGTGATGCAGTGCACAAATATGTTTTGACCTGATAAGACACCAAGTAAATGGAAGCTGCTAAACAGAATCTGTTTAAATGTTTCCAGCTACATACAAAATCCTGGAAATAATGTTTGTCACATTGGGAAGAAAGACCTTCTATTTCAGTTTAAAACACAGCAAAATTCTATCTGCAAGCTGAGTCAACCTGTTTAGCTCAAACAAGCTGTTTGGGCTATGGCTAGTCAAATGAACTCTAGTAGGCTTAACATTTTGTATAGCCCTCTGAAATTCTGATTATTACATGTAATAATAGAACTAAGAATGTGTTTTTATGCTAGGTATTGCTAAATTTGAAAATTAACTAAATCATTTCCCCTCTATAATTTGAGGATGATGCAGGATCACCTTTCTGTGATTCTAAATGTTTCTGAGTTTTAGTAGTCAAAATTACAGCTCTATGTGTAACTATATATTGAAGCCATATATATATATATATCTATATATATCTATATATCTCTATCTATCTATATATATATCTGCATGCCAGTGTGTATTTCCAGTCCTGTGAGTATTAGATAGAAATGTTCTTTGGCTTCTGGAAAAATCAGAATATGAAATAATATTTCAGCAGCTTCTGTTTTTATAGGCTGTATCCAAATAAATTCTGAATGTTTATGTCTAGCATGATAATAATGAAGTTTTGCTTCAGGTTTTTTGCTCTTATTCTTACTGCTGGTGAAGTAAGCATTAATTCCAAGAAACAGTTGGAAGAAAGTTTTAATGCATGAAAACTGTTTAAAAGGGAGACAATCTTTTGTGTAAATCTGTTTGATACATAAAACTGTAGCTTCAGCATGACAAAAGAGGCTTGTGAGTACACCTGAGGGAGGTAAAAGCAAATAGCCTATCTTGGGCTTCCAGAAGGACTCTAGGTAATTGTGACTATTTTTGACAATGTAGGTACGAAAAACATTCTTCACGTTAGCGTTCTGCGACTTCTGTCGAAAGCTGCTTTTCCAGGGATTCCGCTGCCAGACCTGTGGCTACAAATTTCACCAGCGCTGTAGTACAGAAGTGCCACTGATGTGCGTTAATTATGACCAACTTGAGTAAGTAATCACAATTGATTTTCAAGTTGAGCCTTTTAATAAGTGTACAGCTGTCAATGATTTCTTGTGTTAAATCTGTAATTCAGGAAGTCAGAGGAGGTGCTTGAAAAAAAAAACAGGAGTTCAACTGTTCTTGTGAGACTGCTTAATTCATGCTCTTTCTGTGCCAGCTCAGACAACCAGTTCATATTTCTTTGCTGGTCTATGAAGTGCTTTTATTTTGAAGCATGAATAGGGTTGCTGAGTACTTGACTGTATCAGACAGACTTCTCATTGTTCACAGTTGTTATTATTAATCAAAACTGGTTCTTTATTATGTGATTGCTAGGGCCCTGTTTAAAATTTAGCTGTGGGTTTATCCTCTACAACCTGAAAAGATGTTAAGAGACACTAGTTGATTATAGTGAAATTGCAGTTGCTTTTACAATAATTGAAAATAAATCTGCTAGCAAGATCAATGCCTAGGTAAGAAACATAAAAGAGAGTGTCCCAAGCAGTCCAGTGTTCTTGGACTGAGTTACTGATCTATTTGTGTAAGTCTTTGATGTAGGCTTAGGATCTGCTGTAAACTGGCTCTGTTCTATTTGATTAGTTTCAGCAGAGGCTATTAAGTCTTTTAAATAGACTTTTGTGTAAGAAATAATTTAAAATGCTATTTTTCTCCCCAAGAATGAATTTAATTTCAGTTTATTTTGGTATTTATAACTGTTTCCATTGGCATCTCTGGAGTTTGTGCTCAGGGTTTAAGTTTATGTACTCACAGATATAAGTTGTGCATTCTTGAAGAACCAGATGTTTGCAATTCCAGCTAAAAGATTAAAAAGTTAGTTTCCACAAAGTTTATATTTCAGGCATGATCTTTTGATTCTTGGTGAAGTAAATAATACTTGTAGCAAATCTTGCAGATTTAATGTGTTAGTGTAATCTTTACTGTAAAATTTAGAATTTAATCAATGAGATTTTGGGGTTTGGGTTCTTTTTTGAAGTCTTTGAGTATTATATTGTGAAACTTCTGGGTTTTGCACAAGTTAGGTTGTTTTTGTTTTGTTCTTGCCTCACAGTTTGCTGTTTGTCTCCAAGTTCTTTGAACATCACCCCATACCACCGGAGGAGGCCTCCTTAGGAGAGACCACCCCAGCATCTGGATCATACCCCTCAGTGCCCCCCTCAGATTCTGTTGGGTATGACCTTATTCCTGCTGTTTAATAACATAGCATTTCAGTACTGTGCTAAGAAACACTCAAAATGCTGCTTTGCAACTCTGCATTTTTGTAATCTGGCTTCTCATGCAAGTATATCTACCTATGCTTAACTTAAAAAAGTGAATGTTTTCATTCACATGAATTCTATAAATTAGTAATGAGCCTAAGTTAAATGTGTGTGTAACTGTCTGTAGAATTGAGGCATTACCTGTTAAACTGATTTCTTCTATGTGATACCTTAGACCTGGTCTAAACTGGAAAGATTTTATACTTAAAATTAATATAAACCAAAATTATATTCTCACAAATTCTCTTAGTTGGTTATCAAACTACAATTTATATGCCTTGAAGTGTCATACCTCAGTTTCAGAATAAACCACATTTCTATAAGGCTGATGTGAACAGGTGCCAGTTCCAGGTTCATAGCACTGCTTTAGCAGCTTTTCCACATACACTGCTCTAGTATCCTCCAGACCAGCTGTCTTCCTCCTGTTCGTGTTGGGGCATACCAAAAGCAATTGTTTGCTGCAGCTCCAGGTTTTGTAAAAGCAGGCCTCTAAAACTGACCACCCCCCTGTATTTCTAACAAAGATTCTGAACCCTTTCTCCATGAAGAGATGAGACCATACTTAGATTATGTTCCCAGTAGCAAAGAGATCAATGACACCATCCACCATTAGGTAGTTGAACAAATCTCCAGGGAAGAGTAACTCAGGGATGTATATCACACTCAAGAAATCTGATGCATATTTATTAAGAACACCAAATACAGAAGCTTTCAGAAAACCATTCCCAGGACACATGTGCTGTGTGGAGTTGAACTGAATGTGGCAGAGACGCTCTCCTGGAATCGTGAACATTGTTCCTAAACTAAAGCAGAAGCACACTGGAAGCTATGCAGGCACCTCTGGACTCTCAACCAGAAGATAAATTCTCTGGACAGCCAAGGCTGTTTTATGGAAGATAAAATACGATGTCTCCCAGGAAAATAGATGGACAGTCCTGCAGAGGGTACCTCACTTGGTAAGTACAGAGATTATGTTCTTATTTGTACTATTTTGTGCAGATTCAAGTGAATTCAAAAGTACTTCTTCAAGGTAGTGAATGTTGCCTTTGGATCCTGTGGGTATTAGTACAGCAGTGTGGACAAGGCTGCTTGTCAAGTCTTTGTCAGGGTACAGCCAACATTGTAACTGGGCTAGAACTATTAATTCATGAAGAAACTTGTTCATACCAATTGTGTTAAACACTAGTGGATGTCAAAGGCCCTAATCCTGATGTTCTGAATTGTCCTGCTTTTCAATTGCCTTAGCCTCACATTGGTCCGTTCTTACCAGCTTGTGAGGTTACAACAATATGGATTACCCTGATACATGCACTACTTCAGGCAGTCTTAGTTTTTTGAAGTGAAAACAGAAAGAAAAAACTTGAGACTGAAGCTGGTTAATGCCTTGAGGTCTTTAACTTCACATATATAAAAACCTTAATATTTAAATATACTTGCTAGTTGCTGTTAAGGAGCTTTTCCCATGTTGCATCTGTAAGTGTTTGTAATTGCAGAAGCTGTAAAAGGTTTCTAGCTTTCTCCTTTTTGCTTTTTTGCTTTGCTGTACGCTTTGTTAAACAAACAAACAAAAGGCATACGTCATGCCTGTAAAATTATGTTCATTTTGAAAATGGTTTATGATTATCAGCTGGTGTTCATATGTAATATGCATGTTAGTCATACAGTTTTCCCCAAGCATCTGTGTATGTATTATTTCCTTTCCAGAAGTAGCTCAGATGTTACTGAATGAGCATGTAGCACTGTCCATACCTTTTTCCAGTTATCTTTTCTGCATTTCTTTAATAATACTTCCCTGCTTTTTAAGAACATAATTGTGGAAATATTAATCTAGCTGAATTTAAAAAGCTGGCCTTTTCTATAAAACATATAGATATTTTCTATTTTATATTTTCTATATAAAACATATAAAACCCGTGGTTTTGTTAAAGAGGACTGCTACAATATGGGAAAACAGCTCAACTGGAATGCAAAAAAGGCTGACATTTGAGTGTATCTTGTCTGGGAGGAGAATACAGGATTGAAATTTGAGAGTTGAAGAATGGGATGGAAAATATGAGGAACTAGCACTTCAATAACACTTCCCAGATTAATAACTGTTCATTTCATTTCTCTGTTCTCCTAGCATCTTGCATGGCACAGCTCACAGAGGAAGGGATGTTACTAATCGCTTGGTAAATCTGAGGAAAGAGAAGGCAATCATCCCTCTTCATCTCAGGCCTTGTGAAGGGATCCCAGCAGCAGGCAAAGTGCCCAAAAGAAGGAAGTTTGTGTTGCAAGACAAGTTCAAGAGCAAAGGCGTGTGTGACATACTGAGACACTGTCAAGGGATCAAATGGAAGAGTTTGAAAGAGAAAGGGACATAGAGGAAAAGACCATTGGACATGATGCAAGAGCTGCTAAACATGCTGGAGAACTGTTTCACTTTTCTCATGTGTAACATCCTAAAGCAACCCTTTCATTCTTCCAACTGTGAGCCATAGCCAGTTCCTCCAAGTTTTCCACCCCAAGATAAGGTAGCATAAATGGTCCCATTTCACATTTCTGAACCCCTTACAAAAATGCGTCCGGCCTCCACGTTAGGTTTTGTGTCCCATTTTAGTTCTTTCCATTTGCACTATCCTGTTGTGCCAAAACAGCCATTTTACTTACAATCTGCAGTTCACTGGAAAGAAAAGAAGTCTAGGTCTCCTTGCTAAGAGCCATTTGTAATAAAATTGAAGTAAGCAAACTGTATATCATACATTGTATTTGTTTCGTTCATTGCTCTGTCATGAAGTTTCTTCTCCATCTTGGCTCGTAAAATATGAGCACAGGATTTCTGTGAACCCAGTTCCCTCAATCTCAGATACATGAAAAAGAGAGAAATAAGCAAGTTGGCAACATCTTGGCTCTTTGAAAAACAACATTTCCCAATATGCTTCGTCTTCTAAGTTGGAGGAAGAAAAGGGGAATGTCTGGTGCACCATTCTTGGAAGCTTGCCAGTCCTTGCCTTTGAGCAGGCTCCAGCTTGTGATTAAACACCTCTGCTTTCCTTTCTGTCTTCCAAATGTTCACTGATCATTGTGCTTCAGCCAAAGATATTTGAATGTCTAGAAAAGCTTCTGAAAAGCCAAGGAAGCAAAGATACAGTCTTACGATATTACGTTTTATACTACAGTGCCATTTAGATCCTGTGGAGTGTAAAGTTAGCAAAAGCTTTGTGTTTTAATTCAGAAAACAATGAACTTTTCCCCTAAAAGTTCTCGCAACAGGCCTTTCCCAGGCTTCTCCCTGTAAATGTTCCCGAAGTTCCTAGAATATGCAACTTGATATGCGTTCTTGCTGCGCAGAAAAGGTTTGGTATCAGAATCTTTAGAAAACCCTTTCAGTCCATACAACAGGTGAGGGAAACCTCTTGCTCTCCAAAACCTTTTTTGCAAAAACATGCTAGTGAACTGGAACTGGTATGAAGGACTAACAGCAGCAGTGTGGGTCCCTTGATAACCCCTGGTACATGAAGCTATCGGGAATTTTAGGTTCATCAGCTTTGATATGGGCCCGAAGGCCATTATGAATAAGTGCGCCCCATTGTGATTATCCTGGCAGTTGTTTTTCACCCTCAAGCCAACATGGATGAACACAAGTTATCCTGGTGTAAAACACTGCACTAATTTGTGTGAGGTAATGGCTGTTACAGATCTGTCCCATGATGCTTCTAGACTGACTTCAAAGGGTGCTGCAAGAATGATTTTTACCTTGTAGTTCCAAACTGGTACTGCTGTCCATTTTTCCAAATCAGCACTTGATTTAGGATTATTGAGTATTTCCAGACTGCAGGGATGAGGAAAGAAAAAAACTTATGTTTTCTGGCAATGTCTATGGAGTACCACAATAATTAAATCAGAACCTGTTTGGCCTCCACGATTTAAATTTACCATCTTGCTACTATAGCTGAAATGCCATTGTATCCCAGATCCTTAGCAGTCCTTAGAAACTACTTGGAGCTGGAAGTGCACTGTGTTCCTCATTAACAGCAGTAACAAAAACCAAATCCAGTCTGATGTTAACACTCTGGTGTAAAAAAAAAAATTTTTTTTTTTAAAAAGCCTTAATGCGTATTTTAGCTTGCAGTAGGTTTGGTTTGGATATGAGTGTGCAGCCTTCCAGGTAAATAGTGTGTGCAACACTGAGCCCAGTGGCTAAACTGAGATGGACGTGTTCAGGCTGTGAGGAGGAGAAAGAAAATCTCAGTCTGGGAGAGATGCTGTCATTTTAAAAAGGACCTGGTGCACGCCTTATAATTGAAGCTAGGTGATTGTGAATTTTCAGTTCAAGCATTTGCTCAACTACAGCAAAATAAAAATACAGTCAACAAAAACTTGAATCCCAAATACACCTATCATAAGAAAAATTTCAAGAAAAATCTTTCCTGAGTAGACCAGCTTTTAAAGACTTACGAAACATCACATTGGTGAGTAAAGGACATTGAGGAAAATCTGTATTAAAATTTTCTTTTGCATTTGTAAAGTGAACTAATTTATATCATTGCAAGTTCTAAAATGAAGTAGACATACTGTATATGATTTTGTAAAATTGTTTAGCTATAACATAACATGTGCAGATACTTTCCTGAGTTACCTTACTCTTTCTTGTGGACCCAGTTTTGTGGAATAGTAAATCTGTGGACACATGGGCACTTGCTGTGCTTGGTAAAGGGTATAAAAATTTTACATTTTATCAGTTATTCTTGATAAAACGTCTTTCTGTTTTGCCTGATAAAAAGGGAGGGAACAATGTGCTAATCGCAAACATATGGTCCAAGGTAAAAGCATGTTCTATCATACTGCCTGGAAAGGTTATAACATACTAGATTGAGATTTGACAGCTATCAGCTTGTTGCCTCAGAAGCTGAGAATCATTTGTTAAAAGAATGCCCACATCTAGGAGGCTGGGAGAAAGTGATTCATCTACTTACTTGTAGAAAGTCTCCTTTAGCAGGGTGGCTGTAAACTTCACAAAGGCCACAGGAACAACAGAAACTCACATCCTGATATTCAAACTGCATGTTCCTTTAAGCCTGTTATTCTTTGGCATTTTATTTGGTCTGGGATTTTTTGGAGAGGTTGGGTTTTTACTTGTTTGGGGATTTTTGCTTGGTTTTGTTTGGGGGTTTTTTGGGTTTGGGTTTTTTTTGTTGTTGTTTTTTTGGGGTTTTTTGCAGTGTGTTTTGTCAGCACTGTGCTTCCATAGCTAAGAACTAGTTTTGGAACTGGCCTTGAAGAGACAGTGTCACCCTTTTCCAGATGATGGTATCTGGCCCTTTGAGCTCCAGTGTCACTTCTTCTCTTCTCGAGGAATTCCAGTTCAGGAATACTGTAAGAAGGGCCTTTCAGTGGCCCAGAGGCTCACTGCGTTCCTTGTGGTGACGTGTTTCAGATAGGTCAAGATCTTGATGCAGATCAAGATCCAGCTTTTGCCACACGCAGCCAGAAACTGGGGGTAATATTTTCTGAGCTTGTGATCTCAGTAGGCTGTCTTAGCTAGCAAACCCCTTGTCTCTTTTACTTCACTAGTTATCTTTTTCAAGAAAAATTTCCATTTAGCAGAAATAACCTCCTTTTTTCAAAGTGTCTCAAGGACACCCGTTAATAAAATCATGATGGAGCACGTGGCTAACTGCTTATGAGGTTCCCATCTCTGGATTCTTTGTTGTCTAAAGCCCAGAGATCCTCCTAGTAATAGCTTAGAGACTGGACAGAAAAAAAAATAATTTAAAAAAAAAAAAAAAGATAGTTCTTTACCAGCCTGTAATTATTTTCTAAAGATCTGGACTTCCCCCAGTAAGATTTAATGATTAGAGAAAGCTATTCAAGTTGTTTTCAAACATGATATGACGTAGCTTGCTATCTGTGTTAGCAACATGATGGACATGATGACCTGTGACCAGAAACACAGAAGTAGCAGATGACCATTTATGACTCAAAGGAGGATGTAATTGAAACAATATTGCCTCAATCTGGTTTTCTCTCCCTTGGCTTACTCATGATCACAGAATATCTGATGGCTTCTGTTTTTGTCATGTGGCAGAGCTCAGATGGTGTGTCACAGTCACTCCTGGTGCAATGTTCAGATGGATGTTGTTATGTATTTCCCTTAATTTCCTTGTTACCTGAGAGCTCTCACAAGTTTAAGCAGGAGTTACCTATCCCAGCAATGACAGTACTGGGCTGGTTGAGACACTTTTTAGACTTTTCTTCTGATATTTTTTTGTGCGACATTTGACACGCTTGCCTTAACATGAAAATAGAGTGCCTTTAAATGTCAGTCAGGTCCTGCATTTGGATCTGTGCGGTGTCCCATCTCCTGATGTGTGTTCTAGTTGCATGATTTACTTACAAAAACGTTCAGGAGTTCAGAACTTCCTCATCTACAATATTTTACCTGAAGGCACTTGGGTAGCAGTGAATGAAAACTTCAGCTTATGTGTATGTACAACAATTGAATTTTAAAAAATGGTTCTGAAATTATAAACAACTTTGAAATACTGGGCTTTTCAAGGCCATTTCTCTGAGATTTGACTATTGGTAGTTTCAGTTCATTGCTTCCCAGTATCTTTCCAATATCTATATTCTGTCATTTGACAGTAGGTAACTGCTTTTTTTTTTTCAAGTTAAGCAGGGTTAAACCCCCTGCCTCTTCTCTCCTGCCCCACTTCCCAATCATATTCAAGTATTTCATTGGATGACTTACTAGACTGTTACTTGAGTTAATTTGCAAGCACCTTGTTTTGCCATTTTCAATTGTGAGGTTGTTGGCCAGGAAGGAAAAGATGACAGCTACTTAGGATACAGATAGCGCTGAGTTCTGGGATCAATGCCAAACTGGATAAACTTTTCAATGAAAGATAGTACAGTAGGCTATAAAGCAAATGTGTTTCTGAAAAAATGCCATGATGTCCTGTTGAAAATGTTACTTTCCCCAAAGACCTTTGGAGAGGCCAAGGGAGCATTTGCTTACAGGAGGTGGCATCAGGACCTATTGCTGCTATATGCTGCTGTCTGTTTTATTTCTGAAGCTTCTCCCTGTGGACATTGCCTTTGTGGGCATGGTAATTAATGGCTGGAGGATTCCACTGCTGTTTTAGAATTGACAAAAAGAAACCAACTCCTAAAAACCTTGTTGTCAGATATCATGTATATTTTAACATAAAGTTTTCTTTGACAAAGGTGGCAAATGTTTTCATTAGCCTTTTGCCTTACATCCATTAGATTGGATTATTAGGCTTAACAGTGACTGACCTTGACTAGACTAAGAGATAATTGCCAGTTTATTGCACTTCAATGAAATTAATGGATAATGAAAGAAGTGACTTTCTGCCTTTTTACAAGCAACTCAAATGTTTAGATGTTTTGTCTTTTTTTGAATATTCAATTCATTATACCATAAATTAAAGACTTTATCTACATTTATGACTGGCAGCATTTGCATTTCTTCAGGAAGCTTGTTTGTGTCTTCTGAACACTTATCTTTTAAGTCAAACCTATTGCATTGTAGCACTGTAAATAACATTTGAAATGTTGTGCTATTCGAAGTTATTTCTTAAAGGTTGAGGTTAAAAGGTGATATGTTTATTTTTAGTATCAAGTATACATTGGCCATGTTATTTTTAGTATCAATAATACATTATTATTAATCAATTAGGTTAAATGACCAGATGCAATTTTCACTCTGTCTTTGCTGAAAAATAATCCCATCCATACATTTTATGACATTTTCTGACTGTAACATTAATATGAGATGTTAAGCATTTTTAGTTCTCAATTGCTTACCATTAAAATGAGCATGTTGCATTGACTCAGAGGTGAGGAAACTGCGGAGTACCTTGCTGTCTGCAATGCATGTTGGGCAGCATGAATTTTTCAGATCAAGATTTATTATTACTAGTTTGGTATGGTATGGTAGAGTTTTCTTTGTTTTAACTCAGAACACTTCACAGCCATGTAATTAGCTAGTTGATGCAACAGAGAGTTGCAATTGATCATAGGGGAGTAGAAACGGTTCATTATCAATTGTTTTTATTCAGGGCTTTAGATCAGGTTTTTTGTGTATGTATTATTATAGTTGAAAAGGACTTACCACACCCACTATGCAGTATTTGAAGCCATTTGTAGACCTAAATCCTCTTTTTCCTTGACTTTGTTTCTCAGACCACCAATTCTCCCTAGTCCTTCTCCTTCAAAATCCATTCCAATCCCACAGCCCCTCCGACCAGCAGATGAAGACCATCGGAATCAATTTGGGCAACGCGACCGATCCTCTTCAGCTCCCAACGTGCACATCAATACAATCGAGCCAGTCAATATTGATGTAAGTATTACTGACAGTTAGATCAGGAATAGTGGATTTGATGTGTTCCTTATGAATAGCAGTGTGTGAAATTCACTGTGTACGCACAAGTGCTGCGTTTCTAAGATAATCCTCAGTGGTCTGTCAGAATCTTCAAAGATCATTCGTTTTTCATTTTTTTCATAGATTCTTTTTTACTGTTGACAGCTGTAAGAACACAAATAATCCATTCTCCTAGAGGAGAACTGCCTTTTGACGGTCCTGTCCTTTTCATTTTCAAAGAAACATTCTGCCCCAAACAACTGCTTTTTTTTTTTCCCTGTCATTAGTCCCAAGGCTCGTGGTGTTAGCTGTAGTCAGTAACCACTCTTGCAAACCATTCTATGTGTTAAACACATTTTTATGCAAGACAGAGATTTTTAGTATTTTTTAGTTTAGTATTTTTAGTTATATTTGGTGTATTTTAGTTTGGCATTTTTTATTTTTTAGTATTCCAAGTAATATTTTTGGCATTGAAGAAAACTAAAAAATTAAGCTGAGTTCACATATACTAATAGTTCCTTAAGAGTTTAAGGAGCCCAGTATATGTTGTTCTGAGCATTCCTTTGAAGTGTTCAGAAACTGCTACGCTTAAGTTTTTTTCCACAAGGTTGAAATCTCTGGATGGTGAAATGTAACTAATAATAATAATTGGTGTTAGCATAAGGGCAGTTAGGGCCTTTCAACATGTTGCCTTTTGCTAATTTTGCTAACATACACAGCTCATATTTTACCCTTCAGTCTGCTCTCTAGAAATTAGTCATTTGTCAGGTGAGCAGTTTTGAAATCTGCCTGGACACTGAGGTACAAAATCTGTTTTACATGTGAGCTGAGGGAAAGGTGAAATGCTGATTTTAAGAATGTGGCTATGTAGACATTTGCATGTGGTATATGGCAGTGGTGCAGCTGAGGCATAGCCAGTGCTTTTGGCAAAGCATAGGTGTATAAGGGAACAAATATAATTGTGGAGAAAGAAGGGAACAAATATAATAGTGTAACAAAAAAAAAAAAGCTTCATTATGAAAACAGACATACAGAAGGAAACTGCTAGAATTTTCTACTTCTGTTTATGAAATCCTTAGTGTAGTTTGCTTTTAGTCTGGACATGTTGCAAAAGATTCTCTCAGTTCACAGAGGATTGCAAGTGAAGCAAGCCTTCTGCAATTAGTCATTTCTGAGAAGAACAGTGTGCCTGGCTATGCAAATCAGGTGTGTTGTTACAAGAAACAATGAAGTAGGATTCATTTGACTGATGTACCTCAGTACAGGAAATTGATGTCCCAGGTTCTGATATGACAATTCAATTCAGTTGTGCTACTGTAACAGGAACATTTGACTCAATATTTCTTCGTATGTTTTGGCCAACTGCATTTTTAAATCAATATTTTCTTGTCAGCATCTCTTTCGGGTGGTGTACATTTCACTTTACTACTGAGAGATGCTGTTTTAAAGCAACTTAATTTTGAGAAATGTGGTAGTTCTTTGGAGACATTGCTGTTAGTAAGTCAGGGTAGGAAACCACTTTTATTTCATGGGCAACATATGACATTATGAATTCTCAAACTTACCAGTCTCAATTGATTCCAGAATGTAAATGTTAATACCTAAATAAAACACAGCTTTTTAATTTTTTTACAGGACTTGATTAGAGATCAGAGTTTACGAGGAGAGGGAGGTAAGTAGTGTTTAAACTAACTACTGTGTTACATTTAGTTACACAACTGCTTTGTCCCTTCCTGTTACCCTACTTCCTTCTACAAAACACAGACACTGTGCAAAATATGACTAGAACAAAAAGTGAATTTACATTTGCTTGTCCATGAACTTAGTATTTGTTTCACAAAGAATTGAGTCATTTGCTGGTCATTCTGGGAGTGGGGGAGACGGAAGGAGAAAAAGTTTTGAAGTAGTACCTAGTTTTTTTTAGTTTTAAAATTTCTTTGCACTTCCACTTTTTTACTCTTTCTCTCACATACTCCCACACTTATTCACTCACGTGGCTGCACACAGATACACTACAACTTCCCGAAGATTTTTATGCCTGTTGTTACCTTTTCACCCATGGAAACAACAGGGGTTTCAACGAAAACCATTGTGGTAGATGGGCCTTCCATATGAACTGCTGCATCCTAAAGAGGCTTGAAATACTCCGGTTCTTCTCCCCCTCTACCCCTGCTGAAGTTGCTGCTTTGCTGTATTGCATGCCTGTGCTACTCTTGGAAGCAGATTATTAGGATCTTACACTAAAGCCAGGTCTTTTTATGTTTCCTTCAGTAACTCACTGCTCTAAGTCACAGTTAAGTCAGAATTAGTGCCAGGAGGTTTATTTTTCTTCACATGTTGTGCACGGGCCTCTTAAGTCACTTCTCCCACTGGTTGTCAAGGTCCTGAAGAGGACTTCTTATGTGCTGTATTTATTCCTATGAATATAAGAATAAAGCAGAAATATTGAAAATAGAGAAACAGTAAGCAGGGCAGGCATATGACAGTTTTTCCAACTCCCAATCAGTAACACAGTTGTCTCCTACTGATTATAACTTGCTTCAGCCATAAGTATGGTCTGAATTACCATAGTGTACCCTTTCCTGATCTCGAAGGTTTTGTACTGTGGGCTTTCACTGACTTTGTTTCTCCCATGCAAATCTGGTATTTGGTAGGATGTGTTGTGTTTGATGGAGCTGTCTTTAATAATGCCAGCAAAATGCACTTTTAAAAAAGAAATTTCCTTTACTCCTGCAAGCTAGTAATTGAAAGTTGCCAGTTTTAGCTATTTTTGTATGTGTTGATAGGTGTGGCTCTCCAGAGTTTTGCCCATTTTGTCCAACATTTAAATGTTGTGCAATCATGTTGGTTTTAACTTTTGATCATAAACTGTCTGCTTGGCATCTGAAAACAATTGGCTATTCCAGTCCTGAAACGGTGTTCTTGGGAATTGACTTTTTTCCTTCAAAGTGCAGAAGCAATCTATGATTAGGAGTCAAAGCATCCTAGTTATTTCCCATGACTTCTTTCATTTCTTCTATGTGTCTGTCTTTCTGTCTCTGCCTGCCCGTCTCTTTCTCTCTGACAGCCCCTTTGAACCAGCTGATGCGCTGTCTTCGGAAATACCAATCCCGGACTCCCAGTCCCCTCCTTCATTCTGTCCCCAGTGAAATAGTGTTTGATTTTGAGCCTGGCCCAGTGTTCAGAGGTAGTTGGGCTCTTCTTTCTTGTTTTCACCCAAACAAAATAAGTAAAACCACAGATGCTGTTTGTGCCTCACCCTCACACCATGTGTATGTAAGTGTGTGAGTTTATCGAAACACCTCTGTTTTTTGCTTGGCCTGGCTGGAATGCTTTGAATGTGCTTTTCACACATACTCACTTTCACCTTTACACGCTTGAAAATGATTATAAATGAAGTCTGACTTAAATCTTCAAAAGCAAGGAATTTCATAGTTGAGGTTTTTCTGTGGACCTTAACATAATTTTTCTAAACAAAGGTCATTGGATTGCATTGCAGTGATTTTAAAGATAAAATGAGGTCCTTAACTTAGAATTTCCTTGACTGTTCAGTTTAAGTCAGTTCAGTGCTATAACAGTCTTCTGTATTTAATATTCTTTATTTTGAAAAGTAATGTAGGAAATCAAATGTGAATTACGAACATTTCCATTGATATCTTGTTAGGTCTCAAGCTTTTCAAGTAATGTGTCATGTCAGCTTTCAACAAATACTTCATTTTGACAATGTGCTATTGACACCACATCAGGGCCCTAGATGGTTTGAGTAGTTTTTAGTTAGTAAATTTGACTGAAACAGTATTTCTGTCCTGTACTATGTAAAATAAGACACTTAGATTTTCATGTCATTGACCGTGGGGGTAATTCAGGCCTTAAGCTGTCAATGGATCTGTTGTATTGCACAAAATCCCAAAAAAACTCTGTGGGATTTCACATGCTGGAGAAACCAGCTATTGAGTAATAGCATGAAATGTTTATACTTGTGTCTATACATAATACATGTAGAAATGGTTAGTTCAGTGCGTGTGGTGTGGTTTTCAAATGCTACTATCTTGGCTGTTTCAAAGACTTTTGTTTCAGAATATATCAAGAGCAGTTCACCTTTTGAACTTGTAAAGATCTTCCAGAAGTCTTTGTAAGAAGACAGGTGTTCCCAACAAGCAAACTGGCTGCAGAATGAAATATGTTACATGCGGCTTCAGAGTCCAAGCTATTGACTTAAATCCAGCATTATCTGAAGTATTCTACTCTAATAACTTGGAAAACAGGCCATCTGGTATTATTGTGAACAGATTAACTACAGTGTTCTGCCATGTGCTGTAAGCATTTTTGGTGAAGGGTGAATATTGTGCCAGTGTTCCTATATTGCAGTATTAAAATTTAAGCAGGAGATTTTAGTTACCTCAAAGAAAATGCATCCCAGATCTTTGCTATTGCAGAGAAAATCTGTAGCCCACTAAACTTTCAGAAAATTGCTCATGTTCTGGGAACATCATACATTTAATTCCATGTATGTTTGATTTCAGATGAATCATATAATAATAAATGACAGCGTAGTTGCCATAACATGATCACGAGTCCATCCTTCAGGTCACTGGCTTCCAGCTGCTAATAAACGTAGTTAGAATGCCCAATATGCATCATTAGTGTTGCTTTAGTATGTGGGACAGAGTTTACAGGTGCTGTGTCCCATTTTGTATCTGCTGGTATGTTATTTTGTGCATCCACTTCTACATGCATACATTTTAGCTTACTGAGTCCAGTGGTGGATACATGTAGTCTAATAAATTAGCATGCACCGAGTGACTGAACTTAAGCCACAGTTTTAAAAGTCACAAAGTCAGGTTTTGAACTCTAGTTGACATTAGGAGACACTTTTTACTTAAGAGGGGAGCTTCTAGGAGAATGAGGAGGAGTGTTGTCTTCCACCACTTCCCAGAGCACTGATGTGAGAGAAGGCAGTGGAATGTTAGAGGTCTTGTTCAATGACATACATTGTTTAGCAAAGCAGCATGAATTTAATTAACAGTTGACCCTGTTTTATGTCCTTTGCATTGGAAGGGTCAGCATAACCTTGTTACGAATAATTGTGATGTATTTTAAAAAGCAGTGTCTAGGTGAAGTGCTCTATTTGAAAAGGGCCACTGGGGCTCTGAAACAGCTCTCTTAGTAACATTTTCCTGCATAGATTTGTTTAGATAACCTACAGGCTACAGACATACTGTTCTTTTTGTGTTTCCTAGAATATGCTTCAAATAGCTAACTAAAGTACTTGTTCTTTTTTAATCCTTTCTAGAGTCTAGTACTTATTTTTAAATCATAGTTCTCTGCTAACAGATAGCTTTAAAACAGCCAAATGATTTTCAGGTGGCACTTGGAGACTCAATCAGAAAACATTTCAATTATTTGCACTGTCTGTTTTGATTCCAAAGTACAGTAGTTCAGCTCTTTGTTGGGTTCCTAAAAGCTTAGCTACAAAAAATATCAGAGGTAGATGCTGCTAACTAAAATGCTACTGTACTTCTCAAAGAAACTAATGGAATTTAAAAATACATTTTAAAGTATTTTTTTCTTACTTAAAAAGACACTGGCATTTTGTTAATTCTTGAACAAGAGACTGGGGACTACCTATACAGGGATGTTTGCTATAGACTTGTCTCTTCCTGAAATCTGAGACTTGAGCACTAATCTAATATTAGGGCAATATTCCTGTATATGTTTGTTCTTTCTTAACACTTACATTGATGTTTAGAGATACTGCATCTTAAACACAAATCTTGCAGCTAATGTCAATACATTCTTGTCAACTGGATTCTTACAGATAAAACTATCCTGTTTCTGAAATTTAGGCTCAGCTGCAGGCTTGTCTGCAACACCTCCCGCTTCTTTGCCTGGGTCACTAACCAATGTGAAAGCGTTACAGAAATCACCAGGACCCCAACGGGAAAGGAAATCATCCTCATCCTCAGAAGACAGAAATAGAATGGTAAGGGAAAGATCAGCTGTTTCCTTTTGTAGAAATATTACACAACCATATTCCTCTCACTTTTCTTTCATCCAAGTTTTCTAAATTATTTTGAAGATGACTATGGCAATGATCAATGACTTGAAACCGATAAATAATAGAGTGGGATAACCACTTTAAAACCACTTTAAACCAGTAAATATTTGTAGGAGTGATAGTAAATAGTTTAAATAATTGGCTAAACTCACTTTGACTGGTGTGCCTCATATTGTAATGCCACTTTCCCTTCATGTAAGAGCTTAACTTTTCCCACCATGTTTCATAAACTTTGAAAGTAACGAATGTATGTAACAAATTTTTATGTAACAATTCCTAAAAACATCCACTTTTTTAAAATTCACAGTTTAGTATTATGATTAAGAATTTAAAATCAAATAATACTTTCTTTTTGGTAAGCATTTCTTAATATTTTCTGGCTTTAACACTGCCAGAAAGCTGTTGCAAACATTTCGTGCCGGGTAATAATTTGGCATACCCGTGTCCTGAGGTTTTGCTTATCGCTAACTTTAAAAGTCAAAAGACAACATCTGAAAAAGAAAACCCTTTTAGAACATTAATGATGGGAAATGCTGGTGAGAAATTTTTAACAAAGGAGCTGTTTTCAGAGACATTAAAGCACTTGTTTTCTCCCTTTTTATTGTTTTTGCACATATATAAAGAAAACTCTTGGTCGGCGGGATTCAAGTGATGATTGGGAGATACCAGATGGACAGATCACAGTTGGACAAAGGATAGGATCCGGATCATTTGGAACAGTCTACAAAGGAAAATGGCATGGTATGTGGCCATCATGGCAAGCAGCTGTTCTTGAGGAGGTCACAGTGCCTGCCAGGGCACAGCCAGCTGGACAGCAGCTTCCAGAAACACACCTGGGATTCTGGTGGGCACCAGGCTGAACGGGAGCCAGCAGTGTGCCCATGCCACAGAGAGGGAGGATGGGATCCTGGGCTGCAGCAGGCATTGCCAGCAGGTTAAGGGAGGCAATCCTTCTCCTTAGCACTGGTGAGGCCACACCTGGAATGCTGGGTCCAGCTCTGGGCTCCTCAGAACAAGAGAGACGAGGACATAACGCAGTGAAGGGCAGTAAATATGATTTTTAAATTAATAAGGTAGTGTGCTAAAAAACTAGTGTAAAAAACTTCATATTGCTCAGAAACTCAACTCTTGCATGTTCTTATGAATGGAGAAATTATTAGGGTAAAGATGAAACATAGCTATTAGAAAGGCAGGAAGAAGTATCCATCTTGATGAATGAGGATTTCAAATGTGTATTTTTAGTAGCTTTGACTTGGCTATGATTTCTCAGAGTAAAGTAAGAATAGTATTTTTACATTTTACTGCATATTGACTTATTTTAAAATTGTAATGATTTATTTCACGTAAGCTAAAAATCAACGTATCCCAACATTTCTGATGCTCTGTATAGCATTTTCTCAAGAGAGGAATATGTATCAATGGCACTTACTAAAAATTGCTCTTTTAAAGGTGATGTGGCAGTGAAAATGTTGAATGTTACAGCACCCACACCTCAACAGTTGCAGGCTTTCAAAAATGAAGTAGGAGTGCTCAGGTAAGAGTATTTTTAATGGCATAAGATAATGTGTGTAGATTTGTGCTTCATTAATCACAGAATTTTAGATCTCCATTAGAACATGTTGGTCTCACTCCTACGTGACGATACTTCAGGCAGAAAACATAACCATTTAAAAATATTTCTTTGTACCCACTGCTAGTCCTTCCCTGTATGTGTTTGTCTGCACATCTACATTGTCAGTACATGTATGTCCAAACACTCAGGACTGGTTTTTGCTTTTGTACTACCCCCAGGGCACAGTCAAGCCTAAGTGTGAGCTGTAGGCCTTTCTTTCCTCTCATCCACATTTTGAAATGGAAGGAGAGCATGACTAATGGCTGGTTTTCAGCTACAGTACTGCCCATATTGTCTGTTGTTTAATAGTTTCTGTTCAGTAACATTAATTTCTCTGAGGGTTTTTTTTTAATGTAATTCTCATAAAGTCACTTCTTGATTTCCCTTTCTCACGTCTACTGCTTCTGCTATCTCAGAGGAGGTATTTGGTTTGGGTTCCGCTCTTAAAAGAAGATCCGTCAGCATGATATGATAGAATATATATTGTAAAGAAACATTACATCAGAGTATAATCTTGACCAGTGTCGAGCATAATTCTGTTTTAAGAAACAAAATAGCAAGAAGGTTTTTACCCCTGGAAACCTGATGTGTTGACCTGGGCACCCATGCTGCACAAACATCCCAAATAAGCTACATGGTGAAAGGGAATGGTCAGCCTTTTACCCCAGGAAAATGTTAGTTCCTAAAGCTCTAAGCTCAGAGCTGTGGAAGTAGAGGCATTCTGAGGTGTGCTACTTTGGATATCTCTTCATTTTTTGGACAGAATTTTGACAGAACTTAATCAAATCAAACATCTTAGTCCAGCTTTCTGCTGGTAGTCCTGTAGATGGAGTCCAGCCTTTTTGTTTGTTGATTGTTTCAGCACTTAGATAGTCACTTGTTCTATCCTTTGACCATGACAAGGCATATAATTGTGGCTGTAGTTGTGCCTTCTCCATTATGATTCATCATTATGTAGCTTTGTGGTGGGATTTGCAAGGAACTGCTTGTTTCCTCAGCAGTTACTCTCAACATCACTTGACAAATTCTTGAACCTGAAAAAGGCACAGTCACATAGCACAGAACTGTCCTAGTCCACATTGCTGCAAGGACAAAGGCTCTGGGGCACTCTGGGATGCCATGTTAATTTTTTAATATAAGAAAACATTAAAAAGCTCTGACATTTTTCACCTACCCCAGAGTAGTTATTCCATGTTAGTATGGTAAGAAAGGCTAACTTGAGGAATAATTCATTAAATGAATCTAGCAAGAGGTTATCATGTTATCTTAATAAAAGCTGAGATTGACTCAACACCTTCTGTTTGGATATATATATGTAGACTGTGATAGATCTGCCTGGGTTTTCCTGATTTCCTGATCTGATTTCCTCCTGGTTCGTATTTTTTTGTGAACAGGAAAACACGACATGTGAATATCCTGCTTTTCATGGGTTACTCAACAAAACCCCAGTTGGCCATTGTTACACAATGGTGTGAAGGGTCCAGTTTGTATCACCATCTACACATCATTGAGACCAAATTTGAAATGATCAAGCTAATTGATATTGCACGACAGACTGCACAAGGCATGGAGTAAGTATTGAATTACTTGTCTGCAAATGAGCACTGGGGCAATGTTTACTTATCCCCTTCACACTCCGGCTGCCATTGGCAAATAAGGCCAGCTCTCTGCTCACTTTGCTGAGCCCAGGGTCCTGTGTCAATCATCAAAGCATTTGGTGAAAGTATCAGAGCTCTCTAAATAACAGGTTTCAACATCTGAAGAGAACATACCTATTTTGTTCTAAGGGTTGTAAATAATCCTTACTCCCATAGAGGGTCATCGAGTTAGAATTTACAAAACTAGGCAAATATTGTGTGTCAAAATCAGAACACTGCTGTAAGACCAGAGAAATCACACTCCAGCTGAAAAACCACTAGGATGATTGCAGTTCATTGTGCCATTTTTCTACTCAGTATTCCATTACATTTTCAGTCAAGAGGTGTGGAGGTGTTTGCAGCAACCAGCCTTAGCCTTCTGCTCGCCTGTGCATCTCCCCAGGCTCCATCTGTAGGTAGGGGAGATGCAGAAGCTGTTCTATGAACATGATTCAAAGCAGAGACACAAATTGGGGCTTTTCCAACAGTGTTGTGCCAATCTCATTGACTAAACAAAGAGCCATGGGAGACCAGTTGCCTAATTCAGGCTGTAGCTGCTGTGGGGCAAGTACTCTCCTCTGTGTTCCCTGCCATCTGTTTATCCAGGCTGCAGTCAGGGGATCTTTTTTCCACTCCTCTGCTAAAAAGCAGTCAGTATACCTGAGTACACATTGAGACTGGGGAAAACATTTAGCTCCTGCAATTTAGAAACACCTTATCTAATGCTGTGACTGGCTCACAGAGTGTCTCCACAGTCACCATTAAGGCTGGAAGGCAGAACTTTCAGCATGGAATTGCATGAAAAAAATTACTGAAGTTCTTTTTACTGTGATTATTGAGTTAGTATTGGAAAGCTCAAGTTGGAGCATAATTATTATTCATCAGTAGCATCCGATTTGTGCTGAAAATCTAAGTTTTAATTTTTTTTTTTCCTGTGAATGTTGCAGAAACTGTCATGGGTAACTGAAGTTTTACTACCTGCATAAATATGCAGTTTGAATGTCTACAGAATTTATGTTTCAGTAGTACAGTGAATTTTGAGTTGTTGATTAGTGAAGTATTATCTAACCCACCTAATCTGTGATATTCCTTTTCAGTTATTTGCATGCCAAGTCAATCATCCACAGAGACCTCAAGAGTAATAGTATCCTTTCCCAGAGATGTAATTCTGGAAAAGTGAAAGCATTGCTGGTTTCTTTTTTTTTTTTCTGCCAGAAATTAACTTACTGGTGTGAAAGGCTGTTCATGTGTGAATATTTGCCAAAAAGAAATTTCATTGAGAAGAAGGGGTAATATCACTAGTAACAAAATAAGAGATGCTTACTATGTCTTCTGATTTGATTGCAATAGCATAGGGAGTTTTAGTTGGTATCACAAAGATTTTTTTTGCATCCTTTGGTTTCTTCATGCAATGAAAGATTATGTGAGCTGGCTCATGGAATATTTTCAGCTTTTCTCATACTTGGCACTTCAGGAAAGCCACCTGGCCATGGTCTGTTCAGCACTGGCCCAGTCATTACTTATGTAACCCTTACATGCCATGATTCACCATGCTGGCTGTCTAACACCTGTGTGATACGGAAACCTCCTTCAGTGACAGTGAATGGTTAAAACTGTCATGTTCATGTTGCAAATTTGTAGCTGTTTACTGTTTTTTTTAGGACAGGCACAGCACTGCTTGTCTGTTTTCCCTTAACATTCACCCCTTAGATATTTTTCTTCATGAAGACCTCACAGTAAAAATAGGTGATTTTGGTCTAGCTACAGTGAAATCACGATGGAGCGGATCCCAACAGTTTGAACAGTTGTCTGGTTCCATTCTATGGATGGTAAGCAAGGGGGAAGTGGTAAGCTTGTTTTAACAAATTTATTTACCTTTGGCCAAAGTTTCTGCTCCTATGCCTCTGGCATGCTGACTTATGAAAGCTGGCTTAAGCTGGAAAAGACAAGCAACAATGCGAAGTAGTAAATGAATGTTTTTCAATTCTTCTTCAAGCATGTGTTTTCCAGTAGTCAGCAGAAAACTTTAGTGTCTCCATCTTTTTTTCTGAGGTTTAAACTGAAATGAAAATGGTGGCTAAGGAAAAGGAGTATCGTTAATCCAGGGTTGAGAAGGTGAGAAAAGCCTTGCAAAACATCCTGCAAAAGAGTAGAGGAACTAGCTCAGTGAAAAGTAAGATGGTCTTAAGTTTTAAGGATTCAAGAAGAGTTACTTCATGCTGCAATCTCCTGTGCAGCTCCACTTCCTCCTTTTCTCCCTGGAAAAAATTAAGTTCTGTTAACTGGCATTATTTTAAATCTCATTAGAATTCTAGTTTCCAAATACCTTCTCAGCCTGGAGAAGGTCATTTTGCTCTGTCATAGAGTAGTAAAAGGGATCACCAAGCCAAAATGAAGCAATGAATTTTGAGATTCATGTCAACATTCACTCTATACTAGGACCCAGTAACATCTGAAGGCAAGAGTGGGCCTTGCCCCTGTACCCTGGACAAGTCCATGTTTTGTTCCTGGTATGTGAGGTGCTGCACAATGTAGAAAAATAAAAGCTAATTCTTGCCTTTTATGATACAGGCACCAGAAGTTATTAGGATGCAAGATAAAAACCCATATAGCTTTCAGTCGGACGTGTATGCGTTTGGGATTGTTCTCTATGAATTGATGACTGGACAGTTGCCATACTCCAACATCAACAACAGGGACCAGGTAAGGGGAGGCACTGACTTCAGTCAGGTGTAGCCTGAAACAGAGATTGATTCAGCCTTGGGTGGTGAACATTCTGACGTTCTGTGTGTTTGGTGTTTCTGATTCTGATGCTGTAAAATGACATTTCTGCATTTTCTAGATCTGCCTCAGCCACACAGCAACAATTTACTTACTTCTCTTGAGGTATTTTTTGTGTTCTTTTTATTTTAAATATAGATTTTCAGCTTCTGAACTGGTTGCCAGGATACTTATTAGGCAGAGAGCAGATTACTTAATAGTGATCTAGTTTAGAACAGTTCTGCAAAGGCAAAGTGATCCCCCATATATGTGTTCAGTTATTCCTCTTGTTCCCTCCACCCCTCCACTTGCAGTGAATAACAAATAGTGCAGCTACAGGACTGACAAAACAGAAGAGCAGTCGTCTCACCGAAAGTTTTATATTCATTTCTACTTTGAGAGAGCGCACACCATCTAACTGAATTGCAGGATACCAGCATTTCTCAAATGCTGCTTGATGGAGCATTTGACTTTCCAGAGTGTGGGAATCCTGTAAGAAGATTACTTAATTGTGAACAAATATTCCTTAAGTCTTAATGATCCCACAGGCCGTAATAAATCTCCATGGGATAGGCACATCTGGGAAGGCGTACCTGATTCATTATTTCTGTCTAACCTGAAAATAGAATCTATGCATCAAGATCTTTGGTGTAAACTATTCTGTGTCTGAGCAGTGACGTATTTATGTTGCTTCTGTGTCCTCATCCCTTGTTTTTTCACTGTCAGTACTTGAGAATTGAAACCATAGCAACGTTCATCTGTGAATGCCATTTTATAAGGCTGCTTCCATATCTGCCAGAGCACTTCATCCCAATTCATCAAATTTGGAGTGACTCCTTTTTAGTTTTTTTTTTCTTTTTTTGTAATTTTGGTTTTGCCTTTTGAAAGAAAGGAAATGTCTGGATTCCTGGCCAGATGGATCCAGCCTTCTAAAAACAGTATTTGGCCTTGTTTAGCTTTTACCTTTTGAGATCTGAAAGATGAACCCAGTGATGTGGGTGCTTACAATGGAGTGCTGAAACAAATTTTAAAATGCAAGTGAAGTCAAAATATAAGATGTGATCTAATATCTTGAGTGTTGTCACTCCTTGTCTATTATCTGAGAAGTTGTGAATATTCCTCACTCTCTGGTGCATCTACATAAGCTACTATGACACAACCAAGATTCTTAGTGAGCAAAGTGTCATTCTTGTTATACCTCAGAGTGTTTCTCTCACTTCAACAGATTTTTCTAGACTGTTCTTGTAGTGATACTGTCTTTCTCTAGTTTAAAATAAAAGATTAGTCCCTATATTATTTATAAAGAAACTGTTTGAAATGTAAACAGTAATGAATTTTGAATAGTTTCAACTTGTACCATAATTTAGAAAATACTAGCTGCTAGATAATGGTGAGTCTGATTGCAGTAGAGGTAAGGGATGCAGTACACAAGTTTCTACTACGAAATCCTGCTCTGGCACATGGGGATTTCTAAAGAAACCATATGGGAGTTTTCTGTTCCTCCTTGATGCCAACACAGATGTGACTGAAGCAGAAAGTTAAAAAAGGACTAGGATTGTGTTAGTATAAATAACATGTATAGCGTGCTTGAGATGTGAGGGTTTTCTGTTAGTGGTTTCTTTTCCCTAGTGTCAAGGTAGGAAATAGTTACACTTCATCAGATAGAAGGTGTGATACACCTGCTGGGTCTGTCTGAGTACTCAGAAAAGGCAGTGATTACTGCTGCAGCATGAATAGGTCTTTGATTAGCCTGGTTTGGAAGGGCTTTTTACTGTCAGTGCTACTGCAGTACTCAAACCACGTTGCAATTGACCTTGGCTTGACGTGATGATGTTTGATGGTTTTTTATATATACAAGAGATGATTAACCATATTTATGTTTTGTTTTCCTGCTTCCTATCAGTTTGCTTTGCTTTATGCTTAAGTTTTATCCTTAGGTGAAATGTAATATGGCCTTCCATGTTCAAAGAATTAGTGTAAAAATACCAAGCCTGTCTATCTCCTCTTCTACAGAGAAGAGGCAGTTTCTCTTTTTCTTTTGTGTTTTTTTTTCTTTTTTTTTGTGGGAGTGGGGGAGGTGGTCAGATGTCAAGAATAAGCTTTTGTGTTGGAAAAGTATACAATGGAATTAATTCTCAGAAGGTAAAGGGTTTTAATATCCAAAGTCCATGTGTTTCTTAAAATACCTTTCAATGTGAAGTTGTTGTTGATTTGTAACATAAAGCAGAATATTTCTTTTTACAGAATCTTTATTTTTAGACATTCTTTTCCTGCCACAGAGTTGCTTATTCTTGTTTTTGTCAGTTTTTGATACTGAAGAACCATTCCTTAGATGGTTATTGCTGTGAATGGTAATCATTTACTAGTGTTCAAGTTTCACAGAAATCCCCCTGAGGAGGAGGAAAGATCTGATTTTTTTTCTCTGTGCTGAATAGGTTAGCAAGCATTACTCTTAAGAAATTTGTCAATTCCAATACCAGATAATGCTTCCTGGGAGCAGAAAGCTTGCTGCTGCAACTGAAATAGTCTAGCAAAATGTTCACCTTTTGTTACTGTTTATTTTATCAACTGAGCTTCTTCCTCTTCATCTTTTTTCCCCTTAAATAAAGATAATTTTTATGGTGGGACGAGGATACCTATCTCCAGACCTCAGCAAAGTACGGAGCAACTGTCCAAAAGCTATGAAGAGACTAATGGCAGAATGCTTAAAAAAGAAAAGAGATGAGAGACCCCTTTTTCCACAGGTGAGAAATGCTCCTCTTTAGCTCTCAATTTAGACTTTACAATCCAAAGTTGTGAACTCAATGGCCAGTTGAAAATTTTTTTTGATTAGTGCTATAGCAGGATTTCATAAGAGCACTGGTTCAGTACCTGGTTAGTTCTGTTTAATTAGAAATGCTCATTTTAACTTCAAAAAACAGGTGTTAAAATGACCCATGTATTTGGAAAAGTATTTACATGTTGGAGAAAGCTTCAGCTGGGAGATAATGGAAGTAATAGTCACAGTTAGACACACAAATTAGTACTTGGTATATGTGCTCAGAAATGGTTTACACTGCCCTCGTTGCTCTCCCCCAAGCTTCATGAAGGGAAACCGATACTTTTGCCACAAAACTTGATTTTTATCGTGCCTGCTGAGGAAGGTTTGGGTTGAAAAAGCTTGAGGGGAAGGAGGGCAGTAATCTGATTTTTTCTGTTTTAAATGTAACCAAATCGTTTTCGAAAGATAAGGAGCTCCCCCTGCTGACGTTTTGGTAAATGTTATTAAGCAAAATGCTGCCAGAGCTGGGTTTGTTTGCAGCAGTGGCAGGTACAGGTACTAGGGCACAGACAAGGAGCCCCATAAAAAGCAAGTGTTTTCACTGTGCTTAGAGGGAATCAGTGTGTTTTTGTAAAGGGGGAAATTCCCCAACTGTTCTTTTCAATTTCCTTGGGATGTAAAACATCAAGAGTACAGTGCAATAAGCTGTATTTTAAAAATTCTTTTTTTAGTATGTGTTTAAATATTTTTGTGTAGTTAATTGATATTGTGCCTTTGGTTTTAAGAGAGAGTTACAGCTTTGGAACACCAGGTTTGATCACTTACTTTCTACATTTTAGATTCTTGCCTCCATTGAGCTTCTGGCCCGGTCATTGCCAAAAATTCACCGCAGTGCATCTGAGCCCTCATTGAACCGGGCTGGCTTCCAGACAGAGGATTTTAGTCTATATGCTTGTGCTTCTCCAAAAACACCCATCCAAGCAGGGGGATACGGTGGGTTTCCAGTGCACTGAAACAAAATGTGAAAGCATGTGCCTGTGTGTCTGTGTGCTGGTGTGTCCTGTGAGTGCAAGGTGCTTGTTCTCAGTTCCTACCAGCTCCCACTGTAAGGTTTAGTGAGGGAACAAAGACTCACTTCCTAACACTGGGCATTGAATGTTCCCAGCACAGAGTCTGTGTTGGTAATGAGTGCCCTGGGAACAGCTGGCACAAGGAGAACTGTAATGTCACATAAGAGACATGGGAAAAGTCACTTCAAAACAAGCAAAAATCTTTTTAAGGTCATCAGGTGTCATTTTTGCCTAGTTTATTGATTGGAATTAGTTACTCAGGAGTGTATTTGATTTTAATCTACTCAAGCTGTGGTGGTGTGTTGTTTTGGGTTTTGTTGTTTTGGTTTTTTTACTTCAGTTGAGGTCATTATATTTGAGCAATAAGCTTTAGATTCTTCATTTTGTAATGCTACTCATGTGGGAAACACTTGGAAAAATAAACTTAGCTTCGAGGCTGAACACAGCCAAAACTTTATTGTGGTCAGCAGAAGTAAGCAGATACAACACAGAATCCAAAGAAAGCCCTGAATAACATGTGACTCTTATCTTGAAAGTTGGAGTTTAAATGAGTGCTGTTTAGGGAGCATCTCTTCCTGCAGAAGAGTGGTGAATGGGTTGGGGTTTTCTTATGTTACATTCTTCCCTAAGTGTTCTGACCTGCTATAGTTTAGACCATCTCCAAATGTTCTGTTACAATGCAACACAGAAAAGATTCTGAATCAGCTTTTGCCAAGTTGCAAGGCTCTTACTGGTAATGGTGCCTGTATCCTTCAATTAGCACGGATTTCAAAATTAAAAAAAATATTTTAAATCTCAAGCATGACAAAATGCTTTAAGAGAAAAATGCTGCTAACACCCATAATAGGAAAAGAAGATTTGAAAAAGCAGTTTTGTTCATGAAAATCAGTGTTATACCACGAATTTTGTTAGCATGAAAGGTGTTAATTATTTTAATATTGTTAAGAATACACTTAACATACTTCTCTTCAGTGGCAAATTGATTTTCTCACTTCCATGTAAAAGCTGCTAGTTTGACTAGGCAGAAGTGAATCAGTTAGACTAGATATCTAACTGAGAAAGTTAGATACCTTACCAAAATAGGTAAGGTCACTTTGGAGACTGTATTTTTCTCTGGAGCATTGCTCAGAAACAAGTGCATCAGAGTTGTGGTACAGGTTATATCAGCCTTTCATCAGTCAGATTCCAAAAAAAGATGTACTGACAGTGTTCTTGCATGTTTTGAGATATGTGGTTTTACTTGGATTAAACTGCTGAACTGTTAATTTTCACAGATTACTCTGCATTAGAGACAATCTATTGCTGCTCTTGTTAGGACTTCAAGGGCCAGGAGTGTTCCTAGTGGTTTCTGATTTACATACTCATGGAGAAGTTTGCATGCTGCTAGCAATACGTGTTTGAAATACATCAGGAATTCCAAAATGTTCTGGTTTTCTGCTGTCTGGCAACTGAGCCTTTTAAAATGGGAAGCAGATTTAGAGAGCTTGAAGAGGTATAGGCAATTTTTACATTTTCTGGATGGATTATAATGGTCTTTTTGGCTTCTGTTGTTGGAATAGTTTGGGAACTAACTTTTCTTATTTTCTTAGTCAAGAAAATTTAGCTGTTGAAATCTCTCTCTATGGAAATAGTTCTGGAGGACAAAAGTTGTTATTGTTTTAGAAAATCTGTTTCCCATCTTCCTGGTAGCTTCACCTCATTTTGGCAGGTTTACCTTAAAATGAAGACAGGACTTAAGTGTTGTTTTCCTCTCTCATTCTTTATTTTATGTATCTATTCTAGCAGTGATGAGGAATGCTTCCAAAGCTGTGGGGTGTGGTACTCAGTACAGAGCAAGAGGATGCTGCTGGGTCTCTTGCAGAATGTAGAAATGAGGCGTCCCACACAGAAAGGTCTTATCCACACAGGGAGTTGCAGAGAGTGCAGAACCATCACCATTGCCCTGCCCAGGCTTATTCTTTTTCAGGTTTGCCAGATCAGTGCAGACCAGTTATTCCTTGGAGCAGTGCTATCCTTCTTGTTGTTAAGATTGTTCGTCTGTGCTTTAGGAGCTACAGTTATAGGGGGGAATGTGCTGCCATCCTTAGACACATTTGGCCCCATTTCTGCTGTATGGTCAGTGCATTCTTCCTGTGTCACCTGTTCTTACACACTGAGCATTTTGGGGTCCATGGCCATCATGTGATTTTAGCTTCTCCCTAAACATTTTATGGAGACTAAAACAAGGCTGTGTTTTGTGGATCATTAACTTTATCTGACAGAGAGGCATTTAGAGACCTCATTTCTGTAAGTTGTAATTGCTGCTTCAGTGAGATTTGGGAGTATCTGTGGGATGAAGGGGCCTGACTACACCTGTGGATTGAGTGGATTGATGTGGTTAGAGTTCTTAAAAGTGCAACTCAGCTATATTGATTAGAAACAGATACCTTTTGGTTCAGAAAACAGACCTGTAGGATCCTAGGTTTTTCTGGAGGAGTAATTTATACTAGGTGAGATTCCTTTTTATTTTACTTCCCTACATATCAGTACAGAAACAAAATCTGTCTTGGTACCTTCAGCATGTTTCAAATTTTTACTTACCCAGTGGATAGTATCCATACAAAAGATGAGCACAAGGTCCAACAGAAAACTACCTCTTTTTTTTTTCTGTGTCTGTGAAGGGAATCCAGGCAAGGTGTTGGAATCTGGTGTTTCCCTTCAGTAAGTCAGTCAGTCTCTACTTCAGTAGCTAAGGCTGGCACAGGCCTGGAGGGGAACCATTCTTCTCCTTATGATTCTTCTGAGAAACATGGCATCTACCCCAGGATAAGGAGTACAATTAAGATGATGTGTGTGTACTTTAGTAACCTCATGAATTCAGGTAGCTTACAAATTTGTGAGAGTACAGAATGGGAGCTGCATCTTAAATCCTTCCAGGAATTGGGGGCAGCAGGTTCACTCAGAACATGCCCTTGTAATATGTAGTTTGGAGGCAACATGAAAGATCTTGATCATCTTTTTAGTGCAGATTTTTTGAAAGTGTGCATTTAAAATAGTTTCCACTTGCTCTGCATGAGACGAGCATGAAAAGACTGTAGTAGCTGACTTGAAAGGCATTTGTAAGAAGTGTGTATTTTCAGATGCTATCCATCCTTTGGAAAGGAACTGCTTTGCTACCAATCAAAGCAAGTATGCAGTTGTGCTTGATAAAAAGCACCTCACATGTCTGGCTCACAATGAATATAAGTATCTGGGGTTTTTTTCACCTAGCAAGTTGCTAAGCATGTGGTTTCATAGCTTGATGTGGATAGGTATAGCCATGTACATACTTCACCTAGGGAAAGCTGTTACTGGCAAGTGCATTTTATTCATGTTCAACCTACATAATCCCCTTATTAGATGACCATGTTACGTATTTTGGTCTCCTGTTGATTTGAGATCAGATTTAACTCTGCAGTTTTGAAAGGGAGATTTAGCATTAGCTCATCAAAGAAAATGTTTGCTAAGGTTTTGTTTAAATGGCAGGGAAAGTCTGAAAATTACCCTTTTAAAGCTACCATCCTGTCTCAAATAATTCTTTACTTCTGGTCCTGTTTTTCCATTGCCCTTTCCCAGTTAAAGGTTCATCTTTTTTTTTTTTCTGAAATCCCTATATGACTATTAAAATCTGAATTATTACCAGAAATGGGCAGAAGGACAAGATGAGTAATGAGGGAGCAATCTCTTTTTTTATAAATTGATCTTTAATCAGCAGTTTAGAAAGGCAGACTGAAAAATAAATTAAATAGAGCATGTTTTGAAAGTGTAGCTAAGCATGAATGTCACACTTAAAAATCGGCCTCACAGGCAATACTTGATGGCTTTTTTGTCCTTCTCTTAAAAGAAAACATATACAAAACTTGAGGTGTTTCTAGAAGATACTGTGAAGAGAACTGGGGGGTCAGTGAAATGTAGCAGAAAGAAGCAAGAAAAAATGATCCAATATTTAGGGTATTTACAGCAAGAGTTTCATCTGTTGGTGGAGCTAGTAAAATAGGCAATTAGATCCATCATGAAGCTTTTATTCTACTGTTGTTATGACTTAAGCCTGCCACCACAGTCTGGAAAGACACAGAGAGCTTGAGGTCTGTCACAACTCCCTGGGCCACCGTTACTTTGGACTTGAGGTGTACTCGCTTCTCATTTCCTACAAGACACAGAGCCCTTTCCCTGCTTTCTTGAAGTTCCCTTAGAACTGAGTCAGCTGTTCCTCCCAGGCCTTTTAGATGCCTTTTCTTCCCCCTCCTAGTGCAGACTGCTGACGACTCTTCTTGGCTCTCCTCTTTGTAGAGCAAAACATTCCACAGAATTAACAGTATAAGCCTAGAATTTTGTTTGCAGGGATGTTTCTCTTTTGTTCCCAATATTCAGAATAAGAATCTTGAGAAAAAACGAAGCCAACAATACAGTCACTCTTGAAAAGATGGAAGGCCACCAGATAGGGAGCAGCTGTTTGTATGTAATGGCATTCAATACACTTGTGTTGAACAGAACAAAGGCTCTCTTGTGTCTGCTTATCACTCCTTCAGTATTGAGAAAGCACTGAGAAGTGCTGTCAAGAAAGTGACATAAACTAACCCAAAATGCATATGAAACCAAACATGGGAAAGTTATATATATGTTTCTTTTCTTTTTCCTGAGTCCTTTTGATTATGCTTAGTTAGACACCCCTCACTGAAAATCCTATAGAATAGTTTTTTGTGGGTGGCAGGGAAATTTGTTTTGTTAAAGTATAGTATTAAGAAGATTAATATCTTAGACTCAGCTTCTCTTCAGTCTCTGTCAAACTCCTTAAAGACTTTTGGCAGCAATTTTACTCTGTGCCATAGTTGCATCCCCTCAGAAGTGGGACTACGAGTCTGTCTCACGGCGTGGTGACACTAAATAAATTATGTAGGATTTCAGGACATCATCACATGTGAAAGCACTGCATATGATTATTCTTTATTCAATAATTCTGAAGGAAGCATGGAGTTGCTCTGTTACGTTCCATGTTAATGAGGCCAAATTTCTGGTCTGGGGTTCAGTAGACAATCTCTCCGTTCTTTAATTTCTCTCAGTAGGTTGCTATGTTGGTTTCTAAACCAAATCCTAGCACTCTGTAACACTGGTTTTCTATTCAGGTGCTTTACTGTATACAGTCTTCAAAGGTTAACGGATGTGTCGTATAGTTCTTTGTTATTAAGCTAGTTTTACAACAGACCAGAAACTAGCTTGCAGTTGGATGCATTTATTGAAACTGTTGCTTCTCAGGAGGACATATGTGCAATAAGGAATTTAAAGTAAAATTAAGCTGACACATTTAATTTTCAAATGCATGATGACTTAGACTTTGCTTGAACTTTCACCTTCTTGGGAATAATGGGTACGGCTTGCTTTCAAGAAATCCTCTGTTGGTTAAACATGCTGGGTCTGTATTCAATGTTCTCTCACTGTGTATTTTCTTGTGCTTTAATTTTAACAGTTTGCATTTTTTAACATCTTTTATATTCAACCTGATGTTCAACTAGTCTAGTAACTGAAATCACCTTTTTAAACCAAGCTCTTGTCCTCCCTCTACAGGAGAATTTGCAGCGTTCAAGTAGCCACAGCACCATGGCAGCACCCACTCTGTTATTTAAGTCTTGTGTTCCTACAGTTTCTTAACATCAAAACTCCATTCTGCTCCTCAAAACCTAAAGTAATTTAGACAAGATATCCATAAGCTTAAAAGTGGAGCAGAATGGAACTGCCAGTCCAACACAATGGGAAAAAGTACCTTTTTGGGAACCAGAGTCCTCTGCTGCCAGTGTTTCTCCTTCAACACAAGCCACCACGTGCATTCGGAGACCCGCAGTGGCTGCCTGTGCCGTTGGCATCATTCCCAGGAGAGAGGAGAGGGCGCTCGTGGTGTGACTGTGGTGCTCGGGCGTGAGGGGATGGATGGAGCTGCTGCTGCTGCAACTTAGGAGACTTGCTTTGGATGGTCTGCCAGTCGGCTTTCTCCTCTAACAGTGTAACCATCAGAGGCTGAACATCTGATGAGTGCTAATTTCAAAGAATCATTTTCCGTTCTGATCCTTTTTTTCCTGGTGTACTTACTGATTTATGGACAACGCAGTATCCCCTTTTCACTGTATTACAGTGTCAGACACCTCAATCTGTGTATATTACTGGGTTTTATTCCTCTAGAGTTAAAAGTGTGGGGCAGTGGGAGCTGGAGATGTTATTCTGAAGGCAGAGAGGTTCATCTGAAGGAAAAGGGGATGCTGCCACACCTCTTTTTCAGATTTACTTTACCACTTCTTAAAAAGAACAAACAACAACCACCATCCTTAACCTTTTCCTTTTCCAGTATTTTCTTGGTGTGTGCATATACATCTTACTGAAGGATTAGGTCGATCCTTCTTTTGTTGGTCCAGCAACAAACTGAAGTTTAAAAAAAATGTAGCGAGATTGTCCTCTCTTTTATTTTTTTTTTGTATCATATGATACAATGTATTTATCAAAGATGCTACTGCAGCATCTAAAGTCTGTAGAAATCCTCATACAGACTGTGAATGGTGTATGTACCTACTTTAAAAGTTTTATTTTAAACGAGGGTGCAGGTTAATGCCAGGTACCTTACCAATATGTAATGTTTTCACAAATGAGGAAAAAAGTTCTCAGGTTGAATTGAATACAAATACAAACCCCCCCTAGAATTAGACATTCCAAAAATTGTGTTTTGGTACTTTCAAGAGCTTTTTTTAAAGGATTTTTATCCTGTTAACTAAACGTCCTCTGATAAGTGTGTGTGTAAATGTGGAGCATCTTGTCCTAATGGCAAGCTGTTAGATCAAAACAAAACGGTACTTGCTGGATCCACGCTGACTACTCCTCCTCTCATTGCTTTCCTCCCTGTCATCTCTTCCCTTCTGTTTGTCTTTCCCTTCTGTACACTTTGCAAACTAGGGTGAAGGTGGCGGTATCTCCATTAGAGAATTTGTTTTCCTGTCCTCCAGTTCTGGTTTTCAAATGGTTGGAAGCTTTTTGACAAGTTACCCAGTCAGGGAAAACAACAACTCATAAAGTTCTGCACATCATTTACCTCTAGCAGAATATCTCGTGATCGGATCTGTTTGCAGAGTTCTCTGGTATGTGGTATTACCTGTAAATTATTTGTACAGAGGCAAGGCAGACCACATTGGAAAGAAACTCAAGCTCAGACAGAAGTTTCCAGAATTTGATTCATATCAGCCCTGTACCACTCCAGGTGAGGCAGGAGAACTGACCCCCCTCTAGCAGGGAGGTTCTTGCTGGGAGGAGGTGGGGAGTGTTTAACAAAATCGTGACAAATAAATGAAGGAGTTAAATGTGTGTGAATGTGGTGTCCATGCTGAACATGGATGTACCAAATGAGGACGCTGTCCTTCCCTGCCTAGGGAAAGTTGGACTATTCCTGTCTGCAGAAGGTTGCTCCCAGATGAAGGGAGAAAAGCACATTGGAAGTAGAAGGTGCTTTTAATACCCTGGAATTTTGCGGTGTTGCTGGTAGTCTGTTACGTTTGTCAGTAAATATTTACTGGGGCTGTAGGGGCCGGACTAATCTGAAGTGGGAATTAAAACTGAAATACTGTGTATTCATATTAATTCCACAAACATTAGCAAGATAGCAATATTGAATGACTTAATAGTCACTACAAGAATGAAGTGGTTCATGTTGGTACATGAATAGAATCGATTTTGTGTACAGGACACATTTTAAAAACAAAGGGAAAAAAAAAGCACAAATTCTTTTCTTGTCTGCTGTGGGTCTTCAGATGCTGTAAGGTTTTTTCCTTATCGAGATTGGCAGGAATTTAAAAAGTAGCAATAGCCACTTTCCAGTGTGGAGAAGCTGATGCACGAGCAGTGCTGTGCAGATGGTGCAGTCGGAGTGCTCCCTGGTGATCATCTGAGGCCAGTACCTGAGAGGTGGAGGGAGCCCGGGGCCACTGGTGCCAGCAGGCAGGTGAGAGCATTTACCAGATACAGGCTCCCAGAGGAGGAGGTAGTCACTGCTTCTCCTTTCACCCCCTGCTTGGCTCCAGCCCTTCTGTGGGCTGCGGCCCCATTTGTACATGTTGGGGATACTGGGTAAATGTTCTCTCAGAAGAACAGAGCAAGTATGGACAGGTGGTTCAACACCCATTTGTTTCACAGAGCTTGTTGAAAGCCCTTGTTTCCTTCCACAAAGTCATGCTGGCAGAAGATTTGCTGTTAGGAACTTCATTCTATCTTTGCTTAAAATGAACTTACTTTGGTGAAGATTCATTACCCATTAGTCCACAATATGCTTCTTGAGCCCATAGGAAAAGCACAAGGAAAATTGCTATCCTTGTCCATGCAAAGCACTTTATAAGTAACACATGATCTCTGGGGGTTTTTTTATAGGGGTTGGTTTGTTTGTAGTTTTGTTTTTCTGTTTTGTTTCTGGTTTTGTTTTATTTCTTTTCCCTGAGGAATGTGCAAGTTGTTTGGCTGCTGTTTAGAGAAGTCCTTTCAGGATGCATTTCTACTGGTTTTCTTGTTTGTTTGTTTGTTTCCCTCCAGGTAGCTGTAGTAATGTGTGTTTGTCTGTAAGAGTTCCCAGGTAATGCTCATGCAAAACTTCAGAAGCAATGTGGTTTGTAAATAATTGGGATTATTTTTGGTTTTATCTTTTCCTTCAGGAGTTTTTCTGGATGTCTTGCATGCCATCAGAACCAGTCTTAAAGATGCCCTGTAGATGTTTAGTGAATGGGGAAACAAGAATAGATGAGAAATGAGTGCTCTCTGTAGCAGTGGGATGAAGGAAATAAACCAAAATGACCAATACATTCATGGCTGTTACCCTAAATTCCTTAAGCTTCTTTGAGGTGTCCCAACCACAAGCACATGCCATAGTGTGGAAATGTGAGTACATATTTTTTGTGCACATGTTGGGACAAACTCCTAGAGAGTCATACTGCTTCTCTTAGCTCTCCAGTATCTTGTATTTCATAATCATTTGCAAATGTACCGGTATCCAGTCCCAGCTATTCATGTCTTTATCAACCAGGCACAGACCTTCCCCTCCTGCCTCTCCTTTTCCACACAGTTGACAGAGGCCTGTTACCTGTTACACCTTCCTGCTCAGTATGTGTTTGTTTCCCCTGGCATATTTGCCAGAACTGCAGCATTGTGGAGGAGCTCAAACCAAGTGGCAGGAATATAGAGGCCAGGTTACTTTGAAAGTCATTTCTGTGTCAGTTAAGTCCTACGTGGCCCCAGATACAATTAGCCCAGTCATTTCTTTTTTTTTTTGCTGAACTCATGCAGGTCATTAAATGAATCCACTTCTGATTTTTATGCTTACTCAAAATCATCTTTTCTTGTACTTGAATGCTCTAGCAGCTGATGATGATGCAGAATGTTTGAGAACAAACACTGCCATTTTACCGTGGCATCTTAGCATCACTTGGATTAGTATGTGCTCATTAGAGGTAGAATTTGGCCTTTGTGACATAAAATGAGTGAAATTCTGATAGTTGATAAATACCATGTCTTTCCATAAATGCCCAAATTGGGAGGAAAGTACCCTGAAGATCACACATAAATAGTTTTTCTTCTGTGTTTGCCTGGTGATGTAAATGCATCCAGCATTTTACAGAAGGCCGAGGGAAGCCACATCCCCAGACGCCTCACAAACAAGTACAAATTGAAGCTTTGATATCTGGAGGGGCTGAATTTAGGGAAGAAGCATGTGGCATTTCAGACTTTTGCAGCCTCTAGATTTCATTCCCTTCTTGACTGTGAGTGCAGCGTGTGTAGCACAAATTCTTCATAGTACTGTAGACAACATGTCCTCTGTTGATAAAATGTACCACCAGTAGCACAGTGGGACAGGCAGAGCTTCTAGGTACAGTCAAGTTAAAAAGCAGCAGTGTGAGTGGACTCTTACAGCATCACTCTGAGGGTGCTGAGTTGTTCTGGTTTTCTGTGATGCATTTTACGTAGAAGTTTATGAAACAAACGTTGTTTACTGCAGCCTTGTTACTGTGCATTTGCACTTGGTGTTTATTTTGGCATGCATCTGAAATACCTTTCTTCACTGCTTCATTACTTCACAGCAACTTCATACCCACCATATGAAGTTTAACAAGGGCAAGTCCCGGATTCTGCACCTGGGACAGGTAACCCTGGTTGTATGTATAGACTGGGGAATGAGAGGCTGGAGAGCACAAAGGGACCCTGGGGTCCTGGTCAGTGGCAAGCTGAACAGTCAGCATGGAGTCAGCAGTGTTCTGGCAGGGGCCAGCCATGGCTTGGGGGGCATCAGGCACAGCATCGCCAGCTGGGCAAGGGAGGGGATTGTCCCCTCTGCTCTGCACTGGGGCAGCCTCACCTCGAGTGCTGGGGGCAGTTCTGGGTGCCACAATATGAGATATAAAGCTATTAGAGAGTGTCCAGAGGAGGCCATGCTGAAGGGTGTGGAGGGGAAGCCATACGAGGAGTGGCTGAGGTCACTTGGTCTGTTCAGCCTGGAGAAGATGAGACTGAGGGGAGACCTCATTGCAGTTACAGCTTCCTCATGAGGGGAAGAGGAGGGGCAGACTCTGATCCCTTTTCTGTGGTGATCAATGACAGGACCCAAGGGAATGGCCTGAAGTTGCATCAGGGGATGTTTAGGTTGAATATCAGGAAAAGATTCTTCATCCAGGGGATGTTCAGACACTGGAACAGGCTCCCCAGGGAAATGGTCATAGCACCAAGCCTGACAGAGTTCAAGAAGCGTTTGGACAATGTTCTCAGGCACGTGGGATGGTTCTTGGGGTGTCCTGTGCAGGGCCAGGAGCTGGACTTTGATGACCCTTGTGGGTCCCTTCCAACTCACCATACTCTATAATGCTATGATTCTTACCTAATAAACTATCAGAAGAGCAGAGCCAAGTTGGTAAAATGAAAAAGTTTGCATTTAAGTTTCAAGGATGCTAACACAGAAGCTACTAAGTCAGCACAGTGCCAGCAGTAACTACAAGCCTGTGGAAGGAGGAAGCTTTAAAAGCTGCAGAATACAGACTACACCGAGAGTGAATTCAGATGAAAACTAACATCTCTCTTTTGTTTAGAAAAGAGAGCTACTGAGACCTTCTGGTCAATGGTTTACATAGGGATCCCCCCAAACAGTTTTTGTAGTTTGCCAAATCATCATGTGCCTTTGCAACCTTAAAAAGTACAACAGAATGTAAACCAGGTGCTTTGTAACTAGAGCAGTGTCTTTGGTTTACATCTGCTGCAGTAGTTTTGTATATAGCTATCCCTGTAGGTAGGTAGTTGGGAGTTGGTCAACTCCTGTAAAGGAGCAAGGAGGGCAGAGAGCATTCCCCAAAATACCTATTGGCATTTCAGAGCTAAGAATTGAAGGGTACCAAATTTAGTTACAGCAAACCTGCTGCTTGAAATCTGTTCTGTCAACTGTTAATGAGGTTCATTTAACTTAAAAACAAGTAAGCCTTCCTCCCCCCCCAAGACACAGAGATCTTGTTAAAGAAAGCTCCAAAGAGGCCCAAAGTCACACTCTCACAGCATCTTGGAATGAGATGGTAGATGAAGAATGAGAGCTAGATGAGGAGAAACTGATGACTAGTTCTCAAAGTTCACATATATCAGGCCAAACAATTAGTTCCTTGTCCCGGAAAATGCAGTAAGTTTTGTTTCTGGAATGTCAGCAGGATTCCTCAGTTCTTCCTTGGGCCTCTTGCAGTTGCTGTTCAGTGATCACATCCTGTTACTGCACATTAGCTGTGGGAGATGGTAGGTGTCTTGTCAGCTGAGGGACAACCAGTAGGTGTGAATTTGATTTGTTCAAATTTCAGACTGGTTATGTAGACTTCTGGCAGTACCTACATATCAGTGTCATATTTAACCTACTTGTCCGTGAAGGACAAAATAATGGGTTTGGGTATTAGTGCTTTTTCACATCTTTTCCTTTTCTTCCTTGGGGCAAGACTTTTGGCATAATTGTAAATTATGAAGTATGTCTAAATGCACAGTTCATGTGAAATATCAGACCAATTTTAATCTGGGTTTGTTCCTTTTAGAAAACAAAGTGTAAAAATGTTTTACTTATGTTCCAGTAACTATCTGGAATCCTTCTACCTACTCCAAATTCTGCACTAAAAGTACATGTGATGGTTATTTTGTCTCTTTTTTTTTTTTTGGTTGGGTTTTGTTGGGGGTTTTTTGTTTAGGAACTTTTAAACTACCTAGTATTTGCTTCATAGCATCCAGCAGCAGTGTGTTCAGCTCACCCAGCCTCCTCAAGAGCCAACAGTGGCCTGTCCGGTCATTTTGTCTAGTTTGTCATGTTTGCAGCAAGCAGCTGTACTTTAGAATAAGCCTTGTGTGACATTTACTTTCGAGCAAGTAAACCACAAAAATAACGGTTTTCTTTTTTTGTTGTTTATTTGGGTTTGGAAAATGGTCAGGTTTTGTTTTGATAAATGTCATTCTGTGTTGCATTTGTGTATTCACCCTTGTTGAAGAGAAAATCCATCTGTGTGTTTGGGAGTTTAGTGGAACATTAGGAGAAGAAATGGAGCCCATCATCTGGGCATGGATGTTGTGTCTAGGGGGAAAAATGGACCAAACTTGGGTGTTGGGTTATTTTGGGATGGTGGGGGGTTGTGAGAGCATAATTTAAATTAACTCTGTCTAAAATAAAGTGTAAGTGCAATAAATGTGCTTTTTTATTCAAAGCTGTGAACCTTTAGGAAAAAAAAAACAAAAACACAAAAACAAAGTCAACCAAAAAAAAGCACATCATTCTTTCATGAGCCTTGTGTCCTACCTGCCTCCCCTTCGTCCCCCTCTCCACACTTCTCAACTGACAGAAACCTGGCAGTGGCCAACCTGCATGTGTTGGCAACCCAAATTAACATTGCTGGTCTGATCTCATTTGTTGGGATTGGGGAAAGTCCTGCCCCCTACTTCTTCTCCACTCTCAAAGTCCTCTTGGGCTCCAGTACTGCCCTGTGCCTCTAGAACAGGGTCTACCACTACCTGGGATGCACGAGCCAGCCCATCTGCTCTGTGCTCCTCCTGGCCCTCCCTTGTCCTGGTGTAACCCTCCTCCCCACCTCACTCCGGGGGCAGTGCTGGGTCTCCCCAGGCTGGGCAGTGACATCATTCTTGAGCAATTGCAAAAGGAATCAGCCATCAGCTGCCTGATTGGATCCCTTTTTCCCTGCCCCAACACACATGCAGGCTGGCCACTGTTGCCTTCTGTGACTCTGCCTTGTTCTGCAGGAGCAGGTGTAGGTGTGTGTAACCTGCTGTGCATCACTTGCACTGTCTCTCTTTCTTACTTGAGCACAGGCTGCTTTTCCTAGATTAGGAAAGGGGCACAGGTCTCCTGGGCCTCCCAGGAGAGCGCCATGCATTGAGCAGTGACGGAAGGGGTAGCACTCAGTGGTTGGACCCTAGGGGGGAGTAAGAGAGGACTGGCTTGTTTAAAGTTTATAGATACCCAGATCTATATCCTTTAAACTTTATTATTTTTATATATAGTCAAGACAATGGCATTACCTCATAATACAGAGGCTTGTTTATGAGAGGCAAAGTACGTAGTAAGGAGAGGAAAGGGAAATTTATATACAGATTTGATTTCGTTTGTTTGTTCCTTAGTGCAATGAAATGTACGTCCCACCACTTTAAACTCTGTGCTAACACATTCCTTTCAGCTGTATTCTTTTTTTTTTTTTTGACCACCAGAGGTTTGCAAGGGGCTTATGACTGCAAAGTAGAAGGTCCAGTCTGGTTACTTAAAAAAAAACAACCCATTGTGTTAGTAGATTTCCATAGCTGCTTTTTAAAATCTACAATGGAGTAATTGTTTTGAAACTTGTATTTATTTTTTAATTCATAACAAAATGTTTATTTTTGGTTTCCTGTTATGTAGGTCATGGCAACTCCCCTTCGTTCCTTCTCAAGTTTCCCCTGTAATTGCCAATACAACTTATTTTTCTTGTTTGTTCCTTCTCCCTTTATTTTTGTTGTCCCTTCATTTGTACTTTGGAGTTTTTCTCATGTAAATTTGTACAATGGGAAATATTGTCCAGTTTGGTTAGAGAGCATGGAGACTTAAAACATATTAAAATTTGATAGCTGAATTCAGATTGAAGAAAACTATTTCAGTGTAAAGTTATTTAAAGAACTCTGTATTATATGAAAGGCAAAAAGTTCTATGTACTTGATGTGAATATGAGAATACTGCTATAATAAAGATTGACTGCATGGAAAAGTCTGAAGGAGATTGTTTGTTGTGTCACGTATGACTCCACCTCTCCATGAAGCTGGAGAGGTGCAATAAGGTTGTTAAGGGGAGTGAAAAAGTTACTTTAGGATGTAACTCTGGAAGGGAAAGAGAAGGAAAATAATAAAATCAAGGGACTCCTGCAGTGTAACCCTCCTCCCCTCATCTTCCTTAAGCTGGATCACTGCCTCCTTGACTGCTGTGCTGAGCCCTAAGGCATTTTTACATTTACTGTTCTGAACTGTATGTACCCAAGAGGAATTCTCCTTCACCCTGGGAAAAGCCTGGCACCAGCTGGTCTGGGTTCTCTTCTGGGTAAATTCTCCTGCTTCTATGCAATTTCCCCTCACCTCTTCATTGGTTATTTGGCAGAGCCTTTATTGGTAAGACTGTTACCTCCTATGCTTTCATGGACCTTATTTCTTGGGGCCAACACTTCTCTACCAAGCAGGCATTACAGAAGCTCATGTGTACTCAAGTACCGCAACTTTAGAGCGGTCATGGTCATTTTCCAAAAATTCTGCTTAAAAAAACAAAAAACCACAGTTCAGCTTAGACTTTGTTTACAGTTTTATTGACAGAAGGACCCAGGAGCCAAAGATTTGGTTCCAGGGGCCTCAATTAGTTCCAGGAACCTGAAAGTAACAGAAGAGAAACCTGAGAACCTTTTCGTTCATCCTTTTCCCACCATGCAGAGCAGGACTCCTTCAACGCTGCCTTCAGCAGTAGGTGAAGCTGTTGGTTTAGAGTTGTAATGTGTGACACAACAGCTTAAAAAAGACTCGGTAATTAAAGAAATGGAAACAAACAAAAGCCTCAAACGTGTAAGGGGACATCTGGACAGATCTCGCCAGACAAGGTTAGATAATGCTGGGTCTACAGAACAGCATAAAGAAAATAATTTAGAACTGGTACCAGGTAAGCTACAACTCATAACAAACACAGTTACTATACACTGCAGGCAAATATATAGCCAAAACAGGGCTACCTGGTCTCAGGCACCCGAGACACGTGTGTGAAGGCAACGAGCAGTGCGGACGCTGCCTGCTGTGCCGCTGAGGGTGGGCACGTTTACCCCGGGCAGTGCACAAACCCTGCTGCGAGCAGGGCCCTGCAGCGGCACCGGCAGGCGGCAGAGCAGGCACGGTGCCCCGGCCCTGCACCGCAGCCGCGGGCCCTCTCAGGGCCCAGCAGGGGCGACGGGAGCCGTACCGGTGCGCTGCTATTCCTCATCGTCCGGAGGGATCCCGAGCTCCTCGTCCGTCCAGGCCGAAGCGTCGGGATACGGGAAGTGTCCCTGGGAGAGAGTCCCGTCAGAGCGCGGCCGGAGCCCGGCCCACGCCCCCCGTCCCTGGCCGCCGCGCCGGCCTCACCAGCACCATATCCGAGTTGTGCCAGAAGTGCCAGAAGATCCAGAACCACATGAAGCCGCTGAGGATCTCGCCTCGAATCACCTGCGCCCGCGTCAGCTCCGGGAACTGCCGGT
>VZRS01009240.1:356354-377546 GCA_013398055.1 Ifrita kowaldi
TGCCTCCTCACTCCCCACAGCACTTGGGAGCGCCGGGGCGGCACCGAGGGCAGGCTCTCCGTGAGTTCTCCCAAAAGCTGGCGTCGCCCACGGGGGGCGCGGAGCGGGGTGAGCTCCCCAGCCAAGCCGTTCCTATGGCGGGGCGGAGGCAGAAGGCGGTTCCAGCTGCCGGGCTTTAGGGAAGGGGCTGCAGGAGCAGCGCGTCCCTCTTTCCCCCTTGGGCCGGCCCAGCCCGAGCTGTCCGGTTGCGCAGCAACGGGGCACGCCCGCGGTGCCCGGCGGCGGGGCCGGGGTGCGGGACTCGCCTCGGGCCGGGACGGCGCCGAGGAAGCGGCCGCTGCGGAGCCTCTTCCCGCTCCGTGGGCCGGCTGCCGGAGCGGGAAGGCAGGGGCGACGCCTCAGCGTAGAAATAAATACCCAGTACAGGATTCCCACCTGTCCCGCCTCAGCGAAGACCTGCGCATCTGAAGGGGTTTTGTTCTTTCCCTTTTTCCCGCTCGCACAGGTGTTACAACGGTGCGCCTGCCCGGTCAGTGCTCACTCGGCGGCAGTGTTCCTGGAGCTGCAGCCTGGTTTCAGCCCCGACACTTTGAGGATGATGGAAAACCCATCCTGCCGGTGGGTGGATCTGTTCACTGACATATGCCAGAGCAAGGGTCGGAGGAATTCTTCCAGCTTCTTGTGGAGAACCAGTTGCATCCAGTAGTACAATGTGGTATGCTTTCTGGGACATTCAGAAGCAAGCAAAAAATAATGAAGAATGCAGCCAGACTATCGGGGGGATCCTTTCAAGGAATCAGACACCCCCCTACTCCTCCTGACAAGGTATGATGCCAATGTAAGATTAATCCGCTCTTGTTAGTTCCTCCTGAATCTTTATTGGGTAACACTCCACAAAGAAGAGTTTCTGCGACCCTCCTGAAGGTATTTTAAGTAAGTAACAATGTCTTCCCGGTCTGTTAACATCCCAAACACCTGACATTCTCAGCTGAAACAGCAGTGAATGGCCTTGTAGTTAAGGGATTTTGACTTCCCTGCTCATCTGAGCCTTGTAAGAGCCCTAATGCAACTTCAGCAGCAGGTTACAGGGAATAGCAGCAAACTATTCAACCATTGTTTCTACTTACCACGTACAACAACATGTTGCAAACTTGCAAGGTGCTCCATACCAAGTTTATGGTTTTCCATAGAAGCTGAATGCTTTGATATAAAGTTCATAGTTTTATTGTCAGCTCCACCTTCCAACTGCCTTGTATTTTGTCTTTCTGCCTTCTTGTAGTCCCTGGCATTCTGTTCCCTGTGTCCTTGTTCTCAAGCATCTCGCGTTTCCCATCTTGCTCAGGCCAGATGTCTCCACTGCTGGCTTTGACCTGCAGAGGCAACTTTGTCCCCTTAAATTCAACCCCCACCTTCTTCACTCTTCCTTGATTTCAGGTCCTTTCATCGACCTTTTAGCTTTGCTTGCCAGGGGAGCTTGGAAGCTGTGTAAGCAGCAGCAGCAATGCACACATAGCCAGTGGCTGCCCACCCCTGCTATGTACCTAGCAGCTGAATAGAAACCAGGTGCAGCACAAGGCGGGGTTTATCATATAGTTCTTACTATTTTTTTTGAAGTTCCTTCTTTCCAAACTTGATTTCTCAAAATCATTTGTGATGAATTTACAGATGAGCAGCATAGTACCACAAGATATGGTGGAAGATTTATAGAGAGAAGTAATAAACTGAAAGTATATTTCAACTTTATAAACAGTATTCCTGTTTAAGGATTTAAGTGTTCAAAAATCATGCTCATTTTCTGCTTCCATCTTCTCCTTCCCCCTTTCAGGCAAGCTCCACGTCCATCTCACATGTCCAGTGCTGTCACACAGCTGATAGAGATTCCTATGGCTCTCTGCTGCCAAGATGTCCAGTAACACAGTAAGCTCATAATCTGTAGATGGGTCACTGGAAAAGCAGAGAAGAAAAAGCTGGGAAACAAAGACAGTTATTGCAGGGTGGGGGTTGTGTTCCATGTTGATTCGGTTTGTTTTCACTGCAGGAAGTTGCAGAGTATCTGTTGCCAAGGTTTTCATTACTTCTTGTATTTTTATTTTCCACAGCTGTCCTGTCTGTGCATGGAACCCATGTCCCTTTTGCATGCCCTCGATATCCTCAACCAAAAGGGATTTCATTGGTTCATCCCTGGAGGCTTTCCGTGTCCTGAGGGGAGCTCGTGTGTTGGCAAGGAGAGAAACTGATGGCTATTACTACCTGGGCCACATTGTCCAGGAGGTGAAGGTAACTATTGATTGGGAACTTGGCTATAAGGGCGTGTATGGTTTTTCCTCTGCTCTTCCCGTACCTCACCAGTCCCAAGCCCTCTCTGTGGGGTGGCCCTCCAGTGTTACCATGCACTTCATAGCCACTGTTGCCTCCCCACATCCTGTTTTCATCTCTTACCTGGTGCTGACTGGCTGTTTGCTGTGAGGAGCCCTGCAAGTAAGAGCAGCCTGGAGATCAGTCCGTTTTTGTGGTTATAATGAGTTTTATTCAGAGACAGACAAAACAGGTCCCTTATCCCTACTGTGTACTTTTGCTCAGCCTAGCAGCAGAGTTGGTTAGCTAAACAGCAGCTAGTAATCCAAAATATTTGTCTCCAGGGTCCACTTCCTCTTTACCAAACTGAGAGCTTTCCTCATTCTTTTCCATCTGTGTTTCTGGGAATTGCGAGATGATTTTGGATGCCAGATGGAAAATCCCCCCTGCAGGTTTTGTTTAAAAATCAAGCTCATTTTGCATTTGGCAAGTTAGTTAAATAAGTTTTGGTGCTAGTACAGGTGAGGATGTCTGTAAGCTCCAGTATGGGCTAGAACAGATGGGGACAGCTACAGGCCTGAGTGGCATCAGCTGGAGTAGGAGCTGACAGCATTATCTGTGTAAGTGCACTCGAAGACCTGCAAAGAAGGCTGAGATTTTGGCAATAGATCTTGCCCTCACCCACTGCTTAAGGCTTCAATTAAAGTATTTAAATTTATGACAGTTGTGACTTTTTACTGTTAGTTATCCTCCTGATTGCTGAAGGATTGTTTGTTGTCCTTCTGATTGTAGTGAACTGCATCATACACAGTTTCTTTTGGCTCCTCTTTTTCTGATGAGAGGTTTTCCTGGTAGAGTTCTGCCTTAGCCTGCTAATTGTGTTCTTACTAAAATCTAAGTCCAAAGTGAAATGAAGAAAAAGTCTGTCAGCCCCTTAAGCCTCAGCTTGTTAATTACTTTTAAAGTGGTATGGACACAGTACAGTGAAGCCCTGGTAGAAGAGGAAAGCTGCATTCCCAGATCATATTCCACTCCCTGGGATTTCTGCCACTTCCCTCTTAGCACTTAAGCTTGGCTGTTAATTGGACCCAGCTGTCTGCCTTGCAAACCACATGTTTTACTCTTGCAGGGCTCCAGGGAAGGCTTTTTAATTGAGTTTGACCAAAGTCATGCTCTGAAGGGCAAGGTCCAGCTCGGCCTGCAGGAAACGCCTCTCTATGACATTCTCCACTACGAGGATGCCTGGCGACAGCCTCTTGCTCCAGGGGACAGAGTCTTGGCACCATGGGAGGCTCCAGCCAAACGTTTTGGCCCTGGCACTGTGCTAAGGGTTGTGGAGAGCAAGGAGGCACCTTTAGGTACTGGGTGTTCTGGTTTTCTTAGCAGCACTAGGCTTGCCATGGGTGCTGGTCACTGTGCTGGGAGGAGAACAGGCTCTGGCACGGATAATTCACCTCCTGCTGCTTGGGTTCTCTTCATTGTGTTTTTATCATTGGCACTAAGCCACTGTTTCAGGGTCAGAATTAATGCAGCTCACAGGAATTACCTTTGCTTTGTTCTGTGGGTGAAAATTTCCTAAAAAGTTAGGGATTGCGGGTAGCATCCTCCCAATACAAGGCAAAAAACGTTCCTGGCCCTCCTGAATGTTCACCTTATTATCTGTTAGTTTGCTTTCCAGCTATTTCAGGGTAAAAGCCCACCCACTCTGACAAGTGAGATTTTTTTCTATCTGCTGTCTCCTTGTAGGAAATTCAGAAGAAACCTATAAAGAAAAAAATCATGGAAGTTGTTCAAACTGTCTGAAACACAAGTCATTACTTTTACCTCCTGCTCTCTAGGAGATAAATCACACAGACTGACATGCTGCTAATATATTACTTGCCTTTGGTTTTTTTCCCCCAATATGCACAGCACACAATGAAAGAGGAGTGCTTGTGAATTTCTGGAATGGGCAGACTAAGGAGGTGTCTTCTTCCCAAGCTCTGCGGATTCCCCTGCCCTTAAGCGAACGCATCATCCTGGAGCTGCAGATGCCCTTACCAGCCAGGCAGATGGTGGTGGATTCAAGCATGGATTACCCATACCTTGTGACAGCAGGTTATAGAGCCTCAGGGCACTACAGACATGGTCACCTGGACCTGGATTGCTGCCCAGTGGCTCTGCATTCCACTCATCCCTGTGCAAAGTGTAGCTGGGGATGTACCTCACTTCCCCAGTGCTGCCTTGGAGCCTGGGAACCCACACGGCCTGCAGGCTGCAAAGTGCAGCAGGATAATGCCTTCATCCCAGGAGCAAGTTGGACTGAAGAAAAGCTCAGCAAGAAAATAGAAGAGGAACTGTCTGAATTGAGGATTGCATCTTCAGAAAGTGTTTCCAGAGAGGGAGAGAAGAGTTTGAAGACAGAGAATGTTCCAAAAAATGTTTGGTCTTGTTTGGAGGAGGACCGTGAGGTTATAGAAACTGAGAAGGTAAAAAGTGCTTCACCCTGGCTCTTCTGATAATATATGGTCTGCTATTTGTATAAATATCTGCTTTGTTACTTCAACTTTACTGCCCTTGGTACCAAACAATTACTAGCGGTTTAAGGCCTGGTCCTTATGCCTGCCTGCTAAAGAATGGAGAGACTTTGCACTGTCTTCCTGATTCTTTGATTGGGGTAAGAGCTGTAATCTGCCATTGCCCCTGGCTGGAGCAGGCTCCTAGAACCTCTTCCACGGATGCAGAATATGAGAAGTGTTGCATAGCCCAGTTCCTCTACATTCTGCTTCTGTGTGAAGGAGGTAAGGCAAAAAAGGAAAAAGTGTCAGAAGCCTTTACACTGGATAAGGATTACAGTAAGGATTGTTCCAAACCAAGGCAGTCTCTTGCATAATTCTATTAAGATACTGCTCCACCCTGTTAGAGGTGTCCCCTTTCCCAACCAAGGGCCACAAGAGACCTACATACTCCTCAGCAGCTGCTTTGGTGCTTGTGAGCAGGGCACTGGGTGAGGATCAGTAAGGAGGAGCTTCATGTGCACCAGCTCCTGCCACGCTTATCTCCATTGCTCTGCAAGGGTTAGAATCCAAATTCTGGCACGTGCCAGAAGCAGGGCTGTCTTTCAGCCAGAGCTCCTCTGGCCTGATCTCTTTAGTACCAGTTTGGACCCTCTCAGGCCAAAGTACTTTAGGTGATTTGAAGACATAGAGGAACTCAGGAAGTGATCAGAAATTACCTATGAGGTGTTTCTTTAATAAAGAACTTCCCCCTAAATTTGTTTTTTTTCAGTCTCTCTTAAACTTCAGTTATAACTTAAGGTCTTATGCTGTAAATTCATTAAACAAACCTATTCTTTTCCTTATCAGGTCTGGATTATGATTGCATTTCTTGTTGTTTCTAGGGCCCTCAGAGGGAGATGGCTCATGCTATGGTTGATGCTGCTGTCAACACAGACAGCTGGTTATTGGAGACAGATCAAAAGGAAGAAGCAGACAGCAGACAGCAGGATGCTGAAACTGAAGCTAATTTTGAACACGAGCATGGTATTGGAACTGTAGCTCTTTTACCCAAACATAAGACTTAGCACATAATATCAGTGCAGGATGGCATCACTTACAAGATCTGTTACCATAATTCTTGGTCCTTCAAAAGAAAATACCATAATGCTGTGCTGCGACTATGGCACCATCATGTAGTATCTTTATATGTAGATATTAATGGTGCTATGGCTTGAGAAATTATTCATTTCTTCTCAAGGTGAAAGAATTTTCAGATGGAAGTTGGGAATTTTGGGGTTTACAGCTCAGCTACTGCAGTAGCTTTTGGGGTTTCTTAACCTATGTCGTAGAGCTCAGTATAAATAAAAAATTCCTTTAAAAATTAATATGTAACATTAACTATGACTGTGTATAGCAACAAGATTTCACCAGGACTGTTCTGCAGAACAACCCTCTTATCTGTGCTGAAAATTATTACTTTATAATGGCACTGAGTAGAATTTGTTCCCTTGACAGCCAAAAGGGGCTGGATCATGATTTTAATCGATTTGTTGCTGTTCTCAGCTTTGTGACAATTGCAGGCATCTAAGAGAGGATTCTGAAAGCCTAAAGCTTTCTCTGTTACTGCTTTGTGACACTGCTGGAAGAGGGAGAATGAAAAGTCAAACAGGAATGCCCATTTCCTCCCAGCTGGTGTTCCAGCATCACTCCATGCAGCAGTTGCCACTCAGGTCTGCCCTGTCTTTAGCAGAAAGGTGTGAGCAAATTCTGCTCATGTTCTGAGTTACCCGAAAGCTGTGTTAGCAGGGTTGTGCCCATGCTAATGTCTCCTGTCTCTCAGCAGGATGTAGAGCTCAGGCTTTGCCCTGTCAAAAGATTTACCATTTTTACTTGTCTCAGAGCAGCTCATGCCTGTCTGTGAGGTACCATGTAAACAATCCTTTAGCCTGAGAAGCTGTAAGAAGAGTCGGTGATCTTGTGTTCCCAGGCGAACCTCTTGCCTAAATGCAGTGGCAACCTTGTTTCTGGAAAGCTGAAACCTCTTTTGTGGAGACTAAAAAATGTCCCACTTCCTCAGAGGAAAATGTTATAAAATCCTTGCTTGAATATATTTTATATGAGCAGGCCTTTTGTTCTTTTAATTTGCTTTCTTTTTATAAGCTTCCTATATTCTCATGTGTCCTTGTCCTAATTTATTTGAAAGGCCTTTTTGAGTCCAGAGTGGCAGAAGCTCCAGTCCAACATTCCCAGAGGAGCCCTTCCGTGGGAAGCAGTGCTTTGGTTCCTTTTGGGTGCCAGAGCTTCTTTGCCCAAGTGAATCAATCACTGGAGAAAGACAGCCTGACCATCAGATCAGCCCTTCGTGTGCAGAGACCACACAGTGCCACCAACCTGCTGGCTGGGAGATCCACACATCTCCCAAATCTTCTAAAAGACAAAAGCATCACAGTGAGTATTTGGTCCAAACCAGATTTAGTTCTTCGGATCAGGAGATTTGTTTATTCCATGTGAGAATGTTCTCTCCTTTGATCTTTCACAAAGGTTTTTGCTGCAACAAAAATGATGCCTGTCTAGAATAATGGTTATGCATAAATAGAAACTTAAGGACTCCACTTGGGAACCCACGTTGTGCAGGACAGGGCACTTGTGGTATTTTTGCTCAGCACTTTTGACAGAATGTTTTTTTATGTTAGATCTAATCTCTTCTAAATAAGCTTCTCAGCCAGCTCCACTAGATAGCAAAAAAATTGTTCCTCTTTTACAGACACTGAAAGCAAAAAAGAGAAAGTTTAGGCAGTCGTCTGAGTCTCATAGCAAAGAGTGCATGTTAGGGCAGGGGTGGAACTAGAAGTCTCCTGATCCTTAGGCCAATACTTTACCTGCTGGAAAACATCATTTGTTCACCTCCCACGTATAAACACCTTTGATCTCTCTTTGATCTCTCCTTGTGTGTGTCATTAAACACAAACACCCACAAGGTACATTTTTTTGCTAAGAATAGCAATACACTGGAGAACAAAGCTGTTTACAGCCCCTGGGAAGCCATACAGATCAATGTGTTAAGGGAAACCAGTCAAAATGCTGTGTAAGACTGGCAGGAGCATTGTTTGAAAGTCCTGTAGTGTTTTCCAGCTTGTGGTATTCGAGTTGTCCTCAGGAATGCACTGGAAGGAGACATTCTGTTTGCAGAGCAGCAGCTGATAGCAGGAGCATGCTGACTGCACCTGGGAATAGGAGGAAGGAGGATGCATTTGACAGAGGAAGGTATTTTGGGGGAACTCTGTTCCAGCCCCAAACAGCTGTAGCAATGTAAACTGGAATACATGTCTAAAGTTATGGTGGTGTTTGCTTGCACTTTGCTCATAAAGGGCACTGTAGGAAGTACAAAAACAAGTTAGTATTTCACTGTGGCTGTGAAAAGAGGCCTTGTAGGTGCTCCTTCATCTCTGTACATGGCCCAGTGCATTTAAAAACACAAATCAGCAACACTACAGCATTGGAATGAAGCTACTACTGAAGAAAACACAAAGACAGCTTGAGCATAGGTAGAAATCTCAGACAACAGGAGGTGAAGAGTTGGACAACCTGCAAAGAGCTCCGGGAATGTTCTGGGTTTGGCCAGAGGGGGGCAGGTATTTCTCTTGCTAATAAAACCTAGTAAGGAATATATAATATGTTTTGTGGTCCGAACCTGGATTTTCCATCCAGTCCAGAAGCTGACCCAAAGACTGGGGAGTTTTAAGCATTGGCTCAACACCAGAACAGCACAGCTTGTGAGACCTATGGAGTACTCTTAAAACTGGAATTTCAGGCACCTCATTGTTGGTTAAGCCTGATGTTTTCTACAGGTTTTAGCATCATCCTCAGCATTTTCATGGATAGGAATCAACGCTACAGTATTAGTGAGCCTTTGTAGCTTCAGGAGTGACATTGGAACTGGGCTGTTCTGGTTTTGTGTGTTCACAGTTTGCATTAGAAAAATACACTGATGGGTCTAAGGGTCAGTTTGGTTTTTTTCTCTTAGAAATCAATCCTTAGTGCTGCATCTCAGGAGAGGTGGAAAGAGATGGACTTCAACAGAGCCAAGATTGAGCACAAAAGGTGGCAAGAGGAGCAGAGGCAGCTGAAGAGGGAGCAGCAGCAAGAGGCAGATGGCATCCGACGCCAGCTGCGCAGGGACAGCCAGAGGTGATGCTGGGAACTGACTGCTTTTTGTGCTAAATGTTGGAAGGTTGGTAACATCTGCTCCCTGCTGCTCTCCTTCAGTCCCTGCACGTCCCATGTTGTGCTTATTCTGGACTTTGCAGAGGGGTCACAGTGGTTCCTTAATGGGAATAAAATTGGTGCTTGAGGTGTGAGGGAGTGGGTACATTATCAGCATTATCTCCAAGGGCAAATTCCCTTCAATCCTCTTGTCAGGCCAAAAATGCTGACAGCAGGCACCAGCCCATTTGGGGGTTTTGCTACCTCTGTTTGGGACACAGGTTTAATCCTCATAACCTGACAAAGAGTTCTGGAATATTAACTGAGCACGGATTGCCAGAATATCTGCTTTGTGTCTTATGCACTCTCTCTCTTTTTTTATTGCCTTTCTTTATGAGAAATTTGAGAAATTTTGTTTTGGAGACAGGCAGCGATTGCGTCAGAGAACATTGCAAGGGCTGGAGAAACAGCTGGAGCACAAAGAGAGAGCTTTGCAGCACGTGGCACTGCTCCAGGCTGCTGGGGCTGAGAGGAGCAGGAAGGAATCCTTCTTTCGAGAGGAGGAGGAGAGGAAGGCAAGGCAGAGGCTTCAGTTCTTAAAGACAAAGCGTTTGCAGAGAGAGGAGTTGCAAGCAGAAAGCAATGAAAGGACCTGTGGACAAGAGAAAGAAAGGCTGGTAAGGGCAATTCCAGAAGTTATTTTCCTCTTCTGCCATGTTTCCAGCATTGTCACTATCTGGAGTATTTGTCTTCCACCTGCTATACATCCAATGTAACTATATCATTTAGAGATAAAAAAGGGTAACGCTTTTTTGACATGTGTATAAAGATGAAAGGTGGAAAGTAAAATTCCCTATCTGTGCCATAAAAGGAGTCTTTCTGCATGCAAGGAATGAATTTCCATAGATTATATCCATTTTTGACTTCTACTAGTGAGAATCATAGTATTGTAGGAGGATTTGGATTGTATTCATCTAGTCCCAATCCCCCTGGCATGGGCAGGGACACCTTCCACTAGACCAGGCTGCTCAGAACCCCCTGTCCAACCTGCCAGGGATGGGGCATCCACACCCTCTCTGGGCAACCTGTGCCAGTGCCTCTCCACCCTCACAGGAAAGAATTTCTTCCTAATATCTAATCTAAACCTACTCTTTTTCAGTTTAAAGCCATTCCCCCTTGTCCTATCACTCCATGCCCTTGTAAAAAGTCCCTCTCCAGCTCTCTTGTAGTCCCTTTAGGCACTGGAAGGTGCTCTAAGGTCTCCCCGGAGCCTTCTTTTCTCCAGGCTGAACAACCCCAACTCCCTCAGCCTTTCTCCATAGCAGTGGTGCTCCAGCCCTCTGAGCATCTTCATGATCCTCCTCTGGACTCACTCCAGCAGGTCCATGTCCTTTTTATGCTGGGGGCCACAGAGATGAAAAGTGAGGGTGAAATTTGGCATGAAGGCTGACCGTGCCATTTTCAATGTCATCATGTAGGAGTTCCTGAGGAGCAGAATGCAGTCACGGCAGGAAGTGCTGGAACAAGAAGCCCAGGAGCAGGACAAACAGCAAAACCAGCACCAGGCTGCCAAAGTGAGAGCATTCCAGAGGAGAGACAGTTCTCGTCTGAAGATGGAAAAAGAAGGCCAAAGACTCCGTGCCCTCCAGGAGTACCTGAGGGAACAGAACCTTTTGCTGCTCCGGGCATCCCTGTTCACCTAAGGAAGCTGCACAGTGGGTGAGCAGGGCCTGGGGCAGCCCACAGAGCTGCTCGGTGTTGTCAGGTGTGAGTCAGTGTGCCAGAGCAGAGTTGTGACATGTGACATCAGGATTCCTGGAGAGATCTTTAATCTCCCTTTCACTGCAGCCAGAGTGCACTTCCGCTGCTCTGTCCTTTACCTGCCTTCCTTTCTGGGGTCACTGGCTCCCCCCTCCATTGAGAGGGAGCAGCAGGGCACAGCTAGAGGTACTTTTCTGCATCAGAAAGGAGGGGTTTTCTAGTGCATTGTAGTGTGGTGAGTGGAGGTGCCAGAGAGGAGGAGGAGGAGGTTATACTGGTCACATCCTGAAGTGCTCCCTCTTCCTCACATCATCTAAGGTACAAAATACAGTGGTTGTGTCTCAGGGAATGCTCTAATCAGCTCTGGGTAACCAGAAATTCCAGATGGGTATTTAGGAAAGGAGAATGGACATGGTACAATTTATTTGCTGAAACAGTCAGAGCTATATGGAAATACCTTTATTTTACACAGAATTACGCTGAAATGAATGCAATATATGTGATACCTTGTTTCAAGTAATGCCTAGAACCAAACTAGATACAAAATTTAAATTCTGCCTGACATTCTGTGTACACTTAGAAACATGATACACATTTTCTGGCACATTTTAAAAATGTATGCCTCTTACAAGAATACAGCACCAGCAATAATGGCATTTTCTTTAAAAAAAATTTAAAAAGTAAAATTAAGAAAACTTGTAAAAGGGAGCTCGTTTGAAATCCTGCCAAATCCTGTGAATGGCCAGCAGTTTCCTAGCAGTGTCAGACTGCATTCCTCCAGGGATAATGGAGAGGCCATGCCTTCAGCTTTTCCCTAAAAAGACGAAGTTAAGTCTCTCATCCAGATGTTTACAAACTACTCTGAGGCCTTGATAGCTAAAATGGGTATTTTTAAACTTTAGGATACATAATGTGCATGAGCCATCCTCAGATTTTTGCTTAAAGGAAAAAAAAAAGAGACAAGGGAAGATGAACCTAAGTATAAGGTGAAGGCTTTAACAAACAAAATGTCAGAGTTAAGGTCTGAAAAAAATATAACTTGCATCAGATTATGGAAACTACATGTGAGGCACAATTTTGCATTTTAGATGTGAAATCCCATCATTTGGAACAGTTTCCACTCTGTTGAGTGTCTGGAAAAGCTGGCTGGAATTTGCTCAGCAAGAACATGGATGGTTGCGCCCCAGACCTGGCACACACCCTACTGAGGGAATGTGGGTGCTGGTGGCACATGGAGATTTTCTTTAGGGTAATGTTTGGGGGTTTACTTGCTTCTCTTCTTGTCTGAGTTTTTTTACATAAAATCCTGTGCTAGTTAGGACAATGCCTGCTTATGACTCTAAGTAGACTTAAAGAAACAAGCCTAAAACTTAAAAGGTGTTAAACTCTACTTCTGCTTTTATCCTTGTGCACTTGGAAATGGAATATGCAGTGATTAAAGGAAAGTATATGAAATATACTGAGCTGAATCTAAACTTATTTTTCAGACTTCATTTATGTGCTATTAATCATTACTTTATAATCACCATAAAACAGCAGATTGTCTGCTAATGTACTTTCTCTTCATTGCTTAACCCCCTGAGAACAGACCACTGCAGAGACCCTGCTTCACTGCTGTTTCACACAGAGTATATGTGGGAATATATTTAGTACCACACTATTTCCAACCATTCATGGACTGCATTTCTCACTATTAAAATGCAGCCATAAAATAATTTTAATACTGCTATTAAAATAACTGACTGTAAATGCCACGTATAATCCAGCTCTTCTGCTGGCTTTATTTGATTTTAAACATTTGCAATGTGGTTTTGATCCAGTAGGAAAATGCCTGGACTCTGATTTGAAAACTGCTGGAAAAAACCCCTAAGTATCTGCATATCAGTTAAGGTTTTGAGTAGAGTGAAACCAGGGGAGCACCAGGGAGGGTAGTAGAGAAAATCACACAGAGGGGGGAAAAAAAACCTCTTAAGTTTCAGAAACAGAAAAATTAAGACCAGGACAAATATTCCCAGAAGTTGTTTTTTATTATGGAATTAGGTTTTTCTGCCTAGGTTAATATTTTATTATGCTGTTTATAATTCAAACTCCTATCATAATGTACTAGAGTACAGAAGTTTGAACAAAAATTGAAGTAATCTGTTTTTGTCATCCAAAATGACTAAGAACAGACCGCTACATGCAGGATGTTAGGACACTTCTACAATAAAAGTAGAAGTTAAAAGTACAAAAGACAAACAGGTTTATTGGCTTTTTTCAGCCTGAATGTGTTGCTTAGGTGATGCTAGAACATCATTTCTCTTACCACAGTGACAGGTAAGTTAGTAAATTAAATATGTAACCTGATATATTTTAAAACAGACTTGATCAATGAACATCTTTTTGAAGATGTTTTTAAAAACTACCAGAGCACATTAGTTCTTAGAACTGTGCAATGAGTGGGAAATGTCCAATTGTGCAAATTCTTCCTGCTTTTTGGAATAGACCTTTCATGGATCATCCCATGGCTGGTGCTTGGCTGAAATGACTGAAGGCAGCATTAGTGGAGAGCAACCAGTACACAGCATATCCCTGGGGTACATGTGATGTCTCCCCTTCTGTGTCAGCTCACAGGCAGCACAGGTAACCCCCCCACAGGAGTCTATTTGAGGGCAGAAGCTGCAGTTTTGATGAGCAGTGGCTTAGCTGCCTCCAGGATGTCCAGTTCAGGGTCCAGTGAACGTCCCAGTCCTTCCAGAACCATGATGGCAAAGATGATGGAAGCAAAATTGCTCTCGAGCTTCACCTAGAACCACAACAGACTGAATGGACTCAATGGACCTTATTTTCTTCTGTACCCATTCAACCAAGGTACCAGCTCTGCCTAAGCTGAGAGGGAAGGGGGAAGAGGCTGGGGAGAGCATTTGCACACCTGAAACTATAATGGAACTCCACCAGTTGGACTCTGCAGCCCTGTGGCTGACAACCTTCTCACCTCTAGGTCTCTTGATTTCCAAAGTTGTTTGCAACTGTGGAAACTTGTCCCCCAAGTAATCAGTTTTAAGGAGGTATCTATAGTCTAAGGGACTATAAAAAATAAGATAAACTATGTGTTACAAAAATACTCCTTTTGGTAAACAATATCAACCATTAAATGAAGTACTGAGACAAAAAAAACCCCTAACAAAACAGAAATTTGGCTTGGCAGAATGTGTATAAGACCTGAGAAACACCATGCCTGCAACACCTGGATGCATTCCTGCAGTTCCTCTCCTAGCAGTTTGTTTCAGAAGTCAGTCCCCCTCCTTGTTAGCCTGTCATGTTCCCAGCAGTTCTCCCTCCTGAGATGAACTTCCAGTTATTAAAGGCAGACAGTGACAGGACCTCACCTTATGGGTCATCAATAGCTTGAAGACACTCGAGAGGAGATTTCCCACCTGAAGCTGGAATACACAAGGAGAATTTAACAGCTGATCAAAAAACCCTTTTGTTTCAGTTCTCAGTGCCAAGTTGCACTGAATTGCAGGTAGGTGAGGATGTGACATTGTGCACTTGCCTTTCCCAAGGCAATGGTGTTCCCCCGGAACTTGGTCACAAGTTCTGCCATCTCAGCCTTGAACCGCTCGATGTCCTGGCACTGGTTGGCACGGGCGTGGTGGAGGATCAGCTCTGCCACCCTCTCCCCCTGAGAAACAAGTTGAAAAGCACAATCAGAACTTGCTCACTGGTGACTTGCAATCAGATGCTTCCAGTTCTTGCTTTTAGTAGCTGAGAAGTGCCTCTGGCAGCACAGGATGGGCCTGGATACAGGGTTTAGCATGGGCTCCTTGGCATGCTTCAGCAGACCAAGACAAAATGTGTCCCTCTTGAGGTGTGTTAGTGAGCCCCTCACCCTGCAGCTGAGGGACAGAAACAGGCAAGTAGGAGCACAATGCTTGTTCTCAGAATGAGCAGGAGACACCAGCACTGGGTTCTCTAGTCCATCTGACAGTGTGTTTCCAGTGGGCAGGAGGATAAAGTAGTTCCCCTTACATGGAGGAGCCTAGCAGAGGTCAGATCCCCCCACACACACACACCTGTTTTGCTTCCTCTCCTCTACAGATGCTGACACAATGGAGGAAGCAAAATGGAGGAAGGCATTATGGGCCTTCCAGCAGCAAGGCCGCAGCAAGATATTAACCCATTCCCTCCTCTTCTCTAGCAAAACCTGACAGATTCTGCAACAGTGGCTCCCAGGCACTCGTAACTTCCAGCAGAAGCACTCCTAACCAGGAAATGGCAGCCAATGCTTCCCATTTAGCACCTTCTATTTCCTGGGGCCCTGAAATTGCTCTACTCTGTCAGCCTCCCTGCTGTAGCTGAACATCTTATCCCTGTGTTTGTGGATAAGATGCTAGCAAGCCTCCTTGCCTCTCTTAGCACTTTAAGGGGAAATAAAGAGCAAACTCCCACTCTGGCTGTCAGATTCCCCAGCCTCAGCTTCCCAGCCCCACGCCTGAGGGCCCTCACCTGTCCCTGGACCACGGCTGTGAACACGGCGCGGAAGTTGTGCATGTCGGCGCTCTGCAGCTCGGCCACGATCCCGGCATCCAGCAGCACCAGGCGCAGCTGCCGCGGGGGCGGCCGCACTTCCAGCACCAGGGTGTCGCACAGGTCCAGCACGGCCGCCCGCTCCGGCCGCCGGCTGCCCGGCCGCGCCGCGCCTTGAACCAGGATGTTCCCGGGGTGCAGGTCGGCGTGGACAAAGTTGTCAACAAAGATCTGGAGGACAGGTAAGTCTGAGAGCAGCTCGTTCCTACCCACACCAAAGCCCTCAGGCAAACGGCGGAGAGTTGTTTGTGGTCTGTTCTCTGTCATTACCAAAGGTGGGGCGTCACCCTTGGCAGCACCACAGCAGGTGGATTCTGCTGGAGGCCAGCTCTGGTGACAGGGCTGGTACTCAGGGAGTCAGCAGAGCTGTGTGAAGCAATCCAGAGTGTTTGCTAGAGGTCACTAGGAGAGCCAGGAGTCCCAGCAGGGAATGGCAGTGCCCTTTGGCAATTAGCCCTAAACTGGGGCATGCTGGTGGGCCTTAGCAAAGAGTAATGCAGTAAGAATAGGCCATTTGCCATTCAGTGGCAAAGGTTATAGTGAATGCTTCAGTTTGCCTAGTGCAGGACACCAACCCACATTACAACTGTATTGAAAAGTAAGGAAAACAAGAGAAGAGGAAATAAATCTGTGTAGCTCTTCTCTGACTCTGCTAGCACTTAGCACCAGAAAGGACTGGCAAGAGGACAAGAACAAAACAGTACTTCCCCCTCTAACCCTCCTGGCAGCCTGGGACTGCAGGACTTCCTGCCCCAAGGAGTTTCTTTGTATTTCATTGATTTCTCCTATGAATTTGTTCAACTGCCATGTAAAAAATTAGAGCTGTGTGAAAAAAAAAAATTTGGTGTTCCCTGAAAAAAATTACTTCTGCTAATTTTATGTCCTCCTCGTGGAGAAACTGTACACAACAGATCCATATTCATTCTTGTGCACTCATGACTCTATAATCTCTGTCATAAGCTACTCATCTTTCTGCTTTCCAGAGTTAAGAGTCCAAATTATTTCACCATTCTGGTATGGAAGCCATTCCACATAAGTAATCATCCTATCTGCCTTCCTCTGCACTCCTTCTAGTTCTGCTACAGCCCTTGAAATGGAGGGTCCTGGACAGCGAGGGACTAGAACTGCAGAGTACTCAAGAAGAGGTATTTGTTTTACTTACAGACATAATGTTGTTTCTTTGCTCTTTAATTCTTTCCTACTCCTAAAATTTGAAACCAATCTTAGCATAAAACTATTCTAGTTCCAGCATTGCTTTTCTGAGTGGTAAAAGCTATTTCGGAGCCTGTCATACTACATGGAGCCAGAACTGGAGGCTCACTGTTGCCCTAGCACAATGCTGCAGTTAGCAGCAGCATTTCATCTGACACGCACTGCCCACTCACTCAGTATTGTCAGGGGCTTTTGCAGCTCTTCCCTGCTGGTTCTCCTCGCTCCTCACGAGACACTTGTACCACCCTCTCAACACTCCTTTCCAGATTATTTGGGATTATTTCAGATACGGAAGAACTAGATAGCCAGAAGCTGAATCGGCCAGGTTTGTTTTCTTTACTCCAGATTTAGTTCTCCCTTACAAAAAGGCAGTTTTAGAGGAGTTGATAAATGAAGAAAGCAGCTCACTGATTTTTCTCTGAGTCACATCCACGATCTCTGCAGAGCATGTGACATTTGCTAATAATGTTGCACTTTAAGGTACTTGGGCAATATGTGAACATTCATTGAATGGATTAGTGGGTGTCCTAAGCAAAGGCTGACCGAGGTGCACAGGTCAGTCCTACTGTGTGCAGGCAGATGGCCCCTCTGCAGTGGCACAGCCCTGTGTCAGAGCCCGAGCAGCGGTGGATCCAGCCCAGGCTTTACCCACAGCAGGTGCAAGTAGGAAGCAAATGGGTTCTCTCTTTAGCCCCATTGTCTTATCCAAACTGAATAGCTTCTGCAGGAAAACAACCTTCACCTGCAGCCCCAGCCAAGTGCCTACCATCTTCAGCAGCATGTCCATGCCCATCTTGGCCAGTCTCTGCCGCAGCTCTGTGCCAATCTCCACATGCAGGTAGCGTGAAATGGGCTCACTCTCCTGAAACAGAGACAGAGCTGGCGTCAAACACCCCCTGCATCCCACCTTCAAACACACCTTTACCTGGGTGCCAAGAGTTCAGGGAAGGTGATAGCAGTACCCTACAAAGGACTGGCCAGAGAGAGGCTGTACCTAGTGTGATGGAGAACGTGAGAGAACCAAGGGTTTGTTCCTTGGAAAGACGGACGGTATTCCAGGGCCAGAAACGCCCTTGTCAGGATGACATGCAGAAAAACTAAGCCTGAGAGTAACTTTTGTCTGTGGCTCAAACATCCACAAGGGAAGTGAAGCAAGGATCAGAAAGTGTCACGTTGCTGAGCTCCTTGCTTTGACCCACCACAGAGGAGAGGTGAAGTGTGGTGTTGATTTGCAAAGCACAGGCAAGCACATGGTGGCTGGACACACTGCTGGTCTGCTTGGCTTCAGGCCAAGTGTTCACTTCTATATGGAGCTGTCTGCTACCTGTCTTCTGGGATCCACTGCTTGCAAACACAAAGAGTGGAACAGACACTAAGGACATAAATCTCCTTAGGCAAATAAAAAAGCATCCCTCTGCCTCCAATCCCTCCTTCTCAAAAAAACCACTTCCTTGCCATGTTCTCCTTGGGGCCTTCTCACTGCAACCATTGCTCCCAGACCCTGCAATTCTTACCTCAAATGTTTCCACTAGAACATCTGCCGTTACCAAGGGCCAAAGGGGAGTTGGAAACTTCACAAAATCGACATCTAGGAAATTTTGTCGGAAGCGCTCCAGATTTCTGGCTTCATAGCGTAAGTCAATCTCAAGGGAGAAATAGAAAAGCAGGTTGGAAATGAGATTCAGCTAGGATTAGATCTTCAGGATCCTGTGGGAGGTGCAATACTCAATACCAACAGAACTAGTCAGAAAGCCAGAATGGAAACAAAATAAGACTGGTGCTTCTTACGTGCTTATAGCTTCCCTGATGGAAGAGGAGCAGACTGGGTAATGGATGGTCCACAACCCAACACCTTTGAAATAGGGGTGCCTTACTAGAGGCATGGTGTTTCAAAATAGTCCAGGACCACATTATATTCAAGGATAGAACAGGATCCTGAACTGAATCCTATCCTGAAATGAAGCTTGCTGTCCAAATAGCAAGGCAGGCAGACAAAAGAACTGCAGCCCCAGCCTCGCTTGGCAGAGAGGCTGCCACAGCAGGAAGAAATTTAATGTAACACATACAAAATAATCCACTCTGCCAAGTCCAGGCCCTGGTTCTTCAGTGATCCAGTGTCTTGACACAAGGGCATCTCTCCTCCTGTCTGCTGCTGCTCAAGGAGAAAGGATAACCTTGTCTCACCTCCCTTCTCTGGCACTGGGGAGTATCCTAGGAATACTTCGTGTTCACTCAAAGCAAAAAAGCTCCAATGTTCTCCTAACCCTCAGTGTTCTGCACATCCACCCAAGCTCTGCCAAACTGGTACAAATGAGCTCGAGTCACATCTGACCCCAGTCAACAGTTCCCAGCATGGATTTACTGTGTAGAGGTTTTGCAATTGTAGAAAATAATTAAGACTTTCAAAAGCTTGTTACAGACTTCAGATTCTGCAATCCAGACACAAAAATGAAATTAGCAGATAATGGCTCATTTTATAGAAACATAAGCCTAATTAAGCCTGCAGTGAGATCTTTGACAGTTTGATAGCAGCAATGTTTCAGGACTGTGTCTTTAGAAGTCATTAGTGAATCAGGATGTTTTCAGATCTGTTTGCAAAATTTTACTGACACTGTGAGTCTGATAATACAAAATAGAATGTGTTATTGACTTATGTAAAAACATATTATTTATGCCTATATATATATATATCTCAGTGCTAACAAACATGATTAGTGAGTACAGATTGCAAACATATATGTAGAATTATAGGAAAAAACCCACATGCCTGAGCACTTGCTTGGATAGATTCTTTTCCTGAGGACAGGTGTCTAATCAGTGCTCACCTTCCACAGTGCTGCAAAAAGGACTGTGACTATGGCTAGCTAGCTGTTCAGGCTGTCCACTAGAAAACACATTCAAAGTCTAAAAATTATTTTCAAAGTCTAAAAAATAGTTTTAGGTCTAATAAAGACTGCTTTTTCATTGCTTTGCCACTTTGTGAGCATATGAGCTTTCCTACAGTAACGTTATGTGATTTGATAAGATTAAAGACCATAAGTAAAGAACAAGCCAGCCTTCATCTAACCATTTAAAATGTAGTGGTGTGAACAGAGTTAGAGCCAGCCTGAAGCAAGACAAAGGGCACTTTTGTTTCAGTAGCTGGGGATCATGGCATGGCACATACCTGCTGCATCATAAGCTTCTCAAACTCCTCCACAATCTCTGTCAAACTGAGCCACTTGAAGCCAGGGAGAAGTCCAATGATGCGGCTGCCCATCTTCATGAGAAGCAGATCCATCTGGACTTGGTGGACCAGCCCAGGGTGCAGGACCTGCACGAGAATGAGCAGTGGCAACATCAACCCCCCAGACGCTCCATTTCAATAGGCTCAAGTGATACATTTCAAATACACAGAACCCAGCTTATTAGACTGGGAGCCAACCAGCTTCCTTGGCTAGTCCTCAGAAAAATTCATGTTTTGCCATTGATTAGGCTGTAGAGAAACATTTTATCATTGCCAAATGCAGTATCCGTGCTGGAGACTACAGTCTCACCCAAAGACATTTTCCACCACTTTCAGTCTCTCGCCCTGTCCCTGACTAGTATTTGAAGCTGCTCAAATATAAGGTTTCTTTAAATAAACTTTGCTGGAAAGCAGTTATATGTTCCAGATTTCTTCATGTGAGCAGAGAAGGGGGATCAGTCTCTGGAACGTGCAAGCAACCTTAATATTAATTCTTTTAATGTAAATTGGGCCCTTGTACGCATTCCTAGTACCCACATGCCACATCAAATCTTGAGCTCTCCGTTTGGGAAGAGCTGGGGCCACTGCAAGTGTGGATTGTGGCTGGCTGGAACAAAAGCACTGAGAAAGGACACCAAGAGAGACAGCACCTCTTCTTGTTCTACCTGGCCCTAGCCAGCTACTCCTCTCCATGGGAATTAAAATCTGACGGACCTCATCCGGCACACTCCATTTTCATACACCTACCATTCAGGCACATGACTTACTTTAATGGCTACGGGCATGAGATGTCTGGCTGATGAAGGATTTGCATTCAGGAGTGGCTTGGCCATCTGCTCCGTAAGGGACATCCTACTCACGGGACTTCCCTGGGAGCAGTCTGCAGAACTCAGTTCCTCCCTGCTCCTCTCATCCCGTATCTCCTTGCTCTTCCTCCTTCTCAGCCACCCGAGGAGGCCTCTTAAGCCTGACACTTCCCACGCTTCAAAGGCGGACCTGAACTCCGAATGCTGCTCCAGCTCCTTGGCCCGGGAGCCGGCAATAGCAGCGAGGTCAGCATAGGCTTTATACACCTGGGCAACGCAGCCCGAGCCGACCGGCTCCCGGCTCTGGAACTTGAGGATGCCCGTCCAGTCCTCACCGAAGGCCTTCCTCAAGAGCTCGTCGGTGTGGCCCCACGGGTGCGGGCTCACCTCGACGTGCAGCTTGGAGAACTCGTCACAGAAGGCCTCCGAGAAGAGGTCCCTGCGGGTGCTGGCCCACTGGCCCAGCTTGACACACGTGGGGCCGGCAGCCTCGGCCGCCCTGCGCAGCAGCCGCAGCCACCGCGCGCCCATGCCGGGCCACAGGCGGCTCAGCGGGTAGAGCAGCAGCAGCGGCCCGAAGCGCAGCAGGAGCCCGCAGGCTCGGACACCCAGCCGCAGCACCAGCCCCAAGCGCCGCAGCAGC
>VZRS01009240.1:378210-469108 GCA_013398055.1 Ifrita kowaldi
CAGCCGCGGGTCCGCTGCCGCCAGCCCGGCGCCGGGCGCCGCCGCCGTCATGCCGGGACACGGCCCCCCCGCTCCGGCGCCGCCGAGGAAGGTAGGGGGGCACAGAGGGGACGTTAACGCGGGAGAGCGGGAAGAGGTGCCGCTCCAAAAAATCTCTAATTCCGTCTTCCCTGCCGCCCCCCAACTGGCTTTTCTTCACCCCCGGGCTGCGTTCGGCTGCAGCGAAGGAAAGCGGAGGCCGCGAGCCGAGTCGCCCCGCGCTGCGGGGTACCGCCACTTTCCCGCCGGGACCGGAGCGCTGCTGCTCCCGCCGGGCGCGGAAGGGCGGGCGGGCCCGCTGCCCGAGCGGGTCTCGGCCGGGGGAAGAGGGGCCGAGGGGACGTGGGGAGCTGCTGAAAAGCCGACCCGAGCGGGTCGGGAGCGGTGGGGCGAAGGAGCAGCGGCAGCCCCGCCACCCAGCACGGGGCCCCTGAGTGAACTCAGCCCTGCCTCGGTCTCCAGCACAAAACAGAGGAGGAAACGCTGAACGCATTCTTTGGGGCAAGCCCGGGCCCTGCTGGAGCAAACAGCCAAAGTTCTCGGTTCGGCATAACCCTGAATCCCCCTGTGATATTGGCCGTGCTGTTATCTCTCCCTGCTCTGGATAGCCTGCTTTCCTGTTACTTTGCCTTCGGCTGGAAGAAACGCCTGCAGTTGTGTGCAGCCTGTGGCTTAACAGGGTGGCATTTCTGACTCCCGCTGGGGATCGATGGCAGTATTCACCTGTCCTGGGGAGAAAAACGCTTGCTTGCCTTCTCGCTCTTGTACGCAGGAATGATGAGTGCTAATGGGTTAGGCATGGAGTTGGTGGAGTGGAATGTTTGGGAAGGGAACAAGGAAGAAGTTAGAGCTGGCTGCTACTGTGGTCCCAAGGTGTCAAATTCAAACTGGGGGGTAAAACCATGCCAGGTGTATTTGGGATGCTTTCAGAGGTTTTGGCTTTATGAGTGTCCAAGAAGCATAGCTCTTGATGCTCAGTGCTGGAAAAGTGATGGTCATGGTGGAGCGAGGCTTTCTGACTGCTTGGGTCTGCACTGGAGCCTCCTCACAGGAGCAGGGACTAAGTGCTAAACATGGGCCCTTAATCCTGCTCTTTACAAGAACACGGCTTGTTTCCAAGACCGGTCAGCAAGTTGTTCCTGACCCTGAGGTACTCCCAGCCACCTTTGCTCTTGCCATTTATGTAGCTGTTTAAGTTTGTTGCTTTTGGAGACGAGCATCTCCAACCTAGAACTCAGCTGGGAGGATAAAGAGATGACCAAAGGGATTTCCATGGGGCTTTTATTTGCTACTGTGAGGGGAGCTGCTGGTGGTGGTGGTGGATTAAAATGCTGTTTTCTGTGTTGGCTGCCACCTTACTGACCGCTGGTTCTTTGTGTGTGGTAGTGAGGTCCAATGATGTGTACTGGCTCTGTTTTCTGATCCACCAAAAACAGAGTTGTTATTGCATCCTGGCAGAGGAAAGGAATGCATTTCCTCCACCCTTGTGTTGTGTTCTGAATTGTCATTGGGGTAGTGTTTGTGGGGCTTGGTGCTTGTTTGGTTTGAGGGATTTTGTTTGGTTGTTGTTTGGGTTTTTTAAATAATCCAGACAGCGTCTCAGCCTGTGAAAATAGATAACTGCTATGTTGAATCGGGCTTGGAAGCAACCGAAAACACTAAGTATGGAAATGAGAGGAAAGCCACAGGACTTCCCAGGGTAATAAGGCGCCTTTTTGAGAAACGGAAGAGAAAGCACTGAAAACAAAGGGCGCTGGAGTGACCGGGGATGTAAAAAGCAGACCAAAGATTTATGGCTCTGCTGGGACCACTCTCTGCCTGCGTGGGTGAGAAGGTTGTGTGCTGAAGCCTGGGTTGGCCTTCGGCACATCCATGTCCCGGCAGTCCACGCAGAAGACGCTCCCTGTCCATCAGCTCAGATCCAAAGTGCAGTATTCCTTGTAGACCACAAGTGCATGTGGAGCGTCCCAAAGTGCTGCTTTTGGTACTGCCCCCAGCTCGCTGCCTTGGGAAATCTTTTAGGGCATTTTGTCTGCAAAGACAACCTCTGTGTGTTCTTTCTGTTCTCCAGAAACAAAGAAGAGCATTTAGATCCTTTGTCAGACACTTACAATAGGCTTGTCTTTCTCCCATGCCTGGTGTATTTGCATGTTAGAAATGTTCATTTTGACAAGAAGATAATAAATAAAGACCATGTAAACTGTGTTTTTCAGAGGTGATCTTAATTCAGGAGTAGCTTTTCCAATTAGTTATTCTTAATATCAGCCGTAACAACTAATTCATATGGACAGGACTTAAAATCTCTATTTTGCTGGACACTCTGAGGGCACAGAAGCAAGCTCAATCCTTCCCCAGGTTTAAGAAATTTGCCAATGAAATCATCACACAACAGAGCCAGTCTCTTAAACCTGGAGAGGTGCTGGGCATTTCAATAGTGTCTGATAAGTGTCATGTTCTTTTGGATCCCCTGAGTGCATTACTCAAAGCAGCTGGTTCTCCCTTCCTTTTGTAGCACCTGACATTTATTTCCTGGCTGGAACTGTGTGGAAGCTGCTCCTTCCTAAGCGGAGGCCAGACCAAGGGGAGAAAAGGTTCTGTAGTTCTTCACCATTAAGCCCACGAGAGTGGAGAAGAACCTCTCTTTAACTCTTGTTGAAACTGGTTAATTGTGATGATCTTAGGCCTTCAAAACTAGGGTATAAGCTCTTTAGGGGAGCATTTTTTAGCGGAAGGATTTAAGTACTAGTGGCTGATATGTCTGTTGGCAGGATCCCAAAAGCTGGCTGGAAGAGGCCTCTACTATGAAAGAAATGCTGAAATAGGACTTTTAACGCACTTGCATAGCAGTTCCTTACGGGCTGAGAAGACTCTCTGCAGGGAAGAAGGGAGTGGGATGTAGCTGGGAAGAAATTTCTTGTTTCATTCGAGTCCTGACAATAAGTGAGCGATCCTGGCTTTGCTTAGATACAGCTCAAATAACATTGTATCTGAGGTATCTGTAAGCACCTTTTTACCACACCAGGCAGGAGAAGAGACAATGTTTTCTTGACCGTAGCTCTGCAGTGCCATGGAGAGGGCAATAGCACCTGGTTCTTGCTTATGGGATTTTTTTCTGGTTTTCACCTTGGAGATGCTTTATCAGCTACTGGGAATTGAAGCAGAGGCTGAAGTGTGAGGATACACACGGCATCTCAGGGTGGCTTCAGCCCAGGTTTTAGTGAAGATGACCATATGGCTGAACCCCTGGCTTTGTGAAGGCTGTGCTTTTGAAATGTAGCTTCTGCAGGGGCCTTGGGTGACCTTGAAGTTGAGTGACTAAGACGTGCTAGAGTCCCTGGAGCCTCTGACCTCCACAGCCTGGGATTTCAGCCGAGGCCTGTGTCCTTCAGTGGAAGCCTAGCACAGAGCGGGCTGAGGCTCAGTTCAAGGTCTCTGGCAATAAAGCACTAAAAGGCATCATCACTGTCTTACATAAATAAATACTTAAGGTCCTATAGGCTGGTCCTATCCAAGATCTCTCCCAGCCTTACATGGTTCACCACCCAGTTGGATCAAGGTACCCTGTGTCTGTGGGCATGGCACTGATGAGGTGAAAGTCATCATTCCCCAGGCCTTTCCTGATCAAAGCAGTGATTATTTACCAGTTCATGTCTTTCAGTGAGCTGGGAGCTCAGTGGGAACTCATGGCAGCAAGACACCTTCGGGGTTCTGCCATCATGATGGTCCAGTCCCTCCTGTGCTGAGACAGCTCTGAGCAGCTCTGAACCAGCTCATGTGGCTCCAGCCTGTCATCCTTGCAGCTGCTCACAGAGGCTGTGCTCTTGGGATAATCCTGCCATGGTGGCTGGGGTGATCCTGTGCTGAAATCCCCTGAGTTTGTAGTGCTCTGAGGTAAATACTTTGCCTAAACATTTTCTGGGCAAATGTGGGGTGCTCTGTGTGTGCAACAAAAACTCCGAAAGGGGGCTCATGGGAAATCTTCCTTGCAAGATGCTTGAAACACTGGTACTCCTTTCTTTAATGCAGATAACATGTATTGAGAACATAATTCCTCTCTTTTCTGAAAATAGTACTGTCCCATGGTAAAGCTGACAGAAGTCAAGCATAGTTGGAAGGGCAGAGGCTTGAAAGAGTAATGCCCTGCTGGAATGAATGCTGTGAGTGCTGGTATAATCTTCATTCTTTGCTTCAGTGCTTTTTCCCCTCCCCAGGTTAGGGAAACCAGCTGCAGCTGGCATATTGTTATTTTCAAGGATTTAGAAAGCAGATGCAAGAGCCAGTGATGATTAAAGGTCAGTTTTTACTGATTAAGCTTGTTAGGAGCTAGTACATCTCTCAGGCCTTCTTGTGTGCTTTGGGCAAGATGGTCATCCCACTGCCAGTCGGGTTTGCTTGGGATCTCCTGGTTTTCTTGTTTTTAATGGCTGGTACAAACAAGAATTTGTCTTGACTGTTACCTGCGTGTGCTGTTACACATGACCTTTGCTGAATGTGAGGTGCATCTGTGTCTGCCATCTAACAAGCAATTCCTTGGTTGGGGTAAAGGCTCGGGCTGCTCTCTGGGAGCAGGAGGGCTGGGAAGGGAGGTGCTTGTGCTGCAGCTGAGGTGCCATGTGCAGCCCGGGCAGGAGCTGCTGGTCCTCAGTCCCCCTGCACTGCAGGCAGAGCTCTGGCTCAGCCCTGTGCTCCTGGGCTGGGAACTGGCAGTGTTTACGTGATGAAACGGAGCAGAAGATGGCTTTTCCTGAGCTCTGCTTTTGCCCATACATGCGCTGGCCCAGAGCCAGGATGGAAACTCTGTCCTCATGAGCAGAGAGAGGGAGATGGGAGGAGCGAGAGATGAAGAGGGGCCCAGAAGCAGAGGGAGTTAAAATAAAAATACCAACTCACAGAGAGAAAAGCCTGTAACAGATGGGCCTGGCCATGCCCTGGGCTCTTCCTGCAGTTGGCTCCACGTGCAGTGCTGACAAGGTCTCATCTCGGAGTGTGGGTAAGGGGCCTGGACCATTTTGAGATGTGTGATGGAAGATCAGAGTAAAAGGCAAAAGGAAGGAAGCTAGACAGGTAAGCCAGCTGTGGTTCAGCCTGCTCTGTGATGTCTGAAGTGGACTCTGGGACTTGCTGCTACTGGTGCTGTGCCACTAATAAGGCAGGTGAGCCATTGTAGGAGCACTGCTTGGTTTTCAAGTGTGGCACCCTTTGACTGTGGCTGGTCTTACCTCCTCTGTAAAATAGCATTGCTGATGCTGGTGGAGGTTTCCTCTACTGCTCTCGTTCCCTCTAGAATATGTACAGCTGAGAGCTATGGATCTGAATGGAGCCTGGTGTAGGGATAGGTTCTGCCAGGAGATGCTGGCAGCTGTGTTTTCCGACACCCATCTCCTCATCAGGCATCGTGGTAAGTAATCAGGTTGGCTGAACAACTCAGCATATGGGGTGCTGACCCTGCTTGGAAAGGCTTTGTCTTGGTTGGGTATGTGTGCAGGAGACTGTGCCTGGCAGAAAAGCTGGTCTTGGAGAAGCAGTCAGAAATGCTTTGCTCTGAGCTCGTTTGAAAATCTGGCCCAGATACTTAAAATGTCAAGAGCTGATGATGGTTAGGGGCAGCTTGAGTGGGGAAAGGTGCCACCTCACTTGGAAGTGGTTGAAAGAGTTCTGGATGAGACCCTGCCAGACCTTGAGACTCCTGATCCTACAGATCCGAGAGCGTAGATGGCTCCTGACCAAGTTCAGGCACATAAGTTGTGTTTCCAGTAATTTACTGGGGACTCTGGCAATCCACTGGAGAGACTGTTTCAGGGAGCAAGCACTTGCTGTACTTTGCAACCAGAATAACTTTAAATGGCTAGGTGCTCTGTGTTTTAATTAAATTTCCCTTTGGGAATAAAAGTGGTGAAGTGTTTCTGTGATCCTGCTACATTTAAATATTCTGTACTGTGCCCCCGGTCTGACAAATCGTTTAAGCAGACACGTAGGTCACGGCGCATGCTTAAACCCACCCATCCCACTGCAGTGCATCATTCCTGCTCCGGGGAGTTTGGGCTGGACTTCATGCAGCCTAATTGAAGGTAGTGGGCTTTGAGCAGAGACTTAAAATTAAGCATGTGCTTAGGTGTTCTCCTCATCGCAAGTGGTCTCTCATTCACCCGCTTGTATTCTGTAGAATCATTTTATATCAGCAGTGCCCTTGAACATGGATTTTCTCTTCTTGTCCTGCAAGGCCTCTTGCCAAGCGCTTGCTGATAAGGCTTGCTGATAAGCCGTGTTACTGTGAGCAGTTCAGGTGAGATGCTGTCACAGGCCTGGTATTTTGGAAGCATTGTGAATAGGCATGCATATGTGAATGATTAAATCAACCCATCAGGGTGTCATCTGGAGAGGAACAAATGCTGAGCTTGCTCTGCAGGCAGAGAGGGGGAGGATGAGATCCCCCTCTATTTTTTGCTGAAAGCTTTTCCCCTCTGCAGATGTGCAGCTGCTGTAGTTCTGTGCCAAAAGGCGGCCGTGACTTTCAGAGCTGGGGAACGTGCACACATCTGTTTGCAGAGGAGAGCAGCAAAGGGGCTCGGGTCTCCTGTCCCAGGGGATTATGTTCTCGTGATAGATAGTGCTGATTGTCATGGAGGGAAATGGCAAATTTCACAGGGCACTGAGAGGGCGCCTCATAAATATGAGCTTGCTTGCCAGTGTCAGCCAAACACCACCTTTCTAAATTAAAAAGGAAAGAGCTCCCAGAGACTTTTCAGACTATTGGAGATTTCGCTTTAAAAACATTAAACCCCCACAGAAGATTTGTGTTTTCTACATACAAAAATACAATGTGTTTCAGCTGCAAAGGATGCTGTGATCCCAAAGGCTTCACAGGGGGTTTTGGGTAGGAGTTGAGTCCTGGGTTATCCAGAGCTCAGAGTGGTTTAGTTGCAAAGGGAAATAAATGCCCCTTATTAAAACTGAGAAGGAAGTCTCCGCACCAGCACATGAAGCACTTCAAAAATCAACATTTGGCCAAAACCAGACCCTGGAGCATCCTCCTCAGCCTCCTGGTCCATGAGAGCTTTTTCCTTTAATTCAGGGATCTTGGGATTAAGTAACTGAGAATCTGGTTTTCCCTGCCTTGACATGCTAGGCTGCATGTACAGCAATCCCTAGTCAAATTCTACAAGACTATTTGTTACTGTAAAGAAATGTGTAAGGTATTGAGCTTTTTCCAGATGATGTCAGAAGCCCTGATCTATCTGGTTCTTGTTTCTCAGCTTTGTGAAACTCTGAGAGAGGCCTAAAAGGTTTCCTACTGGGAAACCAACACATGGTAACTGTTTTTGCATCAGATTTCTGTCTCTGTCCCCTTGAGATTACCATCAATGACTCCAAGTTGAAGTTTTGCCATGGTGTCACCTCTCACATAACAGTCCTGTACTTGTGGTGGTGAAGGATCCTGACAGCTATTGCTGCTTAGTCTGTGCTAAACCTTGCCTCATCAGCATCCTCTTGTTTGCACAGTAGGAAACTTTCCTTGTAGAACGATTTAGCTTACTCAAATTCAGTGGGACACCAAGGCTTTTCCCCTGTTAAATTCATAAATTCCTCCACTAGTCAGAGACAATTTTGGGTATGTTTCAAGGAAAATTAGAATCACCTCTAAAAGGCACAAATTTCACAAAATGTTGTCAGAATTTGAAGAGGTGGTTTTTTGGTTGTTTGGGGTTTTTTAATAACTCATTCTGACATGTAATACATTGCTTCGTGTTCCACTTGCTTAATGTTTGTTTGTATGGAGTAAAGTCATTTTTCTCATCCAAAGCAATCTGAAAACATTATCAGAAACAGAAACTTGGCACGTCAGAGCAGTGAAGGACTTCAACTGCCCAGCAACCACTGCAGGAATACAAATTCTGGCTTTTCTGTCCTTCAAACCAGTATTCCCAGATGCCTGACCCAGTCCCTCTCGCCATTCATGCTCAAGGAAGCCTTTCATTAGAATTTTATTGTTATTACTGTTAATAGACTAGACTAGACTACTTGAGTTTGGAAGGGACCCACAGTGATCATGTTGCCCAGCTGCCTGACCGCTTCAGGCTGACCAAAAGTTAAAGCATGTCATTAAGGCATTGACCAAATGCCTTTTACACACTGACAGACATGGGACCCTGACCAGCTCTCTAGGAAATCTGTTCCAAGGTTTGGCCACCCTCTTGGCAAAGAAGTGCCTCCCAATGTCCAGTCTGACCCTCCCCTGCTGCAGCTTGGAACCGTTCCCATGGGTACTATCACTGGATACCAGGGAGAAGGGCTGAGCATCTCCTTCTGCACTTCCCCTCCTCAGGAACCTGCAGGGAGCCATGAGGTGTGGTTTATTTTTACTTCAGGCTCCTGATCAAGATCTGCTTTTTGAAAATCAAGCCTGACCTTGGATTACATTGAGCTAGCTTGCTTTCTTTTGTTTTCTTTTGCTCTCCTTTTCTCGCTCTCCTTTTCTCTCCTTCTCTCTCTCTCTCTCTTTCCCTGGAAACAGGTAATCACCAACCCATTCCTTTTTCCTGACAGACTTCAGCAGATCACCCGTTTCACTGTCTCTGTTGCATGTGTAACATTTTTTTTAAACATGTAAACGATGGGAGTTTTTTTGATGTGGGAGATTTTGGTATGGTTTGCCACGAAATCCTTGAATGCAGAATTAAGCAGAAGAATGTGTAATGCACCTTTCCTTCAGCAGTAGTTTCACAGAGTCAGCAGGGCTTGGTGATACAGTGATGAAGCACAGTGAGACGTGTGGATGAGGCCACCCAGAAGAACAAGGTGATGTCACTGTCATTGCTCCATTAACTTAAGCTGAGCAATGACCTCAAAATGAGGTTAGGGGTTTTTTGATGCTTTGGAGGACATTTTGTGGTATTGGTTTTTCAGTTTCATGATTGAATAAAAAAAATTGTAAGTAACTATTTGGAGAAAGGTGGCAGGGTAGCCCCATCTATTTTCTTCCCTCCTTTTTTCCCCTCAATAAAATAAATAGGAATGAGAGAAAGCCTAAACAGTGCTTCAGCTCCTTGTAAAGGGAAAGTTTAACACACACCCCCTCAATTTAGCTAAATTTTGGTAAGTAATGCCATTTCACAGTAAAGAATATGACTCTTGTAAGCTTCCTTCAGATTACCTCAAATATTTTCTTGGAAGTTTCTCTCTCTGTTGGGTTTGGGGTTTTTTTGGTGCATACTGAATTTAGATCAAACTTGGCAAAAAATATTTAAGTTAGTCAGAAAGCATAAGTAATTTACTCATCCAGCAACACTCAAACCTGTTTGTGATTCATGCAAATTGAATGGCTGAGACTATGCAGCTGCATTTCAGGTATGTGAGTGCATCTTGAGCAGGTAAGTTAGTTTCTGGGCCATTTCTGATCAGGTAGGAGAAACAGGCACTTTCACACTGTGGTTCAGAGTTTGTGAGATGCTACTTCAGGAAGAGAGAGTACTTTTAGACCTCTTGGGAGTATTCTTATTTTTCTGTGATCACTGTATTTACAAACACTGTGCCTCTCTAATATTCTTTTTGCTTGGGAAGGCGTATATAACTTCTTGCTAACCTATTTTCAGGGCTGAAATTTCTCCTGTGTCTTACTTATCTTTTTAATATGAATGCAGTGAACCCACTTAGGGAAGGTTTTTATTAAGTAGATGCTATGCAGTCTGAACATTTGAGTTATTACGTGCAGAAGAGATGGGAAGAAGAATGCCTACTTGAATGCCAAACATTTTTTCTTACCAACCCAGAAGTAAATCAAGTATAGCATTACATAAACTCTTTTTGTTCCCCTTCTAGTAGAAGAAAATGTTTGGGGAATTTCCCCTGAAAGATCAAGTTTAGGTGTAGTTTTCCAGTTATGCTGGTAGACATTCTCTTTTCAGTAAAGAAAATACAGCTGTTATCAAAACATCCATGGTGTTCAACTGCAGATAACTGAGGCAACACTGGGCAGCTTCTACCTTTGTATAAAGAACGTGGTTCTGGTGAGGAATATCTAAAATATATATAATCTGAAAGAGGGGAGATTTAAGTTAAACATCAGGAGGAAATTCTTTATTGTGAGGGTGGTGAGGCACTGCAACAGGATGCCCTGTCCCTGGAAAGGTTCAAGGCCAGGCTAGATGGGGCTTTAAGCAGCCTGATCTAATGAAAGTTGTCCCTGGCCATGGCAGAGGGATTGGAACCAGATGGTCCTTAAGGTGCCTTCCAACCTAAAGCATTCCATGATCTAGCTGTTCATAGAGTATTTAATCTATGGAAAACGTGCATTTGCTGCAATCACCATCTTTTACTGGGGTGGGGGGGAAACCCATTTGCAGACAGCCTCTTTCCTGAGCCAGATCTTCAAAGCTGAGTGTGTAACGCTGATGCTTTTGGGACAGTGAGGATGGGAATTTCAGAGGAACTCGTAAATCATCAGGGTGTTATACCAGGTGGGTCAGCCTAGTGCTGGCCCTCTGCTGTGGGAGACCTCATCTCTTGCTGTGCAGGAAACCTTTGCATTCTTCCTACATCACGTGAGAACCTGTAAGAGTTGTCCCATCCCATCCAAAGAGGTTTTATGGACTTGAGCAGAGGGGGCTATGCTTGTGTTTCTGTAGGTACATGTGTGTTGGGGATGAGCAGAAATGAGGTGAATGTGGAGAGTGAAATGAAAGCCACGCCACAATCACTGCAGTCACCTTCAGTGCAGCTGGGATTTCCCCTTGCATTGGACTGGAAATGGCATCTTTATGAGCATTTAAGATGAAAGGGGATGATGTTTATTGAATAGTTTAGGAGACAGGGCTTCTGCAAAGGGTTTAACTCCAGAAGACTCCTACTTTGATATTTTGTTCCTGTAAAAAGGGCCCTTGTGAAAGGCAGGCAGTGCTGGCTGCTTTGTAGTGTTGAGTTTTTCCTGTGCACAATAAACAGTATCAGGGTCCAGTCCAGCACAACATCCAAACATCTTGGGTGGAGTATGCCCTAGTGGCTACCCTGGAATACAAAACTTGGATGCACATTCTCTGGGTTGGAAGCTTATGTACAAATAGCTCTGCTTCAGTTGTGAGATAAGGGCTGATGGAGACAATTGTGCATGTGTGCTCTGCTTTTGCTCTGTTATGCAGCAGTGTGATGTATGTGAAAGAAAGTAAACAATGGAAATTAAAGTCCTTTATGTATGTATTGGCTTTAGCACTTCCCTTGGAAGAGAGCAGTGAACAATATGTTCTTGTTTGATAACTCTCCAGTTTCTGGGTTTCTGCTGCAAGGAGCCCAAAGGAACACTTCAGCAAAGGAAAAAACCAAATCTCCTAAATGAGTGAATTCAGTATTTCTCACTTTTGTTTTGTAGTTGGCTGGTTGGTTAGCTTTTAATTTAGTTATGAAGTAACTTTAAGCTCTTCAAAAAATCGTACCCTGATCTCTCTGAAAGTGGAATGAACTTTGGAAGAAAAAATTTTCCTTTTCTAATAGTGAAAATTTACAGCATTCATCAGTATTTGCTGCCAAGGCAGCATTATTGGTGGATTCATGGCCTCCCTAATAGCTTCCATGGAGCTGTTGGAAGTTTGTTAGGCACTGCAGAATGACTAGGGACGAAAGACAGTGGAAATGTGTTAGGGATAGCATAATTATATATCTTGTTTTGGCAGCCATTTTTCACTGCTTCCTTGCTGATCAGTTGGAGGAAGACAAAAAAATATCACTTGGGGAGGAAAATGCCTAGTAATAATGTTTCTAAAGGGATTTTTTGTTGTTATTTTCCACAGAGAAAATGAGAGTGGTTACTCACTTTTACAGTAATTCATGACATGTTAACATAGGATAATCCAGGTTTGGAGGGATTACAGGAGGCCTGTACTTCAGCCTCCTTCTCAGGTCTGAGCTCAGACCAGGTTGCTGAGGACTTTGGTTGGGTCTTGAAAACCTCCAGTAATGGAGACAGCAGGGCTGTTCCAGAGCTCTGTTTTCCTCATGGTGAAAAGAGATGTCTCTGGAAGGGACTGGGCACACAGGTCTCAGTTCAGATCTGACCTGGACACGCTTAGGTTTGGGTTTGTCAGTCTGTCCTCCAAGCTGCCAGATATGAGGAAGCTCTTTAGACATACGTAGATTAATTATTTCTTCTGGAAGTTCCCTTTTCAGGACTCTGATCTGTTATCTGAGACATCTCCCACATTAGCCAAGCTCTGCCAGCTCCGTGGAGCTGGATCTGGCGCCTGGTAAGCACCAGAGTTTACGAAGGTGCAGAGAGATGTGCTCTTGATTTTCCCAGCCATACCTACACCTCTCTCCTGTTGCAGTCAGTGAAAAAGTCATGTGTGCTTAAAATTCTTTGAAAATGTTAGCTGCTTCTACGGTCACAGAACCATTTATGTTGGCAGAGACCTTCGAGATCACGGAGTCCAACCATTAACCTAACACTGCCAAGTCCGCCACCACACCGTGTCCCTAAGCGCCACATGAATACAATGTGGAGCTAGTTCAGTCAAAGCTGGGACTTATTTGGGAGCTAAAACAAGGAGATGGAATTGCAAGTGTAAGTGCAAGCCTAGTACGAAGGTTTGTTTAAAAAAAAATCTGATCCTCGGTTGGGAAAACGGGTCTTAAACTTCAAAGTCGTGCAGTCACTTTTGAAAATTTTACTCTTTTCTATTTTATTTATTTCTTCCTCTGGGGCTTTTCTACCACAAAAAGTGGCAGAAGAATGTGCCACCAAGCCATCGTGATGTTTTGCCAGCATTTTTGCCTGACAGTACCAGGCGATCAGATCTTTTCTCCCCTCTCTTCCAAAGTTTTATGATCAGAAGCCGTATTGAAGCCCCTGGGACAGAATGTAGGGATGGTTATCTGCATCAGACTCGCTCCTTATGCTCTGCCCTCGTCTGCTGGGGTTCTGCTGGGGTTGGGGAGCCTTTTAAGAGCAAAGGGTCGTTCCTCACGTTGTTTTGTGCTCAGGTTGCCAAATTCCTGGTTACGGAGAGGGTGTGGGCAGACAAGCAACGCGGTGATGTGAGTTGATTTTCTCTCTCTGTTGGTTTCTTGTCCGGGCTGCCAGCGCTGGGAAAGCCTTGTGCTGGTTTCCCCGGGCCAGTGCCCTCCAAACCCCCTCCTCTGCCGAGCCGCCTCAGCGCTTCCTGTGCTCGGGATCACCCTGCGAGGGAGAAAGTCTCAAACCGCATGTGAGAGGGTGGAGGAGGAAGAGTGATTTTTCCCTAGGATTTGGGGGTTTTGGTAGGGCTTTCTTTCCCCGCTTTTATTGGCCGTGAGTGCAATGACCGCTTAACCACAGGGACCGGGCTGGCTCCCTCCCCCCACGCTTCCTCTCCCTGGCAAAGCAGAGTCGCTCAGATTTCCTCCCAGCACGGGCGGATGGCGGCTCTCAGCTACATTCCTCTCGATACAAAAGGAAAGGGAAAACTGCTCTCTGCACGGGCAGATGGCCGACTGTTTCCTGGCAGCTCCGCTCCACTGTCCTTTTTCCCATTGTCCTGACACAAACACACGCACACACATGCACGCACGCACCCGCCGAGAGCAGCCTTCCTCCTGGAAAAATAAATAAATGCAAGCCCTCTTTGCAGAGGTTTATTCCTCCTTGGAGCTGTGCGAGTTTCCTCTTCATGATGGCTAAATCTCGGGCAGCTCACGTGCTGCCTGGCCCTGCTCTCTGCTCAGGAAGGCTGAGCGAGGGGATGATGTGCTGTACTGTGGTTGGAAGAGTTCCATGAAGAATAAGATCTGCAATAAACAGATTCTGCCTTTGTGATGGCCAAGATACGTGGGAGAGTGAGGGTGAGAGCAAAGAGGAGGTTGAACGCAACAGGGGGAAGCGGGGTCTCCTGAACCAAAAAGCAATCTGTGGATGACTTTTGGCTTGAGCTCAGAAGGTGATGCTTGATAGAGACAGACTGTAGTGGAAGGTCATGGACTTGGAGCCAGTACAGGAAGGTCTCATGGAGCATGCAGATGGTGCCCCAAGGTTGTGGTGATGGACACTTCAGGAAGCTGTGTGCTAAATCCTCATCAGGAGGGACAAGAGTCAGCATCCTGCAGGGTGAAGGCCACCAAAGGAGAGATTTGCTGAGGCTCCATTTGTCTCCCTGATGATAACTTATTTTGGAAGAAGTTGAGGGTCTTCATTTTAATGCTCTCATTTCCTTTCTGAATGTGAGACAATTTGTCTTCCTGCCAGGAAACTCTTTGCAGAGTTGCTCCTCGAATGGACCTCTTTGGGTCCCATTTATGTTAGAATAGCAGAGATTATCTCACCACATCAAAAATTAATTCCAGTGTGGTTCATGAGCTGAACACTATTTTTTAGTGACAAGTTGTTTCCTATGCTGTCAAATGTTTGGGTTTCTTATAAGCATAATAACCCTGAATTCTTTCCAATTCTTCTACACTAGAAGTGATTTACTGGTGTAGTAGGATTGGTATGTTTGTAACACAGCATTCCTATTAGGGAAGAGAGAAGCACCTACATCAGTTAGCTACCCTGGTAGGAATGAGTATTTGCCAATTTGTTTTTGAATTTGTTGGGGCCTGAAGCCAGTTCCGCTGCATCTGCTGGAACCCTGTCTCTCTGTGTGGCTGATAGGTGATTCTGCTGGCAGATGTGTGCTCGTGTGAATCTGGGCCATATTTCTTTTGTTTTATTCTGTGTTGACTACAGTCATCTTCTCTGTGGGTAGTTCCAAAGCCAAACAAACCAGGTATGGATCACCATCTCCACTGATGTAATCAGCAAGCAAGGATACACCACCAGTGTCTTCTTCAGCCTTGACTCCAAGTAACTGAATTTTCATTTAATAGGCTACAAAGCAAAAGCAAATATTATCACCCCTGCGAAGGGGATGAGCAACCCCACTGTGTGCACTAACACAAGACTTTAAACACAGGGAGATGATCTAGTAATGCCAGGAGCTGTCCCAGAAGAGTTGTCCTCTACTCCTGCCCTCACTTCTCAGTGTCTTGGTCTCCTCATCTGGAATTACAGGGTTTTTGCAATCTTTTTTCATTACTTCCTTGTAGAAAGCATAGCCTGAAACACAGAATTGCACTAAGCATTGCAGTCATTTTAGCAGCCAGATTGGAAAATACTGAATCATTCTGTTCCTTTCCATGTGAATTTTTTCTTCCTATTTGTTAACCTACCTGCAGGAGTGAAGGCTCATCATGTCTCTGAGCAGTCATACAAACCATACTTGCTACCAGGATGAATAGCAGTATTTACCTTCTGCGTATGCAGGACTAAATCTATGACTGGGAGCAGTGAATTAGGAAAAGATTTTCTGGTTCTTTTGACAGGGTCATGTAACATCCCACTGCTAACCCTAAAAATGCTGTTTTTCAGCTGAGGGTGTGTCTGCCGAAGGAAACTGAGGAGTTGTCAAATACCCTTTGAGTTGGTTTTTTTTTTCTGTTTGTTATGAGTTTAGAGGGAGGAACAAAGAGAAAATAAGACAATGGGAAATGTGGGACAAGCTTAATAATAGTGAGTGCAACGAGCCCCACCTTTAACAGGAGACAGTTCACATTGTGAGACCCTGCTTTTGGTTACTGTCTTCAGGTCAAGGTTTTATTTTTGTTTCAGTCTGCACTTTTCCATGCTGAGCATTGCCTCTGGCTGAATTACTTTTGAAAGCCTTCAGCGAAAATGGTTCAGCTGTTTCAGCGTGAAGCGTGGGGAGAAAATTGTTGCTGCTTCCCCTGTGTTTAAAAAGAAAATCAGGCTTTTCTTTTGCTAAAACTTATCCTATGCTTTGAAACAGAAGTGCAGTTTGGATCAGGAATTTGTCCTTTGCCATTCCTCAATCATCTCTACCCTAGTTTTTCCCGGGCTCTGTGGGAAGAGAGTTTCAGCTGGCACATGGTCAGCAGAGGTTTTTATAGCTACCTTGTTACCAGATGTGCTGTCCTTCCAGCTCCCTGTGTCAGGCAGGTGATGCTGGTGATGTCCCTGTGGAGCTTGACCTACAACCTTCAGCAAATGGCTGGTGGAGGGAAGTGATAGACAAGAGGTGAGAGTAGTTTCTCAAGGGTCCATCTGCTTTGCTACAGAATAAGGATGGTCTCAGGATAAAGTTGAGACCTGGGGTGACCTCCTAATATCACCCACAGCAGGGCCTGCTGGCTCCCTCCTCTCATTGCTGAGGGGTAACTTCTTTACAAGCAGAGTCTTGTTGCCAGCCCTGGCAAGGAGGATTGGAATTCAATGATCTTTAAGGCCCCTTCCAGCCCAAATCATTCTATGATTCCTTCCATGTGCTTCAGTGCTCATTAGGTTTTCCCTGACAGCTGACTGATGTTGCCATCAGAAAACATTTTTGCTTCCCCTGCCTTTTATTTCTTTGCTGGTTTAGGGGGTTGAACCAGGCAGCTTGTGAGCCTGTCCTAGCTTGAAAGGGCTTTCCAAGCATTGGAGCTGATATACAGCAAAAGCCAGAAGAGGGGAAAAACGTAGGCACACCCTTTGTCAACGGCAACCATCAGGTGTGATCAGGCACAAAGGGCAGGGATGAGACCACCTTGCTGGCAGCCAAGGGAGGAGCAGGGCAGGCCCTTGAACCAGAGTAATCCTTTCAGTCAGGTTAAAGACATGTAAGCAGGCAGAGTTTGTTCTGTGTGCTTAGAGAAGGAGAAGGTCAGTAGAGCAAATTATGTCACGGAATTAAAGACATGGCATAGCAGCCAGCACAGCTCTTCTGCACGCAGGCTGGGCACAGCGAGCTCCTGCGTTCCTCGCATCGCAGCCTTGTTCTCCTGGCGTGGGGTGCTCACACAGAGACAGAGGTTGTGGTACATCCATTCCACTTGGGGTTTTTGAAAATACAGTTTGTTTTGACACATGGGTTTCTCCTGACCCCGTTGTAAGCCCTGTGGTGTAAGATATGATAGATCAAAGGGAAAAGTTAGGACAGAGTGGGGTGAGGGGAATAAGAGGCTGTGTGGGATCTGGCTCTAAAAGATACTGTAGGAGCACGTCACTTCCCAGTCACTGGTCCTTCATCAATGTGTTTGTGTAAGTTTATCCTGCTTTTTTCTCTTTAACAAATGACTTGGTCCCGATTATCTAGAATTACCTATAGTTAGGATCCCATTACAGTGGGATGAACTGAGCAGTCCTGCTGGTGGTGTCTTCAGTCTTCATGAGATTCACGTAGCCAGGACAATCAGTGTCTGCAAAGAGGTCCTCTTTTGCCTTAAACCTTGCCCTGAACTAACTGTGCCCAGCACAGGATGGCAGAGTAGCTGGGGTGGGAAGGCAGCTCTGGAGATGGCAAGTACGGCCCCATGCTCAGAGTGTGGTCATGTAGAGCATCTTGTTTGGGACATTGTCCACTTGGGTACTGGGTATCTCCAAGGGCAGAGCCTCCACAATCTCTCTGGTCTCGGTCACCCTCTTGGTAAAAAGGTTTTTCCTCATGAGTAAGCTGATTCATCCTTTCACTGGATGCACTCAGAATCCCTGTTCCTGTGGAGGTGGCCCTACTGCAGGGCTGACCAGGAGAGGAAAGAAGTGGACTTTGTGTAAGTTGTCTGAGGAGAAACTGTTTGGGCTGTCAGCTAGGGAAGGCTCGTGGCACGCGTTGTGGAGCTCAGGTCTGAGAAAACCCGTGCCTTGACGCTCGGTTGGTGTCGGGTGCCTCGAGTCAGTGAGTCCCCCATGGAAGCATCTTGTTTCACCAAGGGAGCCTCTCCTGGGTCCTGTTGCCCTTCTCAGCTCCGGCTGCATCCCTGCCGGGCTCATGTTCTCCCTGCTGTGCAGGGGCTTGCTCCCTGAGGTTACACTCTGCCAGTGACCTCAGGAAGGCAGCGTGTTTGTGCTGGGAACACGGACACTGCCCTGTGCTGGGGCTGTGCACGGGGGCCCACGCAGTAGCTGTGTGTGTGTGTGAGCACAGGCACGCATCCTCATGCCTGCTTCTTCCCCCAAAGGAAAACAGGCTCCAAACAGAGCAAGGGCTGGGGGAGGGAGCCTTGAAGGCTTTAACTGTTGGCTTCCCCTTACTCATGTTTTTCCTGTTAGTGTTTTGTCTTCTTGGCATCCTTCCTGTTCTTTATATATATATGTATGTTATATATTGTTGCCTCCTTGTTGCTGTCTGTGCTGCACCCTTTGTTGTGTAAAGCACTGGAGCAGGGAGGCATTACTTGAAGGCTGCTTGGAGTTAACTCAGTTTTTGTGAGCACCAAGGAGAAACACAACATGTCTTTTTTTCTTCTTGGAGCAGAGTTGGACTAGCTGCAGGTTGCTCCTGGTGCTGTGAAGCCTTGCTGTTCATGTGCCCCAGCAGTGTGTCTGGTATCCACTTGAGGATGTGGATGAAACTTTTGAGGTGCAGGGTAAACAGAGCAAAGGAAACCTTGAGATACGGCCTCCAGCATGCTGCAAGGGTTATGCCCATCCCCAAACCACATACCTTCGAGGTATGCTTGGTTTGTTCCCCATGAACAAAATGGCAAAGAAGGGAGGCCTGGGAGGCCTGCTGCCATCGCTGCCTGACCTTCTCAGAGCCCAGGCTCCCCATGTGTGGCCCGTGTGCTGGCTGTGTGCATTTCTGGTGATATGGACTGCAGGGCATTTGCGCTCCCCTGGCTTTTGTCATCGACTGGTGGCTGCACCAAGTGCAGCAGGCAAAGCTGGTGTCTTCCTCTCCCTGGAGGTGTTCCTCTGGAAGCCTTCTCTGCCCTTTGAGGGTGGGAGCGTGCCTTTTTTTTATGCACTGGTTGCTCTGGAAACGTCGCCTAGTATCCAGTGCCCTGAACCAGATGTGCATACTCTGAAAGCGTTTGGATCGGAAGCGGGGAAGAGGGCACTGGGGAAGGGGGGGCGGGAGGAAAACTTAAATTAGAAGAAAGCCAAACAGCTATTGCTGGAGACAGATGATTACAGCTCATGTCAAGGCTGTTTCCTGCATGCCAGTGATAGATCAGTAAACAAACGCCTCTCTGCGAACACAAAGCAGGCAGGACCTCTGTTTGGAAGAGAGAGGTCGGGGTAGGTCTCACTTCACTTGGTAGCAGGAAGCCCCTATCACATGGCCCTGGGAATTGTGAGGCCGGGTGCATGTGGGAGATACGCTGAGAGGCTTCTACTGGGAGACTTCACATCCTTCCCAGGGTCCAGCCAACGGGTTTGAGAGCTCCCTTCCCTCCCTCTTTCCTCCCGCCTCCTCCCCTGTCCTTCCTTTCCCAGTTTAATTTTGAAATGCTATCAGATGACTGCTTTGTTCCCCCAAACAATGGCAGGGATTACTGAATAAATTGCAGTGGCAAGGTTCTCCAAATGGGGCTCAATATCTTCTCTCCCCTTTTATGGCCTCGATGTCCTGCTCCAGGATGTACATGCCAGGTGCAATGGCCTCAGGCTTGGGTTGCTCTGGGGCTGTGCCTCCCATTGCTGGTAGAAAGTTCTGGTGTGGTTTTTAGAAAAACAGCAACCATCAAGAAGTACCAGCTTGACGTGTTGTGTATGTCCTTCTCAGGTCTCCTGCTAACTGAACTCAGCCCTGCTTGTTTCTTCTAGGCAGTTTGTAGGGCCCTGGTCACATTGCTTATGAGGCAGGAAAACAAAGCATTTCAGGTAACACTTCTCAGCCTCTGGCAGGTCTCCCTTCCCCAGCCTTACACACACGCTCGTGCTCTCTCCCCACTTCATCTTTCCCTCCTGTCCATACAACCTCATTACCTCCCTTGTAACAGGCTGGGTTTGTGTTGGGCCCCTTCCGTGTGCTGCTTTGTCAAAATCTCTCAGTGAGCTGTAGCAGGTCACAGAGATGCTCCAGAGAGCCTGAGCCAGCACATGGGGTAGTGTGTGGTTGATTGTAGGAGAGATGTGGGCAGTCAGGAGGAACAAGAGTTCCCTTTGCTCTTCACAATGAACTGTCGTGTTAGCTCTGGGTGCCTTGTGGAGCCAAAACTTGGAAAACAGAAGTAGATATTCTCTGTCTACTAGAGGAAATTTTCCATCATTGCCATCACAATTCCTCTGGTCAGGTGTTGGCAATGCCTGTGGGTCAGGCCTGCAAGCTATTTCTAGTGATCTTATTATTGGAAGAGATGATCATATCACCTCTGAAGCTCATCTGGGCTCGTGCTTGGCCCCAGGAAATTATTTGACTGTTGGACTTATTGAGAGGTACCTTATTATTTTCTGCTGTTTCATTCCAGAGGTGACTCCTTTTCCCCCCATGTATCTTCCAATGTGTTTGGATAAATATTTACTCTTTTGAGCAGAACCAGCTAATGTGCTGCAATAATCCTCTAGGTGATGCTGAGGGCACCACGTGTGCCCTGCTACCCAGAGGGAAGGCACAGCCACCCGTGTGTCTCCTAGGGATGACTTTACTCCCTAGGCAGTGAGTGTTGTCAGTGAGGGTGTCAGTAGGTACCTGGCAGTTGTCACAGCTTTGGAAGCTCCTGGACCACTCTTTAATCTGCCCAGTGTGAGTGTGTTGCTTTGGTTACTCCAGCCACCCTTGTGCCTGGAAGGGACAGAATTCCCTCTGCCCTGGGTTCCGGGTCATGCTGATCTGCTGCTTGCGGTGGTGCTCCTTTCCTGCAGGACTCTTGGGGCACTCAGCAGCTGCTTTGTGGCTCACTTCTGCAAACCAAGGCTGATGGAGTCTGTTCCACCCAGCACAGGTGCAGAAACAAGTGCACCTCTTATTCTGCATTATCTCCTTTTCGGCCTGTCCCACAGGGGGCCCATCGGGGAGCTGACTGTGCTGAGCATCAGCACACATGTGCCTGTACCCCCATGTCTGTTTTCAAGGCAGTGTTTTTTAGGGGGGTGTTGGGAAAGGCTGAGAGATGGAGTTTCCTCATGGGGAAACTGGGTGATGTTATGAAGACGGAGGAGTGCATCCCCAGCGAATATTTGATGTTTCAGCAGAGCCACAGGGACTGTGTGTGTGGACACAAGAAATGTTGTGTTTCCTACTGCTGAAGGCAGTGACAAGGAGCTGTAAGGCACCACATGAGTGCTGAGAGAAGAGACTGTCCCTGCTCTAGGGATGTTGTAAAGTGCAGAGCGGACTCTGGTGCAGCTTTGCAGGAATCTGCTTTGGCTGCCTGGGTGAGTCATTCTTTGGCCAGGGCCACAAGTATCGTTAGTTTTTCATTATTTTCAATCCATAGCAGTTAACGGATAGATGAATAGATTTTGTTCCTTGGGCTGGTAAATTTTCTTGACAGTGTTGCAAGGCTGGTCTGTGTCTAGAAGTGAAGTGGGTGTTTGTTCCAGTTACTAATGAGGGAGAGAAGCCAAGGGGGCTTATTGTCTGGGAAAAGAGAGTCTGCTAAATGGTTAGCAATGAGCTGCCCCGAGTGTGTACACATTGAGTTGACCCAGAGTTCACTCCTCGCCTCAGGAACATTGCCAGTATGGAATAAAAGGAGGGAGAGAAAACTGTGAACAAACAAAACTGATTTCCTCCCACCCCCCTTTTCCCTTTCTCTGCCCAGAAACTTGAACAGTGGAAACGAGAGATCCTTTTGTTCTTTACTGTTTCTGGTGTGGTGGGCTGTATTTTTTTTAATGACAAGAGGCATTTGGTTTTGTCAAATGCCAGGCATGGCAGGGCAGCATCTGGCAGACCAGCCGGTAGACAGATGTGAGAGGCTTTGCCAAGAATTGCCTACAAGATGGTGAGCCTGCTGTCATTGCAATGCTTTAGAACAGGCAGACCACCCTTATAAGTGAGCAGAGATGGTGCTGCAGAGTTACAGTGTAGTTCTTCTATTTTCTATGTAACAAAAAAGAGCATTGCAGTGCAATAAAATGGAGATGGAGTCCGTTGCATTGACCGGGTAGCAGTGGCACTCAAAGAGAGGGACAGTCATTCCATGAGTGCTAGAAATCATGAGGCAAACAGAATGACTCCTTTTTGTGAATGATTTATCTTATCCCCACGAGGAGTTGTCCTCTGAAATGAGATCAGTAGCAGGCTAACATGGCCCACCAGAGAGAAGACCAGTGGCTGCAGTGCCGTGTCTCTTCAGGCTAAAATGTTTTCTGTCCCAAGCTGCAAATGTTGTGACAGTGTTATATGCCCAGCAGCCACTTCAGACATGTGGCCTTAACACAGGTTGTTTTAAAATTGTTTTTGTTTTAGTCTTCTGGAAGGGGGAAAAAAACCCCTAAATCTGCTAAGATTTTGACAACAATAAAAGCCTTCTTGAAATGCGCTCCATGTGTAAGTCAAGGTGCAGCAATTGATGCTGAGTTAAAGACAGCTTTTGCCCTCAAAACCTGTCAAGTCCTCACTGGGCTTCTGAGGGGTAATGCTATCACCCCTCTTCCCATTTTGCAGGTGAGGAAGCCTGTGCTGTCCTCAGAAAGCTGTCATGTCTTGCTTCAGCTGCTCTCCTGGATTTCAGGGAGAAACGTGTGTGTGTAGAAAGAAAAGAGAAGGATGCTGAGCAGAGAGCAATGCTTCTTCCTTGTGTCTGTCCGCAGGTGACCTGCTGCCCTGCTGTGTGCTGACATGATGACAGCAAGCAAGGCGGCCGATGTGAGCAGCAAGTCTGGGGGTGCTGTCTGCAAGTCTGTTGAGAGGTGAGAGCTTTCCACGTTCCAGTGCCAGTGTGCTTTGCTCGTGTTTATTATCCACAACACAAAGGAAACCAAAGGAAGGAAACCTTCTCTCTGCTGGGCACTGTCCCTCTCTCCTCCCACATTAAAACACACCCCATAGGTCCCATCTTGTGATTCTGTGTATTATATCATCCAGTCAGACTTCTAATATTCCAGACTCACAGCGCTGGAAAAGGTCTGCCTCAAGGCAAGACCATTTGTGCTGATGGTATCTCTGTCAGTGTTTGCCCTGCCTGCACTTGAAATCTTCAGCCCTGGGGACTCCTCAGACAAACCCCACTGTCCCCACCCATTGCAGGGTGGCTTCTGCTCTGAGGTCCAACCACCAGTGGCACTGTGATGCCCATCTTTGGAAAGACCGTGGTGTTCACAGTGCCAGCTCTTAACCAAAGCACTGTGTCACTGCCACAGCCAGGGGTTAAATATCTGTGAGGCTAAGGAAGAGCAGGTCTGGCTCAGGTCCTGTTTCCACTCAGAAACCTGTCCCAGACTCAGTTTGCACCACAACCAAGTCTGCAATGGCTGCCAGCATTGCTTAGCTCCAGGACAAAGCTCCAAGCCTGCCAGCACACAGGGTATCCCCATGGATGCTCTTACAAGACTGCTGAGTTCTGGAGGAGGCACAATTGACACATTTCAGTTAATGGGGCAATTTCCCAAGTTGAATCTTAGTGTTGGGATTGTGGTTAAATGGGACTAATGGTATGGGTTTGCATCCCAGTAATTACCTTTTGTTTTCCTTGAGCTCTTTCCCAGGCAAACCTCAAAGACGTGGGCAAGTGCTTCAGGTCAGAAACATTTTGTGTTGTAGTAACTGCCTGCTCAGCTGGATATTGATAAAATATCACAGTATTGATACTGTGATATCACACACTTGGAAACCCCCAGACTGAATATATTTGGGATTTTTGTTGCACTTTGGACCCGAACAGTGAAGATGTTTAATCTGAGAATGTTGAATCTGGTGCTTGGGTGCATGGGAGCCTAAGCCCACGTGTGGACTGGGATGGTAGAGCCCATAGAAATGGAATAATAGAAGGGCAGTCTTTGGGCATCAATATGCATTTGGGGAACTTTAGGATGGACTGAGAGATCCTCTGAGCAGGCACTAGAGGAATGCCAGCTGTACCATATGCTTTCTCCTCTGTGTAACAGCAGTAATTTTGCTGTTGTTTGCAAGTGGTCCACTTTGCCTTTGTTTGCTTAATGCCTGATGATGTCCAAAACTCTGCTGCACTTCTACACACACACATTGGTGAACCTCTTATTGGGATCAGCATGTCTGATGTACAAAAAGTTCTCTCTCACCTACTTTTGCCACAGAGAAAGGCTCCATTTCAAACCTCATCTTAGTTTTAATGAGAGAAGGGCAGTATGTTCTGGCCAGAAGGACCTTTACCTGAGCATCCTCCCCTCTAAGCCCATGTCAAGTGCTTGGTTTGAGCATCCTCTGCCATCTGCTTTATGAGTAAAGCTTGAGGAGCTGATGAACTAAACCGAGGATGAGCAATGGCTGTGAATGTTTCTTCCCTTTTTGTCTTTGATATGCAGGATCAAGCTTGCAGATAAAAACAATACAGCAGTTGTGAAAGAATTAGAAAGACCTTTGTGTGGATTTTTGGGTGAGAAATGTTCTGAAGTTTCCTCTGTTGTCCTGGGTTTAACACCTGAAGCTGAACCAGTTTCTCCTGTGGTGAAGAACCCACTGGGAGCCTTGGAGAACTTGATGCTGGATCCAAGGCTCGACTGCTTTCAGCAGAACATGCTTAGTCCTAAAATGATCATCAGTGACCCATCTGTGGATCTGAATGTCAAAGAAAACAATAAAATCATCAAGAGACAGATAGGAGGCACTCAGAATATACGATCACCTGGAAAAATTGGCTTGAGGAATAAGTCCTTCAGCATCAAGGACAAAATTTCAGAATGGGAAGGGAAAAAGGAAACGCAGTCTGCTCCTCGCAGAGAGGAGGAGCCAGGAGTTAAAGAGGAGCACAAGATGCCTTGTATAACTGAGAAGATGAGTGGGGAAGCACTGGGGACTCGGAAGGTGGAGACCAAGAGACTTATGAGCTGGGAGCTGGAGTGCAAAGGGGCAGGCAAAGAGAATGAGCGGAAAGCAGGAACTCAGAAAGGCACAGGGCAAGCAGCAGAGCGAAAGGGGGAAGCACAGAAGGATGAGGAAGTGGAGTTCAGCCCTGGAAAATGCAAGGAGGTGAAAGGTGGGAAGTGGGAGGTCCAGAAGGAGAACCTTTCAGTGCTTAGTCAGGTCAAGAAGCTAGAGCAGGCTTTGAAAGATGGCTCAGCAGAGCTGCAGCCACAGTTGCCTGGTACTTATTATTCCCCACAGTGCTTGCAGGAGAAGGCAGCACAAGGGCACACCGCTCCTGAGGGCCATGAGGGCGTATGTGGGGCTGAGCTCAACAAAAAGCTTCTCAGTGTGGACTCTGAAATCAGTGAGCCAATTTTTGGGACTCTAGAAGAGATAAGAACTTCTCATGTGAAATCCAAGCACGGCACCGCGGAGAATGTGTACACAGAGCCAGGGGTGCCAGAGAAGAAGCCCTTCATCAACCCACTGCCCAAGCCTCGGCGGACTTTCAAACATGAGGGGGAAGAGGACTGGGTGCCAGCAGTTAGGAATAAAAGAAACTTGCCCCCTCTGCCATCCATTCCTCCCCCTCCTCTGCCCTCCTCTCCTCCCCCGTCAGCTGTCAGCAGGAGGCTATGGAGCGGGAAGCACAAGAGCAACGCTGACCACAGGTATTTGGGCTGTGTTTCATGAAGCTGTTGGTCTTCATGGTGGAGTTCCACCTTCCCATCTTTCTCTGAAAGAGACAAATCTTCCCTTTTTGCTCAGAAATCTCCAGCATAACCAGCACTCAGTCATCTCTCCAAGAATGTATGAGTGGCCAGCACAACTCCGCAGGGTAACTGTGGAGAAATGAGTCATGGCAGATTTAAGGTCACTGTATTACATGGCTTAACCTTCAAGCCTAAAATTGAGGGACTTGGGGTTTTGTTTTGGTTTTCTTAGCAGAAACTCTATTTAATTACAAAATGACCACAGCTGGTCTGGAACAGGGTTTGGAATTATAATCTCTAGTCTCTGCTGCAGCATTTTCACTGTCCATAGTAAACCTCAGGGAATCTGATGTGTATATATTCTTCTGCAGTGCTTGCTTGCCTTTCATCCCCTCCCATATGATTGTCACACATTTTTGGGGTGGGGAACATAAAATATATGGCTTTTCTAATGCCCTCTGGATAAACTGTCACTTAAAAATTCCTGGCTGGGTTGCAGAAAGGAAATGAACTTTCTAGGTTTGCTCATGGAAGGCACAGTTTTACCCTTTCTACCATTCTGCAAGCAAGTTTTGTTTTCCTGTGCTGCTCAGAGAGCTGATTTTGGGGCCCTCTTATGCCTTTTAAGGGTGGGATCTGTGCTGTAAATGGGACCTCTCATGTCCTAAGGTTCTGTGCAGTGTTCCAGGATGTGCCTTTTAACACTTGCATCTTCACAGTGTGCTATTGCCATGGCAACCCAGATTATCTATGGCACCCCCAAATGCCTTCATTTGCGTGGCTGATAAAAACAGCCAATCTCAGTATGGCTTTTTCATGCTTTATATGGCACGAGGCTGTGAAATGTTCTCAGTAATTTACTTTGCCAGCTGTGTGGCACGTTGGAGAAGCGAATGAGCTGTAATTTGGTTATAAATGCTGGTTAACTGCATCAGTCTCCTCTCTGCTCCTCCTCTTTCCCCCATGGTGCAGGAAATCATATGAGTTTGAAGACTTGCTGCAGTCGTCATCCGAGAACGGCCGGGTGGATTGGTACGCGCAGACCAAGCTGGCCCTCACACGCACTTTATCTGAGGAGAACATCTATGAAGACATCCTGGGTAGGAGCTCTGGGCAGGGAAGGGAGCTGGCTGCTAGTCCTGAGTAACAGGGACTCGTGGTCAGCAGGCATTCAGCAGAGGTGCTGAATGAAGTGTGTTTATTATCCAAACTTAAACCAGGACACATTTCGCACATATCATTGGCAAGTAATAAGAAAAATGGACGGGATACTTCAAAGCTCATCAGTTTCAAAGATAAACCTGAGGCATATGGGAAGCAGCTTTTATTTTTTGCTGGCATCTCTCCTCTGCCTTCCTTTGTCCTGTGGATTAATTCTCACAGCTCTGATCTGTCCATTGTGGTGATTTTGTCACTGCTGAGATAATGCAAACAGTCTGAAAACATAGCCTTGAAATCAGTTCCACAGCTCAGGAACAGGACTGTGTATGGCTTCAGGTACCATTGCAATTAAGAAACTAAGTCCCACAATCTTTGAAATTGAGTTTTATTTAGTTCTCTTAACTTCAGTGTCAGATCAAGGCCATTTTGAAGATTATTTCCTGTAACTCTCTCCATGTATATAGTGTTTTTTAATATTGTGAGCTAGGTGGCCTTTGATGGAGCGTAGAATAGAGGTGTCCCCCTTGAAAAAGCCTTAATGGGTTTTAGTAGCTGTAGGCTGGTGCTGCATAAATCTCTTGGCTGAGTTCAGCACATTAGGAAGGGAATAGCTGCATCAGCTCTTGCCATGCAGCTGTAATCCTACAAAGGTGCTCTGTGTTGTTCAGCATGGGAGGAGCTGCACTTTCCCAGGAGCAGGCCAGGCATTATTATTTTGATATTAATAAAATCTGATCATAGTTGATAAGAAAGGACTCTTAAAGGAATTGTGTTCCTTTGGGACTGAAGGCAGACAAGGCAACTCCAATCTATTCTTTTTGGCATTTTTGAAGCCGTTGGCCTCATTTGTGGAGCTAAGGGCCTTGTGTTTGCTTTTTTTCTTCTCTTCACTTGTGGGGCCAAAGGAACAGGGAGTGTCTAAGCAGCTGCTGTGGGTTTTTTGTGTTGGGGCATGATGGGAGGTCTCAGAAACCACTGAGCAAGGGTCACCTTGTCAGCTGGAATAACATGGATAGCATTACGGAGTGGCTGTGAAGGCAAATCCATCTACTCAAACACAAGCACACCCCTGTGTCCCAAGCATGCAGGGAACTCAAAGATCAGCCTGAAATTCCTCTCCCCTCTAGCTTTTAGTTGCAAAGATTAGAAGAAAACAAGGTTATGGGTAATTGTCAGCTAATAGAGCAGGTTTGTTTTTTTGTTTTCTTGCAGCATGTTAAGGCTTTGCCTGGAGTTAGTGATCTTTAATTGGTTCCTGCAATCCTGGTAGTGTTACCACGGAAGCTTGGGAAAAGGGGTGCACAGGGATAACTCAAAATCAAAAGCTGCAGTTTTGTTTTCCACAAGACCACAGACAAGTTTAATCCACAAAACAAAACAACCAGTGCAAACCTCACCCGTGGAGGGGGAACCAAGACTTCAGCCAGAGGACACTGCTGCTGGCCCACAGACGTGTGTCCATCAGGAGGTGCAAGCACACACATGCACACACTCATGTGTGATAGGGGATGTACATGATGGAGTCACCGCAAGACACTGAGGGGGGCTCAGCTGCTGGTGGCATAATGGTTCCAATTCCCAGCAAGTCACACAGATTTCCTTCATGCACCCTTTCTTCCCCTGTTCACCATTGCTTACCTGGAATATTGGAAGCTGGCAGATGGATGATGAGGTTTATTTGTAAAAAAAAAAGGAGGGAAATGGTGTCCTTTCTTCTAGACTGAAGGTAATTGGACTTGTTTAGCAGTTTGAGGATGGGACAGGCATCAGAACCCAAGCTGGTTCTTTTTTCTCCAATCTTCCCAGCTGCATGACAGCTGAAGTAAATTTTCAGTAGTGAAAAGGCCATTGAAATTAGAAAGTGGAGCCCGTTTCAGGGACAGGAGAATGTTTGCTGACCAAGTGTTAGTGCAGCCTTGCTTTGCTGGTTTGCTGGTGTCACACCCTCTTGCCTTCTCCTCCGTGGTGAATTTGGATCCCCGCTGGAGTGCTGGGTGTCACCAGCCACTGGAGAGAATGGTGTTGGGAAAGACTTGGGTTTCTGTCCTTGTCTCGAGAGTTCAGCTGCACTGCTGCCCCAGCTGGGCAGGCAGGTGGGAGTGCACTGCTTAGACAGATCCCACAGCCATTACTGGTCCTGCTGGAGTCTTGCAGCACCATGGACTCCCGGTCTTTACTCTCAGCCAAGCATTATGTGACAGCAAGAGAAAGGCAGTTGCATCGAGTCCCGGCTGTCCACTGGGATATGGCATGAAACGAGGGCAATGAAGAGACAAGGCTCATAACATATCATTTGCCTGTGCAGATGCTTGGGCTAAGCCTTTGTCAGTGGTTTCTTAGATGCTTGGGTGGAGATGTCACAACCTGCTTTGTTAGATTTGAACACACTTAGGCTTACATTCCCCAGCACTGCTGAGGAGTGGGATATAAGAAGTTCATTATATATGATTTTGGGTGTTTAGAACTCAAATTAGTTGTATGCCTCATCTCCGGAATTACGGGGAAGGAAGGAACCTACATCTACTTCAGAGGTGTGTGTTGTGTCCCACATCCTCTCCCCCTCAATCCTCCTCCAGGGCAAGAGCATCCTGAGTTTGGGTGGCTTCATCCTTCCCTCTTGCTAAAGCACACTGTGTGAGATTGAAGCTTCCATGATTGGTAGGTGTGTTTGAAATCCTGGATTGTGTGATAGACAGCCATGTTCAGAGAATGGATTAAATCTTTTGCAGTCAGCCCAAGAGCAGGGCACCACTTCAGCCCAAATTAAGTGTTGAGCAGGGGTCCCCCTAAATGTGGGCCTTAAACAGAGAGAGGACCTTTATGCTAGGCTTCAGCTCACAGTTTCATTTGAGCAGCTCCAAGCAGAGGACTGGAAAGAAGGAAATACAGTTATGAACTAAATGCACAAGAACACCACAGCTCTTCTGGAGACAGGAAAATTAACTTGAGGGCTCGCAGGGTCTTTTCCATCTGTAGTATCTATGATATGTTTCTATGGCTGCATTTGTCTGTGTCAGGGTTTGGACACTGCCCAGCAAGCAGCTGGACTTGTAGGGCTATGAAGAGAATGAAGCAATTGCAGGAATGCTTGGGAATAGGTCTTTATGTCTGATGTGGGAGGTGGGAGAAGACCAGCGGATCCCCAAACAGATTTTTATGGCAAACCTCAGAGATTTTATGCACTTACAGTCTCTTGCTTTTGGCTCTTTGCTACAGATCCACCATCAAAGGAAAACCCTTATGAAGACATCGAGACCAACAGCCGCTGTTTGGGGAAGAAATGTGTCCTGACCTTCCCAGCATCCCCCACCTCTTCTGTACCTGGGACTCCCACTAAGGTACTTTGATTCAAGTGGCCACCTTTTCTGCTCCAGAAAGTTTTTGGGTGAAATCCAGATTCTGTGTGGAAAAAGTGAACACCTTCATCACATTAGGGATTTTTCCTTTGTGTCTTTTGCCACAGAACACAGTGTGATAAGAGAAGATTTACTGCCCTTCAGTGGGGTAAACAAACAAACCAGCATTCCCTTATATAAATGGTTTGTTGGGTTTCACTTTTTTTTTCACTCCAGGATTGCCTTCCCTGATGGTGTGGGAAGGGGCATGGAAGCCCCTTCAAAGAGGGCATGGAAGCATTTGGGTGATCAAGGCCTGCAGTAGCCTCTTCTCAGTGTCTGTGGGCAGTGTAGTCTGCCCATGCTGGTGCCCAGGTGCCTCTGCAGCCCCCCCACCTCAGGAGGAGTTTTTTGCTCTCTCCATGCTGAGACAGGTTGCTGGCAAATAACTCAGTGCAGTCCCTGGGTGGAGGGCCAGTGCCAGAAGGATGTCCCCACCACAGCCCAGCTCACAGCTTCGTGCCTTTTTCCTCCTTGTCCATGGAACCAAAAGCAGAGGTAAAACGTTGGTTGGCACCTCTTGCTCAGAGCTCAGGGTTTTCCAAGGCCAGCCCTGCTCTCTCAGCCTCCCAAGCTGCTTTGGTTGATTCATGTTGTCTGTTTAGATAGTCTAAGCCTGGGACAGCAGGGACAGCATGACAGCCAAAGTGATCTTGGCAACAGCTGGGTTCGGAGTGAATAGCAGGGATCTAAACACAGCTTTCCTGACCAAAGGGTTTTCTCATGCTTTCCTAGTAACAACTATTATTAGAGCTGTTATCCAACATTTTCAGAAGTTTTATGTGCAATGTTTCTTGACATGCTTCTCTTTTCCAACCAGCTTAATCAGCAACTAAGGTGTCTTTGGATAATTCAACTCTTTGAACGGAAAATTGTTCTGTGGTTCTCAATCCATTCTCCTTGTTGCTAGTTAGGTCTAGAGCAGCAAGGGGCTGTGTGTATGAGTGTTGGGATGAGGTTGATTTCCCTCAGAGAGCTTTGCAGTCACCTGTGCACCCAGATTTCCCACTTGTGCTATCGAAAGGGGGCTGCAGCGTTGCACAGGAATGCCTTTCACCAGAGATACTGTTCCCAGCAGGAGAGCTGGACAGGAGTAATTGTTACACCACAGTGCTTTGGCGTCTAAAAGCCGTGATCTGCATCAGTCAGAAGAGAAATGCTGCCGCTCTGTTGGCAGCTAATGGGTTTGCAAATGCAGCATGCACCCTGCTGGAGAGCCTGGCCAGGCTGCAGTGATGGGGAATGGGTCTGGACAGGCTTTCTCTAGTAGCTCATATCCCTGGTGCAGAATGAGATTCTTCAGTGCAAAGACTCCTTCCAGCCTCATTTTAACATGACTTCTCTGTGGGTGGCAAACGTTTTTGTGAGCTGAGTGTGTTCTGCTGAATCCAGAGACACCTGAGCTAAGCTGAATGAATTAATTGGTCTGACTAATAACTGCTGAGTATGTCTGCTGATGGAGGCAGATGGTGATGCTGCCTCAGCTACAGTCACAGTGCTGCTGTGAATTGTTCAGAACTAGGTTGGATAACTCTCCCCGACACTTCTTAGTGCCATGTAGATACGTCCTTTGGCAGTGCAGATACAGTTCCCACAAAAGGTGCAATTTACCTTGTCAAAACTACTGGGAAATTCTGTAGGAGAAGATAAAAAGTGTTCTTACTGAGCATCTTTCTGGTGAGAAGTGGTTTGCCCTTCTTTATCTGGAGCTGAGCTTTCTACTTCTCTGATGCTATTTTTGGTCAGAGACTTTAGGAACTTTACTCTGCTACTTAAACATCTTCTGTTGTGCTCCCAGTGAACCTGCTAATGAGTTTAGGAGGAAAGCAGTCTCCATAATTGTCTAACAGCATTTCTTGTACCCTCTGAAATATCTAATTCTGGCTGCTGTCAAAGGCAGCCATACTGACCGTGCTTTTTGCCTGCTCTCACTGCTCCTCAGTTCCTCCTGGCTAGCTGCTCCTTACCCCAAATGCTTGTGGTTGGTTGGTTAGTCTTGTTCTGTTTAAAATCCCAGCCTCTGGATTACCCAAATCCTGGGAGATTTTTTTCACACTGGAGCAAGACCTTCTTGGCCAACCCCTGAGCCTGTGTTCTGTTCTGGAATGAAAATGGGATGGTTCAATTGCTGGTCAAGCTGGTGCTGGTGTAGCCCGGTGGCTGCGTGGGTTTCTTGCGTGTGCAGAAATCCGTGGGCACTCTCAGGATGTTTTGACAACTGAGTGCTGTGGCTGCCCCACTGGATTTACTGCTGTGACAGTGTTAGCAATGGAGTAAAGATACCCGAGGTACTGTGCTCATTCATTCCTTCTCCTTCATTTCCAGTTGCTTTCCAAACCCATGTTCTTCCGGCAGAACTCAGAGCGGCGGAGTTTCAAACTGCCGGACATACGGAAACTGAGCCGCGATGGGACTGGGTCACCGTCCAAAATCAGCCCTCCCTCAACCCCCAGCAGTCCAGATGACACCTTCTTCTCCTTGGGAGACTCCCAGAATGGCAAGAGGAGAAGGAAGATTCCCAAGGTAAATCTAGGGCTTTGTCTTTTTTGTTTGGCTTCTTCCAGGCAGGAATGTGAGCATGAGACCATGTTTTCTTTAGTTTTCAGTGTGGCATCCCTGCAATATAGCTGATGTCCTGGCTGTTGACTTGACTTGTGTTTAACCCCCTTTCTGCCTGAAGGAGAAGGCACACAAACATGTCTGCACCTTTCAAAGAAGTTATTTTTCCATCTGAGATTCCATGATTTTCAGGATAGATAAATAATAAGAAAAAAAAAAAACATTGTAATCTTGGGATAGAAGTTGATGTATGTCTGAGGGGAAAAAAAAGGCAGAAAAGTAGTTCATATTTTGCAAAAGATATACCCCATCATACTTCCTTCTGTGCTTCCTGGATGGGACAGTCAGAAATTGTCTGTGTGTTGTGTGTTTGTTTCCTCCTGGAAATCTGTTGTTCTTTGCTTGGTTTGATTCATGCACTGGCTGTTTCAGTTCCAGGTAAGGTGTGACTGTAGGTGAGCAATGAACATAATGCCGATTGCGTGACAAAAGGACTTGTCTGCAGTTATGAGCATTTTCTGCAGCAACATTTCCTATTTCTTACTTGGATACAGAATTACTTCGTTTAAATTTTATTTTCTTTCAGATCTGGCAGGATGTGTATTCAGCCCAAATGAGGTTTGGCAGGAGTCTATCTATTGAATGTTTCAAAAACACAGTTACAAAAACACAGTTGCTTATCCCGGTCTTTGCAGGACAAGCAGAGGCTACCAGGGACAGTCTGTGGTGATTTTTTTCCAAACCCACAGTTTTCATTTGGGGAAAATGGGATGTGTTTGTGTATCTTCTTTGTTTCCTGGTTGCCAGATCTGTGTTCATGTTTGCATATCTGATTTTTGAATGCCCTCTCTGTGTGCCTCAGCCTTTCAGGAGTGAGCCAAAGACTGCAAACGTCTGGGGTTTCTTTCCCAGTGTGTCTACACATCTGTGCATGGGCTTGAGCTCTGTCAGTGTGTTCACACATACTTTTATGTCAATTGAAAAGAGGATTCCAGGTATTTATTTACCCCACAGAGCCACTGAGCAGTGTTGCAGGGCCAGCTCAGAACTGAGGTTTACTGTGTCAAGGGCAGCATCACCTGAGGCTTGAGCTGGGCATCTGTGTGAAGGCTGCACTGCCACATCAGAGCGTCCTGCCTCCCACTTCAGTATTTGGGTTCAGAGATGCCTGACCATGTAGGTGGTGGGTTTGTCTTACCTTGAGCTCTCAGGACATGTGTGGAAGGATCACAGACTTTCTGGAATAAATCTGAATTCTGTGGCCATGTCCTGCTGCTCCTGCCTGGCACCTTGAGAAGGAGGCAGGTCTGCTCAAGTGGGAAGCCTGGCATGGCTCTGCTGCAATTCCCCTCCCCTTCAGGAATGGACAGGGAGACCAGAGGCACTGAACGAGCCCCTAAGCCCAGCTATGCCCAACACTGAAATGTCCTCTCTCTTGGTCAGCTGGGAGGACAGTGGTTACAGGATTTGCAAAGGAAACCAGTAGTGTGAAATACTTCAGTATCACTGGCTTCCACCCTTCTCAGTTCCTTCAGTCATCTGCCGGCCAGTTTTCTGCTTCCAAGCCTGCAGACCAGGACAGTTTGCCAAGGGACCCTCTGGTGCTCCCTGGAGCATGGATCATGGTATGGAGAGATGGACACTGTCAAGCTTATAAAGCTGCACGGTGTGGAAGTGCATTAAGGTGTGGCCTTTCATCAGGCCTTGTTACCCTGGGCTCCTGCTGTACCAGAGGGAGCATGGCCACTGGCAGTACAGCATAAATCCTGGGAATTGTGCATCCTGGAGCATCAAGTAAAGAGTTTCAATACGGCCAAGGTTGGAAAAAGGAGCATTTTGCATGAAATCCTAACTTAATTTCTTGCCTGGGGAGGAAATTAACCTTGTTTGTTTGTGTGTTTGCTGAGCAGCTTGTGTTGAAAATCAATGCCATTTACGAGGCCCGGAGGGGAAAGAAACGTGTCAAGAGACTGTCACAGTCTACAGAGAGCAATTCAGGGAAAGGTAAAGGAGCTCCAAACCATCATACATCTAAGACTTCCTGAGGACTTGCCTTGGACTTTAGACTGGCTTAGTGGTTTATGTGACACTTTCTAGCACTTCTTCCAGTCCAGACTAAGGCTGAGTTGGGGTTTCCACTCTCTTTTTTGGTAATATAAGGGCTGTTCCTCTGCCCAAAGGACTTTGATTAAAATGGAAGTTTTATGTTTTTCTTGCTTCATTTTCATTCCATGGCTTTGCATGATAACCTTATAGGTCACACCAAACATGTCCCCTCTTTTTGATGTTTATTTCTGGAACATGCTGGAAGCTGTGGAGAGGAATGTTCTGTCCAGAAAGTCTGATTTGTTGAGATCAAAATATTTTGTGGGAATGTGTCTCTTCAGTGAACTGTCCACTGGAAGAGAGTAGATTTTGGAACAGCCCTGGTTCTTTCACCATCCCAGTAAACAAATAGCCTCAGTTGGGAATCAGGGTTTCTACAATTGCCTGTAGGACCATCTCCATCATAGCAGGACTGAGACTTTCAGCCTCTCTCTGTCAATTAACAACTTGCCCAAAGCATTCAGACACTCCAGAGCAATTACTTTTAAGCATCTCATCTCTGTAAAAATTAAGATTATGTCTTTCCAATGCAGTGTTTTTTTCCAAAACACTTTAATTTCCAGCGAAAGGTGACCACCTCTATTTATTTCCCACAATTATTTGTTACTGTTTATCCTATTTCATAAGCTTAGACAGCCACAGGGTGGATGAGTGTGTTTATATGAACTTTCAGGGGAAACATCCCAGACTTTATAACCCTCCCTGAAGCATCAAAAGCATCATTCAAAGAAATAGATCACTGGACCATGTAGACCTTCAGTCTGGTTCAGTCTGACAATTTTTTTGTTTCTTTCTTTCTTGGTTTTATCCCACGTCCCACAAACGACTGCATACAAACGAGTATTTTGCCTTGGTGTTGTACTTATACAGACTTGGATGAAATACTGTCCTGTCATTTTATTCTTATGCAACTCTTCTGGCTGTGCAAAATTGATTTTGTTGTTGTTTGTTTGGGTGGTTTTTTCCCTGAATGAATGGGAGGATACCAGGGTTGGTAAGCTAAATGTCTGTGGGTATGTGGACCCTAGAAAAGAACAAGGCCCTTGGGACCTAAGCTGCTTCCCCCTGAAGTTGCCAGGCCTGGCTTTCTCATGCCAGTGATAAGAAATTCACAGTTATAAATAGACTTTCCTTAATTCATCTTCCCCTTTCTTTTTTTCCCTAGTTACAGATGAAAACAGTGAGTCAGACAGTGACACTGAAGAGAAGCTGAAAGGTAAGGCAAATGTGTGAAGAGAGCAAATGGCTCCTGATAAACTCTGCTCTGAGGTCCTGGGACAAGATCTCTCCTCTGTGTTCTGCCTTTGGAGAAGGACCTTGTTTTTGCATGGAACACAGTGAGAAGACAAAGATCTCAACACTGCAGAAGAAAATCCGTGGGCAGAGGGCTATAGGAACCCAAAACAAACATCACTCCCAACTCCCATCAAAGCTCCTTGTTGACTGACTGTTCCAGGAGGAGTGTTGGACACCGAGGAAATAGAGTGAGATTTCTCTAAGTGCAGAGTCAGAAATGTGTGACCAGACTGGCAGAAGCAGTGTTGCATGGGACTGGATGTCCAGACACCTCACCACATGCTTACTAAGGGAGGAAAGCCACCAGCCAGACTGGCTAGCTAGGAAAACAGAGTTGCACTGTGTGATTTATTGCTGGTTAAACTCTCCTGCACTGGCTGGGCTGGGATAAAGCACTGCATTGCTTTCTTCACTCTTGTAGGATTATTTGGTATACTGGTCTCAGTAATACTCTCCTGAAACCTTCTTGTACTGGTAATTAGCCCATGGACATGATGAGGACATTGCTAACTTCTGGGAATTTGTGTGGCAAATTCAAAGTCCTGGCAGAGTTAGAATGCAAGATGGAAACTCCCTCATATTCCAAAGTTCCCTGACTCACAGGCACATCTGATCTGGACAGCAGGTCAGTTCCAAGCTGAAAAGACAGGCATGAGCAGCAGTTGGGCTATGTGTGAGCCACAGTGCATTCATTGTGTGTGGGAGTGCTCGTTCTCACCCTCTTTCAGGTTTTTAGAAGTGAAAGCTCAGACTGAGTTCCCTCTTGTGAGCACAGCTTCCCACTCAAGAACTGCAGTATCCTCTTGCTTTCCTCTGCATTGAAATGTTTTATCTGTGTTGCTATGTTAGCAAGATCAAGCTGAAAATTGCTGCCACTGCCTACCTTTTGACAAGTCCTAAGGCTGGCCTGGAGACAGGAGAGAGGGTTTGCACCACGATGGTGCAGAAATTACATTCACAACTGTCCTGAAATGTGATGTTGTGAAATACAGACCATGGTTCACATTTAGTTGAGAAAGCCAGTATAGATGTGGCCAGGAAGACTTGAACTCTTGTCTGTTGCTGGTTGCCATAGTGAATCATGTGCATCATCCTGTGTTTCTCTGTAACTGCAGCTCAGGGCTCCCCAGAGAGAGGATGATGGAGATCATATGAAGTCACCTCAAATCCAGCAGCACTGGGCTCTGAACAATAATCCAGATCCAGACCTGGGTCTGAGTGACTGTGCAAGTCTACATAAGTGTGAGCAGGAGCTCTGGCATTTGCTGTTTGCTCTAACTACACCTGTATTTTGCTTTATGCCTTGTTGAACTGTCGACTTCCCTGTTTTTAAATAGGAAAGTGAGATGATTTAGCAAGCCTCTTGTATCTGGGACTTTGTTTTAAGTAACAGACCAATCACACCAGCCAGTTCCTCTGCTTGGCAGGTCACTGTACATCATCTGAGACACAGTAAATCTTAAGGCTGTATGTCAGGACTGCAAGTGCTGACCCTCAGGAAGGAAAAATGTTGGAAGACAAACTCTGCCATGATGACAGCAGTAAAATTCTGGTATCTTTAGGATATAAACAATGCAGATCTTGAGCAAGCTTTTCAGAAGCACTCAGCATTGCTGTGACACTGCTCCTTTTGAAGTTCCTGGTGAAACATAAACCACTTCTGAAAACTTTTGAAGCTTTACAGCCCTAGAGCAAATAACATAATAGGTGACAAGAGAAAGGAGTCTAAGCCATCTTTCCAGGGCTTTAACTGTCCAAGATTTGTCACACTTTCTGATTTAAGAGGCACCTCAAGATTGCTTTAAATTACATTGTCTGGAATAGTCCATGAGTGGCACAACTTTACCAGTCAGAAGATCAACAAGTATATACCATCTCTCAGGAAGTCCTGTCTCCCAAGCAGATATCTCATGTATTGGAGTTCCTATAGTGTCTCTGTGGTTGTTGTTTCCATCAAAAAGTTGCATTGCCACCCACCTTCCCAAAAAGTGAAGCTGTGAGAATGTGCTGTAGTCTCTGCTTGTAGTTAATTCTTTCTTTCTTTTGTAGCAGGGATAAGGGAGACGTCATGGAGATTTAATTTGGGATGCAACTGTAAAACGAAGCAGGGGGGTGGTCTCAGGGAATCTCATCTGGTCTCTTCTCAGCAGGCAACTTTTCATTACTTTCCATGCTGGAATGTTTGTTGTCCCATGGCTCGTGTGTGTGTTGCAGTTACAGCTTGCTTGGCAATTTTTCTTGTTTTCCCATTGTCTTGGGTGAACTTGTAGAAGCATGGCACTGAGAGATTAGTTTTAGGCACAGGAAGAACTCGCATGAGCTAGCATTTTTCATTTGTACCTCTTTTTACATGTTTTTTGTTGTTGGCCTACAGCCCAGCCTGTGTGCTGAAGCTGGGAGTCCCCAGCATTACTCAGACAGCAGAGCCCTGGCCTGACCCAAGTGCTGGTCTTGTAAAACCATGGGGATTGCTGCCCACAGCCTCCTCTGAGCAAAGGTGGTCAATCACCTCACTGTGCTGGCTTTGAAAAATGCATAAATGAGTGCTAGGATGAATGCCTGGACTTTATCTGTTACATCATGTCCTATGTGGATCTCAGCTTGGGCTGTTTCAGCTGTAAAAGCTATCCATGAAATCCTTCTGCTGCCAGAGTTCTTCAGGGTGATGGCACAAGGTTATGGCCCGTCTCTGTCAGTATTTACAGTGCAGCTTCCGAGTGGTTCCCACCTCTTACTCAGCCACTGACAAAGCCACTGCAGTGAGGTGTTTTGAAGTTTGTCCCTCAGTCTCTGCAAAGCACTGTGCAAAGGTGCTCTGTGCACAGAGCCAGACAGAGTCAGCATCTCTCCCCCTTGTTTCTGTAGCTCACAGCCAGCGCCTGGTGCACGTGAAATCCCGGCTGAAGCAAACCCCGCGCTACCAGACCCTGGAGCGGGACCTGATCGAGTATCAGGAGAGGCAGCTCTTCGAGTACTTCGTCGTGGTGTCGCTGCACAAGAAGCAGGCTGGGGCTGCCTACATCCCTGAGGTCACCCAGCAGTTCCCACTGAAGGTCTGCCTGACCTGTCTTGGGTTGTGTGGTGCACTTGGATAGCTGGAGGAGCTGCAGCTTCTCTGTTGGCACGTGTTGTATCAGTGACCCCTCTGCTGTGGCAGTATTAAGGGACACTGAAGATAGTGGGGGGGCTTCAGTCCTTACCTGAGAACTGGCACGGTATTGCTCACTGCTGAAAGAGCAGCTGATTTAGATCTTTTGCTGCCCTTGGCTATGACTTTTATGTAGCTATTCCCTTTCTCCCCTTTCCTCTTTAAAGGAAACTGGTGGCTGGGAGAAGATAGGTGTTCTGAAAGGGAAGGAACAGCTTTTGCTGATAGCCCAGCTCAAAATGGGGAAGGAGGAGTGGGGGAAACACAGAGCCAGTGTGACAGAGTGTTTGTAAATGGGATGTGACCAGAGCTCCCTTCAGACTTCAGTTCTCTTGCCACTTGCTAGAAGTTGTGTCCCAGATTAGAGGCACAATATAGCAGAGGCAGGTGCTGCAGAGACAGGGCTTGGTGGAACTGGGGGCACCAAGTTACCTTGAGATATCTAAAGATTAGATATTGATTAGATTAGATGCTGAGCCAGAATCACAGAAATTTTAATATCTTCCAGGCAGAAGCTTAGCCTCTGTCATCACCTCTTCATTTGTCACAGGAAAAATATTTGAAGTCATTCCATCCCCACATGACTAATTGGAAACATTCCTTCTCTCTGTTCTGCTAGCTTGAGCGCTCGTTCAAATTCATGCGTGAGGCAGAAGATCAGTTGAAAGCTATTCCTCAGTTTTGCTTCCCTGATGCAAAGGACTGGGCCCCCATCCATCAGTTTGCCAGGTAAGTAGGGTACTTTGTATCCTGATTCATGAGAAACAGATTTCTGTATCAAGCTAATTAAATACAAGGGCTGTTACAGTAGAAGGTTGGGCAGAGCTCTGAGAGGGGTGTTTGGGAAATGCAGAAATACTGTGGGTTTATTGGATTTGTATGTCAGAGACTGGTAACGTGGCTGATGGGTATCTTGTCTTTCTGGTTTCTCTTTCTGCAGTGAGACATTCTCATTTGTCCTGACTGGGGAAGACGGAAGCAGGCGATTTGGGTATTGTAGGAGGCTGCTGGTAATTATCCCTGGGTTTTTTTCTTTTCCTAGAGGTGCAGCCTTCTGTGGGGTTGGTGTTACTGGCACCCATTCTGGAAAGTGGAAAGCTGCTACTCTTCTCTTTCGGTGTGGAATGAAAAGAGCAACAGCAGAGCAGCTTCGCTCTCTTCTGTTCAGTGCCAAAGTCCCTGTCTATGTCCCATCCTCCACTCCAGGCACAACTCTCTTGCATTTTCCTTGCACCAGCACCTGACCATGACCATGGACTGTTGTTTCACCCCTAAGCTGAAGACAGGGTTCATCCCCTTTGGGTTTGGATAGCTGTTACACAGTTGTCTAAAGCTGTGCTGGTCCCGTAGGTTCAGAGTTGTCTCTGTAGAGCAGTCTGCCCTGCCTTTGTCATTTGATTTAGGTAAGCTGGGACCATACTGTGGATGTGCCCATTTTTCCCCACTGTTTCTGGTGTACCAGGGTTTGAGCCAGGTTGTCATCACCATATTGTCAAATATCTGCCAGCTTCCAAGCCAGCCAGTGAGATGCACAACTAAGAGATCAGTCACTCTATCTTTGCAGTAGTTATAACTCTGACATTTCCTTGGTGTTTTTTGTGTGTGTGTATTTGCGTTTGTCTTGAAAGCCCAGTGGGATAGGGAAGCGTCTCCCAGAAGTTTACTGCATTGTGAGTCGCCTTGGATGCTTCAATCTCTTCTCTAAGGTGAGGGGGGAGAAAGAGAGGGGATTTGTGCTGTAGGTCAAGAGGGACCTGAATGTGAAGCCAGCACCTGAAAAATGAGGCTCAGGGAAGCCAATAGCTGAAGAAATGGTGTTGGTGAGGCAGCCACACACTAATTCCAGAACCTAGCAAATGCACAGTCCATAGGAAAACTAGATTGTCAGCTCTTGCCTTCTTCCTTCAGCAGAACTACCAGAACACAAGAGAGGTTAAAAGGAGAGGTTAAAGAGAGGTTATCCTGACTCTGAGTGTAGCGGGGAGTTTGCAAATTTTCAGCTCTGCAGTGACCTCACTGAAGCTGTGTTTCTCGTGATAAAGGAAATGAAGGGTCTTCAGTTGCACCTTGTGCCTTCTTTCTTTTGATACAAAGTTCCATGTCGATACTGGGTTAAGGAGAGGACATAGATGCTGGTGCACTTCATTCCTGGTGTTTTCTCCCTCCTCCTGATTTGCATGTTTTTGTGTCTTCATGCCTTTATTTCAGATCTTGGATGAGGTTGAGAAGAGACGGGGCATTTCCCCAGCCCTGGTGCAGCCTCTCATGAGGAGTGTCATGGAGGCGCCTTTCCCGGCTCTGGGCCGGACAATTACAGTCAAGAACTTCTTGCCAGGCTCAGGAACTGAGGTAAAGACACTTCCTAGAGAGAGGGAAACAGGCCAGCAAATGGTGCAGGACTAGAGACTGGGAGTTGGGACCATGGCATAGCACTGGGGATCTTCAAGGACAGATGATCTGGCAGCTGTGGGGGGAAAGTGGGGAGTAAAACAGGGGACCAGAGGGGATGGTATGGAGACTTCAGTGACTTCAGAATCAAAAGGGAAATCCTATGGTAAAAATGAATGCAAGGACATAGCCTAATATAGCAAAAGGAAACAGGACATTGGCCTTGAGGCCAAGAGGCACAGACAGCAGGCCCTGTGCTGCCCAGCATATGACCTTGGATCTGCTCAAGGACACCACACTTAACTTCCTAAAGACAGGTTCATACAATGTGCTACAGCACTTAATACAGAACCTTTGTTTGTGTGGATCAGGTCAAAAAATAATTGAAACCACACCAGGCTAATGTTGCAGCCTTTGAGAATGGCATTTTCACAGTGAGGAGGTGGGGATCTGTGTTGCTTCTCACACAATGCAGTGTGAGGACAGCGGGAGGGTTTTAAGAGTGCAGAGCTTTAGGGTGTAGCATTGAAGGACTGTGGGAGGATGGAGGGAGAGAAATTGAATGCAGCTTTGGCCATACTTGCTGCAGGCCATGGTATGCCTTGAATGTGAGAGGGAGGAAACCGAGTGAGTTGATAAAGTTGTGTCTAAGGGCCTTCAGCAGAGCACTACATGAGGACATTCTCCTCAACCCAACTGAAAACAGTCCCAACTAAATGAAATTACTGCAGAGAACATGCAAAGCTGATTAAAAATATGTGCTGGAGAAGCAGAGTCCCAGTGGTGTGCTGTGAGAATGTTGTGGCTGGTTTGTGTCTAGGATCCTGTTCATCAATTATCTGATTGATGGCATAAACTCCACATTTACCCAGTACAGCATTGGGATGGGTTGCAGGCACTTGGGAGAGTAAAGGATTAAAAGTCAAAGTGCCCCACTCCCCTAAATTCAAGAAACACATTCAAGTGTTCGAGAAATGACTGGATGTGGCACTGTGGTCTAGTTGTCATGGTGATGATCACTCGAAGGTTGGACTCAATGATCTTAGAGGTCTTTTCCAATCTAAACAATTCCGTGATTCTGTAAATTGAACATTTGGTGTGAAAATCAATACGGACAAGAGCAAAATGCTGGGAGGAAGAAAGGAGCAGTCTAATACAACATGAAAGTAACTGAGTGAGCAACAGTACCTCAGAGAAGGATCTGGTGGTATAGTGGGCCATAAAGTGAACAAAAGTAACAGTGTGGTATTATTTAGACAAAACCCTTCATTGTGAAAGCAAGTGAAGGGATGAATAGTAAAGCAAAGCAACTTTGCTGCTTTCCAGTACTGATGGAATTTTATTTAGAGTATCATTTTCCAAAACATGCAACCATTGGGAGGAAGGCCCAGAAGGGTAGTTCTGCTTACTAAGTGGTATAGAAAATACAGGCAAAGCTTGAGAAAATTGTTTACTTAATATAGAAAACAAAGGACAAAGGAAGACACGTGATAACCTTTCAATACACAAGCAGTTTCCTACAGAGAGGAATGTGACCAGTTGTTCTGAGTGTATACTTAGAGTAAGACAACAAGTAATTGAAGTAATTTGCCACTGACATGTTTCAGCTGCAGGCTTGGTGTTGGTGAGGGTAGTTCAGAACTAGAGTAATTTTCTTGTGGGATTTATGAAATGTGTGGTGTTGGAGGCTTTCAAAAACAATTTAGATAAGCATCTGTCTAAGATAAGGAGTATGAAGTGCTAAGGTGCTATGACAGGCATTATTTAAGTAGATATGAACAAAGAAAAATACCCACAGGCTGCTCTTGTCTGTAACTGATATAAAAAATTTATGGTCAGGAGGTTAGGCATCCAGATTCTTGCAGTAAAAAAATAAATAAATCGTAACTGTAAAAGTCAAAGTGTGGATTTGAAAGGCTCCATGACATTCTGCTGCTTGAATACCAGAAAGCCTGAAAACCACTCCTAGCTGGACACAAACTAGTTTTCCTCCTTATGAAGAGCTCCCTGTCCTCAGTCCAGTGGGAAGAACTTGTGGTTGATCTCATGCTGTGCCTATTGGAGTGGACTCTGGATCATCTTCATCTGGAAGAAGGATTTATGGGAGGCCTTTGAAAAGACTGTTTGAGGACTTACTGCTGCGTGGTGCTCACCAGGAGCCAGTGAGGGCTGCTAGCTGTGAAAATGGCTGCTGGGTCCTTGCTTGGCACACTCTGGGTGGGCAGCAAGAGCTCACCTGTGCTCTTTTTGTCCCCCACAGGTCATCGAGCTGCGGCGGCCCCTTGACTCCAGGCTGGAGCACGTCGATTTCGAGTCCTTGTTCACCTCCCTCAGCGTGCGGCACCTGAGCAGAGTCTTTGCCTCCTTGCTGCTGGAAAGGAGGGTGATCTTCATCGCAGACAAGCTCAGGTACCCTCTTGCATTTCCTTAATGAAAGTGCTGGCAAGGCTGCAGTGACAGATCTCTCTGCTTTGTTCTTTTTCTTCTCTGCCCTTTTCCAACCTCGTAACGACGTGAATAGGGCTGTTCTTCCCAGGAATGGGGAACTTAGGCCATGAACCATAATTTTGTTTTGCAGCCTGCAAAAAGTGCTGCTTCTCGTCCCCAAGGAGAACCAAATTCCACTTCCTTCAGAAAATTTCAGAGCAGATCCATGATGCTGAGGAAGTAAACCCCTTCCTTTTGCTCCATGATGTTGCAGTGTTCCCTGCTGAGCTGTGCTTTGGTTTCCAGGGATCAAGCCTTGTGCAGAGATCACTGTCCCTTCTGAGTTTTTCCCTGATGTCACAAAACCTTCTGAAATTTTCAGCTTGTATTTTCATATTGGTTTCTAAAGACTTCTTTTTTCTTATGGGGATGAAAGTAAAGGATGCAGCGAGGGGAAATGAGACAGAAGACTTCCCCCTTCTATTCTGAATCTGCTCAACCTGCTCTTTTAAAAATGTATTTGTTTGCTCCCCTAAATTATGAAAATGGGTCTGGGTTTCTTTAAGATCTTGTGCAGCTGGTGGCTGGCAGCTCTCCAGCCCTTGAAGCACTTGAGGATTCAGGGAGGAAAGTTTGCCAAGGCTGGGGAAAGAAAAGCTGCCTGGATGAGTAATGACACTTAGGAGCATGCTCAGGTTTCAGGAGTGTACAATGCCCCTAAGCTGTCTGTTTTCACAACTTCCAGGCAGCAGCCTGCAGCTCTGGTACTGAGCACTGGGGCAAAGAATGGAGAGGCCCCTTCTAGAGGAAAATGAAGGGGAAAAATTCATTCTGCATGGATCCGGGGCTCTCTGTGGGCAGAGCTCAGGCAGTCTCATCACAGGAGTAGGAAGGCTGGGGAGAGGGAAGCTTGTAGCACTGTCTGTTTGCAGGTTTTGGCAGCTGTCTTGGTTCAGAAAGGGGAAAATTTGCCTCTTTATAATCACTGATACATTATGGGTGTAGAGACTTAGTATTCTGGATACTTAAACCACACATTTCATGCAGAGCATTTAGACTTGTATTGAAAGTGAGAGAATTCATCCAAACACTGGATCTCTATGTAACATATATGATTTATGACATAATCTATGATCACAGGCTCTCAAATATTTTTCTCTTACTCTGTAGGACAGATTTTACATTCTGAGAAAATTTGTTAAGGACACAGATTGACATTGTAATCTCTACATGAGAGCTGGGTGGTATCAGGAAAGGGCAGGGAACTTTTGGTGGGTATTTGAAGCATCACTTTAGAATGAACATTTATTTACCAAATCTTTTCCTATCACATCTTTATATGACAGCACAACACCGTGCATTCTGACCATGGGGTGTGATACCTCTGATTCAAAACACCTTGATGGGTTTTGGTGTTCTTTTCCCAGCCCTGTATCTTTTGTCAGGATATCTGGGGTCCTTAGGAATGAATCCAGCTGCACAGGCCTGTAAAGAGAGTGGGAGAGAGCTATAGAATCATAGTTTCTAGAATCTCTAAATATATCATAAACAGCTTTTTTTTTCCTGTGAAAAATGAATTGTTGTGTTTAAAAGACCCAGGGTCTGTTAGACCACAGGGCTCAGATTCAAATATTTACAGTAAATTTGCCAGCTCTCTATAAGACTTTTAATATTTGATGTTTCTGAGAAGACCTTGCTCTGAGCAATTTCAGGAGAGTCTTTTCCTCTTACAAAATATGAAGTTTCTCTGGCTCATTTTTGTGGAGCAAAAGCTTGGAAATTATCCCAAAGGACTGTAAAGGCGTGAAAATCAGGAAACAAAGAAAATAGCCTTCAAAATTAAGTAACTACTGTATTTTAATCCAGTTCAGTGACTTGAATGGACTGGCTTGGTGAGCCTGTCCTAAGGTGAACAGCGTCTTCTACTCCCTGGTGGACATTCCATGTTTTGAAAGCTGATGCTATTGTAGATACAGGATCTTCTGTCCAAATTACGCTTTTCCTGGGACAGGAACACGTTGAACTCAATGAGTGTTAAGTAGTATTCACACTAGGAGGGAAAATGCCAGTTTCAGAGGACAGAAAAGAAACACGTTTTGGAAATAGCTAAGAGAAGGAAAAAAACTATAAAAGCAGCTGTTGGAAACTGCTCAGAGGTTAGGAATGCTAGAAATAATCCAGCTGAGATGGATTAAGGGGAAGAGTGCAGGTGACATGGTGAAAGATGCACAATAAATTACGTTTATCATTCATCTTTGTGGTTGTTCATGTGGGCACTATCAACAACCATCTGTCCATGTTTGTAAAGGTGTGTCTGGGTGTGAGGGACGGAGAAATGATGTGTGCAATTTATTTACGTCTTTTAATTGCTATAAAATCACTCTGTGGGAAAAGAAAGCTGAAAGGTCTCTTGCCAAATACTGCATGAACTGTGAAATGTTTTCAAGCTGAGCCAAAAAATGCATCTAACAAGTGTACAGCAAGTGAAATACTTCGTCTTTTCCATCTTTAGAATGAGCATTGAGTGTTTAAATACCCGTCAATCCCCAGCTTGGCAGCGGAAAAGGAAAGAATTTGGTTTATTAGTTTTTGGGTAGGTTTTTTTCTCTGTCACTATGGATACTGGGGTATACATTGCCTCGCAACCCAGGAAAATGACTTTGTTAAAACTGTGTTGGTCTGTGTAGTCTCCCCCAGCTTTTATTCATTCCTGCTCTGTTAACTTTAGTCCTGGGGCAGTGGAAACTGTGGCACGGGTGAGACACTGCAGCATGAGAGCTGCTTTTGTTTCCAAGGGATGTTGCCTGGCATGCAGCTCCAGGCACTGCTGACCAACCTTTTAGAAGGCATCTTTCAGCAAAAATCACCTGATGTCACAAGGTACCTGGAGCTGGGCAGTTTTTACTGGCCTGAGCAGGAGATCTGTGAGATTTGGAAGGCTTTTTAAAAAGAAAAACTTGCATGGGCTTAAAATCAAGGCTTCCTTTTTCCAGATCTCAAAAGCTTGTTGTGGATCTGACCAACTCAGGCAATTGCCTCTGTCCCTGCCAGAAACCACAGCTGTATCAACAACACAAAGTGGTCATTGTTATCAAAGGCAGATTTGAAAGAATTAGAGTATACGCTTTAAATGTGGTCATCCCCAGCAAAAGGTAATTAATCATCAAGAAGAACCTTTTACCATGTGCTACAAAAACAAATCTGGAACTGCGAATCTCAGCCTTGCAGGTTTCTCCCTTTTTGCCCTGTGATTAGGGAGAAGAAGAAACCCAAGGATGAAGTTTGGATGTCAGATAATAGTGTTGTTTCTTCAGATCGTCTTAAAGCTCACTTCTTCACCTGCACAAACCTGCCACGTTGGTGGGAGTCAATGAGGGTCCACACAGAGCTGGTGGAACTTGGCATCCTCCTGGTGGGATTTGCAGCAATGCTGTGTGAAGTCATGGGACAATGCTTGGAAGCTCCTGTGCCTGCTAAATGTTGTAAACCAGATCTGTAATCCATCATAAGTAAATCCAGATGTGACACAGTCTCAGAAATCTGAAGGTGTTTGTAAAAATGAATCCTACTGTAGCAGAGTTTATAAAAAAATTAAAAGATACATCTTCAAACAGTCTTAAGTTGCCAAATGCCAGCGTATTTTGAGCAGTTTGATTAGTGCAGGGACCACAGGGCTTCCTGGCATTAAACTACAGCAGGTGTTTGATTTGATGGTGTTTTTCAGAAATCATGCAGTATCTTAAACCCAAAGAGGGATTCAGTTTTGGGGGCTTTTTATCACATATGCTTGTCTTTGGAGTGGAAAGCAACCAGGCTGAACAGGCAGCATCCCTCTGTAGAAGCTGTTGCAACTTGTCAAGGGGCCTTCTAGAGCAAGTCAAGCTAGTCTTGGAGCAAGTTTTCCCAGGAGAGGAAGAAGGTTTCTGTGTAGTTGCAGCTGTTGTGTTCAGATTCTGTATTGGCCACCTGTGTCCAAGGTGGCTCCCAAGAAGCAGCAGCTTCCTAGGGTGCTGTGTGGTAGGTTTGTGCACTGGGTGCTGTGTGGTGGGAAGGCCTGTTGTTCAAGCAAACAAATGTCACAGGTTGCTGCACTTTCATTGTTCTGACCAAGGGGTGCTTAGCCAGAGACATCTCCAGTCTCAATCCAAATCAGCCCATTAGGGAGGGATCCGAGGGTTCTTTGTGTACCTCAGTATTTTTTAGCCTCTGCACTATTGACATCTCAGTCTCAGCTGTGAGCAGCGTGCAGCTCAACCATGTTCCCTGCAGAAGCCGAATGGACCTGCGAAAATGCATTCAGCATCTTGAAAGTGTTCTTCAAAGACCTGCAGCATCTTAAAGATTACTGATGAAACCAAAAGCCTTAAAAAGTGGTGTCTGTGTCCCGCTTGAACAGCTGGATTGAACTTGTGTGGCCTGAGGGTAGTGCATGACACTTCCCAGAGCACACTGCAGTCACATGGCTGCTGGCTGAAGAGCGCACAGTCACACAGGTGGCATAAAAGGGATTTATCATGCTGGATTCTTTTGCAAGGCTCAGCAGCCTGGTGTGAATCAGCAGTCCCTTAGTGCTTGTTGCAGTGCCAATTGCAAGAGAAATAGAGAGCTTAGGCCTGAGTCACTCCAGAAGGCCACGGTTCTCCTGGGCTCCTGGCAACCTGCAGCTCCCTGAGACTACCTGCAGAGCAAGTCTGATATGTGGAAAAGATACCTCAGTGATACCTCCTCTGTGTCCATCCCTGAACTGCTCTGCCTACAAAAGAGGCTCACAGACCTCAACCCTACCAGTAGTGTTCCCTGCAAAGGTCTTCCACAGTGAGAAATGTTTGGGAGCCGAGATCACTGGGTTTCACCCTGGAGGCGATGAGTCATTCACGGAGGGGTGGAAGGGGAAGTTATCTTTACTTCCCACTGCCTGGTGTGTACAATTTCAGACTTAACACAGCTCTGTCTTTGACTTCCACTCACTGGAGCTCAGCCATCTTTCCTCCCACTCAATCTCTCACGTACCATGTGTACTCGCTGGGACTCGAGAGCTGGGCTGAGGGAAGAACAAGCCACCATAAATATAGTAGGAGACAGCTTGCCACAATATCTCACCATGCCATAAATAACCACGTACTTCAGCTACTCACTGTTCCTCTGTGGAGCTACCTGGACTCAGAGATGTTTTCCACTGGTTTGCACATGTCTATAAATTCAGGTCCCATGCTGAGGCAGAAAATTTGGATACACCTTCAAAACAGAGGATTTGTGACACCTGTAAAACTTCTAACACTTCCACATTCACCCGCTCCTCATAGAAGAGGAACAGCGGGTGGTGGTAATGCCCCACTGCTGTGCACAAGTGATGAAAGGTGCAGTTCTTTCAGCTTTCACTATGCTGCTGCTGCTATTACCAGGGCTATTATCAGTCAGAAATCAAGGAGTGGAAAATACGCTCTGCAGTAATGGAGAGGAAGAGAAGCTCCTGCTTTTGTATCTGCTAACATGACCTGAAATGTATGAGTAGCACAGCTTTGAAGGAGATGGTTTTTAAAGGATCTCATTAGCTTGGAGTGCACTTCTAAGATGACACATTCACTTTTGTTGCAGTTCCTTTCAAGATTAGCTTATATGAAAGATACAACAAAAATCATCTACTTTAATATTATTCCCACTTTTTTTCTGGATTTTTTTTTATGTTTCTTGCTAGGTCTGTGTTTTCTCATTATTTTAATTTTGCTTCTCTCAGATTCATTATCTACCTTGCATTTGTGATAGACACAGCAAGGTGTGGGCTTGCTGATGATGGCAGGCACAGCTGGAGAGCAGCAACAGAGAGGCAGCCCAGAGGAATGAATGCAGACAAGGGAGGGGGATACACTCACACCTTCCCAAACAAGGATGTGGAACTGAAGGTTTTTTCCCATTTAAAGCCTTAAAGCTACCAGCCTGTAACACAGCTTTTGAAGGCTCTTCCTCTGTTTTTAGAGAGTATCCCCTTAACAAAATACAAGCCTGTGGGAGTGAAGGGAGAGGGAACTGTCCCCATTTTGTGAAGAGACTTTCTCAGACACATCCCAGCCATCTTTCCCAAGTGCCAGTTCCCTACCTGTTGCAGTCCCAGATAAAATTTTCAGGTTAAGCAGATTCCAGCCTCTCCCCTGGGATCTCCTTATCTCCAAAAAGTGTCATGTGTTTAACAATGTTTGCTACCTGATTACTTCGTACTGTCACACTGATGTCCCAGCAACTACAATTTTGTTCTGCTAAACTGAGCTTATGTGAGGGAAGGCAGCCAGCTGTCCCCCAGCCACACCACTCTGCTCAGCATGCCCTAGTGATGCAGCACAGGGATGCACATCCACCAAGCTTAACTGGAGTGGGGAGGGGAGGGAAAGCAGGCTTCACTTTCACAGCAAGCTCAAGTCCACACCCATCAAACCCCTTCCCTCTCAAGTCAGCCATAAATCTACGTGACTCTTCCGTGCTGCACCAGACTCCCTCCTCTAGTTCCCTTCCTTTAGTGGATGCTGGTAAAACAAAATGATGTTATATATACAGGGTTTATAGCAGCAAGCCCTCCCCCTCCCTTGACACATAAAAATGCTTCCACACCCAGAACAGATGAATAACTGATGCCCTGTGGCAAGCTCTGCCGTGGTTAACTGGATATCCTGCTTGACTCCTACCAGACAGCTGTGGGAGAATAAACTCATTTCTCTAAGGAAAGGCAGTGGCATAGAGGATGCTGTGTTTGTCTGATATTTTCCATCAGGACACTGGAGCAGCAGCTCTCTGATTCAGGGGGACCCATCTCTTGTCATATGAGCGTGGGCTGGGGTCATCTTTCGGAAGTCATTGCTTCTGAAGCTGAAAAATGGGGTCACAAATGTGGGGAAGCCCCTAGTAATTAGAGAGCTCAATCAGGGAACAGTTGATTTCTGGGAAGCACCCCTCATTTCCTGACTGACCAGCCGTTGTCCTTGGTTGTGTTTTGTCTTCCAGCACTCTCTCCAAGTGTTGCCACGCCACGGTGGCCCTCCTGTACCCCTTCACCTGGCAGCACACCTACATCCCCGTGCTGCCGCCTTCCATGATCGACATCGTGTGCTCGCCCACCCCCTTCCTCATCGGCCTGCTCTCCAGCTCCCTGCCCCGCCTGAAGGAGCTGCCGGTGGAGGAGGTGAGCCCTGCATCCACACCATGGCCTTACTTGAGGCTACTTCCCGTGAGCTGAGCTGTCTTCTGTCCCAGAAAGGCTGCTCCCAGAGCCTGCCCTGCCAGCTGACAGCGCCAGGGAGCATAGCTCTGGTCCTCTGGCTGCCGTGAGCGTAGGGTGAGGGCAGAGGCAGGTGTTCCCCCCGGGAGACAAAGGTTTGTGCTTTGCCATGGCCACAGCTTGGGAAGGCAGGGGGCTGGAATCTCCCACTGTGGGGCTGCTGCATGTAGGAGATGGTTTTATTCAAGTTTCTGCATAGTGCTGTCTGGGGGCTACGTGCAAAGCCTGTCAGTCTTACAGCGTGATTGCTGCAGCCTGGCCAGGATAGCTGCCCCTCGGGTTAACACAGGTGCCTCGTGATAGCAATAAATAATTAAGAATTGGATTCCTGGTGCACAGGGGTGAGCACAGCAAGCCTGAACGTGGTGAGGGAGGGATTTCCCTCCCTGCCCCCCCGGAGACAGCGGTGCAGCACACAGGGAGAAAGGATGAAGCTCTGACCCTGCTGTGCGGTGAGGAGTGTGGGCTGGGCCTGGAGCACAGCCTCTTGTTGTCCAAGCTGTGCTGTGGTTTGCAGTGACATCCCAGAAAGCCACAACAAGGGCTCTGCTCCTGGGTCATGCTGGGTGCCTCCTCCAGCTGCAGTGGTGGGTAGGAGGAACAGGGACAAGGCTGAAGTGTTTCCTCCAGAGCAGCTACAGATTAAGATGAACTGGTGATGGAAATAATTACTTCCCCTTTTAATTCTTGCTCTTTCATTCTTAGGTCCTCGTTGTTGACCTTGTAAATAACCGGTTTCTGAGACAGGTGAGCAGAGCTATTTCATACCCTTTTCTCCCCTTTTTCCTACATTACTTACCTCCACCTGTGTTTGCTGACCTGCCTGGCTGGATGGATCACTTTCTCCCCACTCAAAAACTGAGGCAGGACTTGTAGTTGGCAGCATTATAGGGGTTGCTGTGTATATATGTAACATCAGCATCCCAAACCACAGCTCTTGAGGACTAAATCATTGGAAATCACCTCTTTCTCTGTTTTATTTTTTGTCAGAGGGGAAATGGTGGCACTTGAGCACTGTGGGTCCTTAAGTGTCATCCTGTAAGGCAGAGGACAGAGCTGGAAGACCTTGGCTCAGCACTGTCTGCTGGGGAGCAGTGGGAGCTCTTCCAGCCTGCGTCCGTCAGTCCATCTCCCATCACATCCTCTGCCCTGAGTGGGAAGGGAGCCTTGATGATTTTTTGAAATCCTTACTGCCTCAGGAGCTTGTGGTTCCTCACCCCGGTCCTTGCACTGGATGGATGGGTCAGAAGCAGGAAGGTGGTACATGGGAACCTGTCTCTTGCTCTGTAGGCAAGATTGCCTGCTGATTTTCCCTTCCCTTTGTTGTGGAGAGAACGAGTGGGAAGGGGAGGAGGAGGGGAAGAGGATAAATGAGCAAACATACTCCTGGCCCAGGAAGCTCTTTTTTCCCAGAGCTCTTTGGCAGATCCCTGAGCAGCACTGGCAGCATCGCTCTCTGCCGTGCCTCAGCCCCATGACTAAGATGGGATGAGTGCTCCTCCTGCTGCAGGGAGCAGCGCGTGGGTGAAGGCCAAGCCCGCCCCCAGTCCTCGCTTGCCAGCTGCCTTAGCTCTGGGGTAATGCTTTACCTTGCACCTCTCTTCTGGAGGTTTAAGCTAAGTCAGCCGGCTCAGCCAGGGCTGGTAGGAGCTCTGCACAGTCACTGGCAGTTCCTTGGCTCCGTTGCTGCCTGGGAACTCCTTACGCCTGCGTAAGAGGATCGGTGCCTGAGCAGGGGCTCTGCTCACCTGGCCGTGTGCCAGCATTGTTCAGACACCTCCTCTTTGTGGCAGGGCCAGTGCTCGTGGGCGGATGGTGGGGCCATGGGTGAGCCCTGCCCAGTAGCCTCTCGGGTCAGACATCTAAAATTCCTCCAGAACAGGGGAATATTTAGGAAAAGACACCCCCTTTCTACTTCCTCTTGTGCTTCTTGATAGTACTGCGCTGGGTGATGCTGGGAATGTGCCAAGCGTATTATGCCTTCTCCCTCTCCTCACGGGTCATTTCTAGTGCTCCCCCTGCTGTGCTGGGGACAGGGTAGAAGTTTTTGTCCCAGCCCCAGCTCCTGAGGAGGTGGCTCTGTCTTACAGATGGAAGATGAGGACTCCATCCTGCCCCGCAAGCTGCAGGCCGCCCTAGAACACATTTTGGAGCAGAGGAATGAGCTGGCGAGCGACAAGGAGGAGGGCCCTGTCAATGGCAAGCAGGGTAAAGCACAGTGCCTTTCAGCTTAAAACCCTGTCTTTTCCTGCCCCTTTTTTTGTCTGTCACTTCATAGAGGAGAACTAGACTTGTACTGAATTTAATACCACAGGTGTTGCAGGTAGATCAGGATTTTGGTTAAGTTATATGAAATATTCCATCGCACAGGGGGCAGTTCTCTGTGTGAAGAGCAACAGTACTTATCCCTTCCCAGCTCTGTCCATCCTTCCCTTACAATTCCAGGGAACACCTGTACTCCTTTTCAGAGGGGTTTCATAGGCTTCTCTCTGCTGCTGGCCATGAGTGATGCAGGCTCCTCCAGGGGACAGTCACCTGCAGAGCTGCAGACTTGGCGATGGCTGTGTGGCTTGTGGGTGACTGGGCTGAGACAGCCCTCTTGGGGGGGGCAGTGTGGGCATCTCCTTGGTGCAGAGGAGCCTGGGAGAGTGTGCTGGTTTTGGCTAGGACAGAGTTAATTTTCTCCATAGTAGCTGGTATGGGGCTGTGGTTTGGATTTGTGCTGGAAATGGTGTTGATAATACAGGGATGTTTTAGCTGTTGCTGAGCAGAGCTCACGCTGTGCCAACACCTTTCTGCCTCTTATCCCACCCCACCAGTGAGTGGGCTGAGGGTGCACAAGGAGTGGGGAGGGGGCACAGCCAGGACAGCTGATCCCAAATGACCAAAGGGATGTTCCACATGGAGTGATGCTCTTGGAGTCATGCTCAGCATATAAAGCTGCAGGAAGGAGGAGGAAGTAGGGGAGACATTTGGAAATAGGGCATTTTGTCTTCCCAAGGCACGTATGCCAGAGCCCTGCTTTCCTGGGGAGGGCTGAACACCTGCCTGCCCATGGGAACTGCTGAATAAATCAATTATTTTGCTTTGCTTGCGTGCACAATCTTAGATTCATCCATTAAACTCTCTTTTTCTTAGCCCATAAGTTTTCTCACTTTTACTCTTCTGATTCTCTCCCCCATCCCACTAGAGAGAAGTGAGCACCAAAACAAAGCTTGGTATCTTTCAAAGTAGTAGCAATTTGGTCCACTTCCATAGCAAGCACTTCCTAGAAGGCTGTCTCTCTTGAGCAGCTTTTTCTGCTCGGACTGGATCTGAAAAAAGCCAGTCAATTTTTACCCAGGGATTTTCCTAGCACATCCTTACAGCACTGTCCTCACCACTGCCTCTTTATTTTTTCCTTAGAAACCAGCCCTTTGAACGAGGTGGTGTCCGAGGCCTTTGTCCGTTTCTTTGTGGAGATTGTGGGCCACTATTCCCTGTTCCTGACCCCCACGGAGCGAGAGGAGCGGACCCTGCAGCGTGAGGCTTTCCGCAAATCCGTCTCTTCCAAGAGCCTCCGACGCTTCCTGGAGGTCTTCATGGAGACACAGATGTTTGGGGGCTTCATTCAGGAGCGGGAGCTGCGGAAGCAGGGGGTCAGAGGTGAGGGGCTCCGACTGGGCTCTGCTGTGGTGGAAACTGCTGCCGCTCCTACAAGAGCAGGGAGATGCTCCCCAGCTGCCACCTCCATCCCCAGTTCCATGGCTGCAGGCTGCAGTGTCTGTACAGGAACACCAGAGGGAATCTGGTGGTTTCCTGTTGGGGTTGGGATATCAGCACCTTTCACCCTTGCAGTATCCTCCACGTGTGTACCTCTTCCATTTCACACTGAATTCCAGTGCTGGAATGATGTTTATTCTTGCAGTCCCTCATGTCCTCTTCTTGTGTCTAGAGGAAGAATGGGCTGGGTTGGTCATGGTTCTTTTGTCAAGTAGAAAACTTGGATGCTCATCTCCTTCCCAGAGCTGCTTCTGTGGTTTCACTCCTGTTATTCCACAGTCCCAAGGGCTCTACTGGCAGCTGAAATTTCTTATCCCTGCTGCTGCTCAGTGCTGGCTTAGCAGCTTCCTCCCAAGCATTAATAAGCAGGGGATGCTTGAATAGGTGGCTGAGTAGAAGAGGTAAATTCTGCATGATGATTCCCCAGATGATGTCACTCCACAGACTTAGCTGTGTTTGTAGCCAAATGAAGGGAGGTACATTCTGTACCCTGAGCGAGGTACAGCAGCTCAGTCAGCCTTGCAGTGGGGAGGGAGGGGGCAGACCAAAGCTTCTGTGCCAGATCTGGGCTCAGCTGATGGAGGAGGTGGGGTGAGTTGTTCCCTCTCCTGTGCAATAATGCGTGGGTGGGCTGGGACAGTACACTTTCAGGTGGGCATTCTTACTTGGGTTTATAGGGACTCAAAACAGAAGCTGTTGATTCCTTTCTTTCTGCAGGTCTGTTCGAGGTACGGGCTCAGGAGTACCTGGAAACACTTCCCAGTGGGGAGCAGAGTGGAGTCAATAGGTTCCTGAAAGGCCTAGGTAAGGAACCAGCAAAACCCTTGGCTTCTCAGGAGGGCTGGGCTTCTTGTTGCCTTCAGGTTGGGCAGCACAGAAGCTGCCCAAGGGTGACAGGGCTAGTGACTATATGTGGCATCCAGTGCCATGTATCCCTGTGCTGGCCCTGGGCAGTCACTGTCTGGAGGCTGGTGGAGAACAAAGATTGGGCCATGAGCTGTATCTTTGTCTTCTAAAGGAGACAGGTGGAACTGAGGAGGCAATGGAGCAACCAGTGATTTGGGGATGGTGGATGCAGGTCCTGATGGGGGGCTTTACACAGTTTTCATTGCCTTCACGTTTGCCCCTAGGGATCAGCAGTGGGAATTGCCCAGGAGTATTCTAAGATTTGAATCTATTTTCTGCTGTAAGGGGAACTAGATGAGAGCTCCAGACTGAGGTTAGAAGTGCTTGGATAAGTCATTGGACACTGTGGCTGAGTTTGATCAGGTGTTTAGATCACATCCCTGGCTCTCTTGTCTGTTCTTGGCCATTTAAGAGCAGCAGTGCCTGAGGGGCTGGTGTGGCCTGCCCTCACATGCTCTGGCCAGGTGAGCTTAGTCATGTGGGCACCTTCCGTCACCACTGGGCAAATGGGCTCTGGAGGGTGTGCCTGGGGGCTGGAAAGGTCCCAGCCTGCAGCACTGCTCCCAGGGGATGGGCAGAGCTCTGCAGGCCCCTGCTTCCAGCTTTGCAGAGCAGCTGGCTGTGGACAAGGAGCCAGGGATGGTTATTTCTAACCCTAACTGCCTAGGCCAGGGGTGGTGGGAAATGACACTGGTTTTGCCTATCACTGTGGGGAGTCCATTTTCTTTTCTCTGTCTCTGCAGGCAGCAAAATGAAATTCCTCCACAAAAAGTAAGAGCGAAGCACATCCTCATTCCACAGAAGAGAATGGCTTTACCATTTAGCAGCAATAAATTGGACTTACCAACCATTGCCGTTCAGCCTGCTCCCAGGAGCCAGCAGCCTTGGGCACGCTGGCCACGGCCGGGACGCGCTGCACAGACCTGTGGTGCTGCAGGAGGATGGGATGGCTGCGGGGCTGCCGGGACAGGTTTCTGGATGTCTACAGTAGCAAGCACTGGACCAAGCACTCTCTCTGAACTCTGCACTAGCACGTTGCAGGCATCCCGGCGGATTGGATCTCTTAGCTAGTCAATTCTTTATTTGGTTGTATTTTTCTATTTATATTGAGGTTAGAACAATTATTAACCGATGACTCTTGCCCTGCCTCCTCTCTGCCTGGTGCTGCAGGAGGCCGAAGCGGGACTCCCATGGGACTGAGCAAAGGCAGAGCTCAGGCGTGGAGGGGAACAAGAGAGATGTATGAAAGTAGGTCTCTGCAAAGCAAGGACACTGAGGGCTGCAGGGATGATATGAACTGACCAGGAGGAGCTTCCAAGCAAGGGAAAAGGGTGAGGGGGAACCACTAAACCTACTGAGGACTTGATGGGCCAGCCAGCTCCCTGGGTGGCTGTACCAGGGAGTCTTGGCATGAAAGGCCTTTCCTCATGCAGTGTAATTAAAAGCGAGTTGTGTAAAAGGCATGTGGATCCATGGCGTTTTTGTGGAAAGGGATGAGCTGTGTCTTCCCGCCATCCCACCTAGCACCAAGCATGAGCCAGAGAGGACACCAAGCAGCTGGACCCATGACTTGGCCAGGCCCTCAGCTTCACTGTGAGTCACAGAGGCCTTGTTCCCTCACCTGGCTGCTTGCTGGGGGAGCCCGAGCTGGAGCTCATCTGCAGGATCTTGTCTGGGAGACCTGCTTCCCGAAGGTCAGATGGACTCTCCTCCCCTCGCCTCTCCTCTCGTGGGTGTTGCTGCTGGGCAGCACAGCAGGAAACAGGCAAGGGCAGAGTGTCTGCTGCTGCCTTCTGTGCTCCTGGCTGGGGAGGAGGTAGGGCCTCCTGCTTGCCTCTCCTCTGTCTGTGGTGACCTCCTTCGGTGAGGAGGTGTCAGGGAAGTCGAGCGGAGCTTGAGGCAGGGCGAGGGCTTTTCTTGCAGCTGGCGTGAAAGCTGTTACACTTGCACTGCTCGTGAGGGCAGAGTCAAGAGCACCTGGAGCATCCTTGAGTCTGCTTTTTGGAGGACAGTCTCTTTCCCAGCTGCCATGGGGTTGCAGAGTGAAAGCTGCGTGTGGGTACCTTTGCTGCAGCTGTGCTGGGCTGCACAGGACTCAGAGGTTTTGAAAATGATCCCCATGCTCCTGTGGTCCGTGGGCTTTGCCAGGTGAGAGGACCTTTCTGACTAGCAGTGGGGTTCAGAGGACCTCACCTCCATTCCACACTGGAGCAGAGGAAGTGGGTCCAGTGCTGCTCTGTGAATCTTTTGAAGACTGCATTTCCAGAGTTTCCTACAGCAGCCCCCTCTTCCTGTGTGGTGTTTGAGGACAGAGGAAGTGGGCTGTGATGGGTGCACGCCACTGGGTGGGTGGAGGGGTGAGCATTGGGGCAGACGGTGACATGAGCCACTCTCTGGGGACTAGGTAGGTCGGGCAAATGGCTCTGGGTAGCCCTGCTTGAGCAGGGGCATGGCCCAGGTGACCTCCATACATCCCTTCCCTCCTCAGCCTCTCTGTGGTTCTGTGGTGAGCACAGTAAATGCTTGACAGCCGTGGTGTGACACCAGGCAGGAGGCAGGCAAGCAGCACCTGCAGCTCTGTGCCCCACAACTTCTGTGCAGGGACAGAGGAAGCAACAATAGAGGGGCTCAGAGAAGGCAGCAGCATTTACTGCATGCCCCCACCCAGGTCAGGCTCCTGCAGGGGTGACTGGGTGGAGGGTGTGGGGGCTGTCCCTCGGGTGTGCTGAACAAAACTGGCACCACTTCACAGTCACAGGAGGTGGTGGTGGTGGCTCACTGAAGGGAACCGCAGTGGGGTTCGAGGTGAATCAAATGCTGTGCTTCGGTTCTCTTTTTAGAAGGAGTTTTTAATGGAAGCATTATGAGGCTTTGCAAAGCTGAGGTGCACCCCCACACATGTAAAGGTGGCCAGGATGGCTGCAAAGCTCTGTGGGGTGCTAAATAAAGCTGATCTGTGGCTCGGCTCCAGCCTTCAGAAGCAGGTCTCCTACGTGGTCCCACACTGCCAAGCCTGTTCCTGAGGACTCCACATTCCTCTCCTTAAGTGATGTTTTCAACAGCGTGGGACTTGGCCTTCCTTGGCAGGAGCAGTGGTAAGGAGCGGGGAGGGATCCCAGGTTGCCCAATGCTTAGCTCAGCTTGAGTTTGTGTGTGAGCATGCTGAGATACTGGCAGCTTTTACTACAATATCCTAATGGCTCACATTAAATAGGGTTGTGAAATAGCCCTGTTTGTCTCACTGGGGAGCTCCAAGGGGGCTCTGCCAGCACAGGGCTCCATGACCACTCAGTGCTTTTATTGGTCGCTCTCAGGAAAGTGGGAATCAAGCCTACACAGTGTACAAAATCCAAAGGGGATGTTAAAAAGCAGCAGCATGAAAAGTACAATGAAAGAAACGTTTACAACTGTGTCATTAAGGATTTAAAATGAGATTTGGACAGGAAGAGTTGATCTCCAGCTGCAGGACAACCTCTTCAGCTTTATTTTGAGCTGTGCTGCACCGAAATGAGCTTGACTCCCCATCTAAGGTCTCTGTATGCTTTGGAGGAAGCCACCTGTAAAGAAAAGCCATAAGACCACCTGTGCTGGGTCTGTGTGTCCTCCTATGGAGGCTGCCAGCAGCAGGTGACCAGAGAACACTATGAACAGAGCTCATACACTGGGGATGCCCTATATGCTATACACACACATACACACTGTACTGTACACCCCCAAAGCATTAAACTTGCCCACTGCACATGCCACAACCAGGTGTTCCTGCACCAGAGCTGGGTCTCTGTGTATAGCAGCCTTGGATGAGATTCTATTCCATGACCATGTGCATGTGGGTGTAGGCAAACGTGCTACGAGGCAGGAGGCCAATCTGGGGGCAGTATGGATTTACCAAAGGCTTCTGGAGAACCAGGACACTGGTTAAACATTAAAAGCTGTGATCTCTGCTCTCTGACAGTTCCTGCCTAATTAAGCAGCTCTCACACACCAACACAAGCAGCTCTGCAGGGTCCGTGATATGCAGGACTGCACCTGCTGACTCGCAAGCTACTGGCAAAATCCCAAGCCCTGTACCCTCCTTGGTTTTCCAGCACAGGCGTCCTGTCAAATCCCAGCCCTCACAGAAATGTTTGGGAATGTCCCATCCACCACACAGTTGTTCATTCTGCAGCTACTGCTGACAGGACAGACTGACAGCCCTGGGCAGTCAAGAGACCAGACCCAGCCCTGCACGGGGCAGTCAGACTCGGGACTGGAGTGGTGCAGCCAAAGGGGTGTGCTTGCACTTTGCTGCCTGTGGGGATCCCTGGTGCCAGTTGCCAAGGGAACTCACCTCTCTGCCTGGAGACGGATTTCAGGCTGCAGGTGCCAGCAGGCAGCTTGCAGGTGTAGAGCCCCAGGCAGCCACCACAGTCAGAGGGCTTCTGGCAGGGCTGGGACTGGATGCTGTGGCAGGAGTGCTGCAGAGAGAGGGAAAGTGGTGGCTGCAATGCCCGTGGCAGCCATGCCCAGCCCGGGACCAGCCCAGTCACAGCTGCACCATCACTCTGCAGTAGCAGGACAAGCAGCTCACCAGGGTCTAGAGCAGCAGCTTCATGCAAGGAGCTGGAGAAGCTGGGGCCCAAGGAAGCACTTCCAGGGGCAGTTCATTACTGGTTTTGGCTGGAAGCACGCTAAGCTGTCCCCCACAGCCACAACACACACCCTTCCAGTGCCTCTGCTCTTTTGCTGTGGTGGCACCACCCCAGCTGAGTGGCGCCTGGCACAGCATCACCCAGTACTTTGTGGTTAAGGCAAGGTCTACTTGTGTGCCGCCAAAGTGTGGTTTGGGTTTGATAAAGGAGAAGCTGGTTTTCTGTGGGGTGCTGTGCTGAGCCCCTGGAGCAGATTTCCCATGGGCAGAGAAAGGCTGTGCCTCCCTCAGGGCAGTGCTGAGAGGAGCTGTGGTGGGCATGGTGACCCCATTGCAGAGCTCAGAGAGCTTTGTTAGCACTGCAGGGGCTGGGGCTGGAGCAGGACTGTCCCTGCAGCTCTGAGGGCAGCACATAGGGACAACTGCAGCCAGACCTGCACCCTCCTCCTGAGCTGCTCACCACCTGCACTCACAGCCATCAGCTCTGCTCTGAGCCTTGCCAGGTACCAGCTGGGGATCTGGGGCTGTCACTGCCCAACTCTCTTCTCAGCACCCAGAGCCACGCTGTGTTGTGAGGCCATGCTGTGACTGGCACCCTTACATGCAGCTTATGAGGAATGGCCTTGAAAACACCTTTTCTACCTGATGTTTGTGGGATCGTGGCGTGCTCAGCACCTACTCCTGCTGCCCTCAGTCCTGTCTGATCCTGATTGGTACCTCTGCTCACCCTGCAAACACCCCCACAAACCCTCTCCCTCCTGACCAGGGACAGGCTGTGCTTACCGTGTCACTGTTGAATTTCCCGTAGTCCTTCAGGTGGTGGCTCAGCCTCGTGATCCTGCTGCGGGAGGGCTGCAGTGGGAGCCTCCAGGGCTTGCCGGGGGGAACCTGCTCCCCACTGCCCAGGAGGGCTTTGGCCGCGGCCCTGCTGGGGGACCTGGAGCTGGGGTGTGCCTCTCTCATCGCTTTCCATGCACCGGCCAGAGGGTGGCTCCTCTCTGAGCCCTGCCCAGGCAGCTTGTCCCCTCCATCTCCAGGTGGCCAAGGGGCTTCTCCAGGGCCCCCAGCCCCTGCCTGCCTCTCCAGGTTGCCGGCCTGGCTTCCCAGTACCCCAGATGGTGCTGGGGCTGAGCACAGCAGCACCAGGAGGAGCGTGGTGACTGTCAGTGCCTGGACATTCATCCTCAGGTCCTGCCTTTGCTCAGGGTCCTCCTGCCTGGACAAGGCTGTTGGAGTCAGTAGCAGAGGTGGAAGCTGCTTTTTTCCCCTGACTCTGGATCCAGCTGAGGTAATTTTTATAGTGCAGGGCCATACCTTGGGGGCACAGCTCTTTTCCCCCGCCCCTGCTGTGTCCCACCTCCCCGCTTGCGAGCAAGCCCAGCTGCTTACGTGGGCCCCAGTCCCCCTCCCTTGTGTTCCCAAACATCCCAGCACCCTTCTGCCACAGCCACCCTGTCCCTGCTCGGTGCCAGGTGCACACATGGGTGCGTGGCATCTGAGAACAGAACCTTTCAGCTAAACCACAGTTGCAAGCAAGGTCTTGGTGAAGGGAGAGCTGGTGGTAAATGTTTGTGTATCTGATGGAAAGGTGGCAGGCTCAGAGGGAAGGAGTTGCTATGAGCCTGGTAGAAGCAGCCTTGGGTAGAGGAAAGGCACCCAGGTAATGCCTCCATCCATTGCAGCAGGAGCTCACTTGTTAAACAGCAGAGCCCACCAAGGAGAGTGGTGTTAGAGCTGCCCTGTTCAAGCTTTGGGCGACTTCAGTGCCATGTCAAACACCAGGGATCTGCTCCTCAGCCAAGGGGCCTCACTGATGGGTGGTCTCTGGATGAAACAGAGGGCGAGTCTGTACTCCAGGTTTACTATCAGTCAGGTTCAAGAACCAGCCAGCACCAAGACCCAACTCTACTAGAAATCAGTTTTAATGAGTTTCAGTGTTCACCGATCTGTTGGCCCTTGCAGTTGCATCCTGTGCACGTTACATGCTTAGAGAGAGAAGGTGACTTTTCCTCACTGCTTCCATGGGAGATGTCCTTGCTTCCTCTGCTCTTTTTCACTTCAGACTTGCTCCTCTGGACTAAAGAAGGAAGGAAGCCCCAAGTTCAGAGGAAGGTGTGTGGAACAAGGGGCTGTCATCTTTTAAAGGCCACCAGCTGGTCCCTGGTCACTCTTCTTTACTTTGTCTTGCCTACTTTCTCCAGGGGCATCGGACTTCAGAGCAAGAAGGTGTGGTGTTTGCTGCCTGGCTTGGGAAGACCAATGAGGTTATCCTACAGTGTCATGTTCCTGCCAGCTGCACCCTGCCACAGGTTGTGATCCATGGGACCTCTTGGATAGGAAAGGGTCAGCAGCAAGAGCACATGTTGCTGCTGGACCCAGCTGAAGAGACGTGGTCCTGAAGATCCAGGAGTCGATGACAGAGGAGCTACCGTGATAATGGACAACAGTGATACAAGGTGGAGGAAGAGAAAATTCCCTCAGTAGAAAATCTAGAAGGCCTGGAGGTCAGAAAAGCAGGAGGTCTGAAAGACCAGGAATCAGCTTTTCATTCCACAGAAGTTCCCTGGGTTGGGGCCTCCTTCCCTGAGGGTTTACTCAGGACCAAAACAGATGAGTGTGCCCACTAGATTGGGGGAGATAGACTGTCAATAGACAGTGCACAGAAGAACCAAGCTGTGCTTGGCTGTAACCCGCCAAATAAAAACAAAAAAGAAAATGAAATTTAAAAAAGGAGAGGACACAACAGAAGACAAAACATAAATGTGAGCAGTGCAATATCAGTTGTCACCAAATGCACTCCACAAAAACTTCACCTTCCAAAAAGTACTGACACAGAAAGTCTAAGTCCTCTGATCAGCGCCCAGCTTTTGAGCTCAAAGCTCAAAACACAGTCCAGTTCCTGGAAATAGGAATGCTGGGAGTGCAACGAGGTGATAGATGAGAAAGCCACAATGTTCTAGTCCATCTTCCATACCTTCACCTCTGGCCAGCTCCTGCTCTTGACCTGCTCCTGGCTGACACTGGAAGTGCTGATTTCTGGGGAAATGGGCTCATAGGAACGGAGAGACAAGCTGGCAGCCAGCAGACCCATCCGGACACACGTGCCTGTGTCGTGTTTAGCAAGCATCCCTGCAAGGATTCCTGCCATTAAGCTGTGGAGAGAAAGAAAGGTGGTTTTGAACATGGAGGGAACAGCTTTGAACCCAGGAATGTGGCTGTTCATTTGTAAGGGCTTTCATTTGGACCCCAATCAGCACTTACAGCAGCAGAATATGTCACACAGGAGGGCTGAGGTTAGAATGAATGGGTTTTGCTTTTTCTACATCTATTTTTAAAGTACAAAAGAGTGTAATTTATTTGCATTTTTTGTGCTTCTCGTCTGAGAAGTTGAGGTACTTCCTCTTCCACCACATTTTCTATTCTCCTCAGTTTTCCAGGTGAGGCAGGAGAAAAGAAAGGAGCCTAAGAAGGGAAGAATCCAATTTTCCCTTGCTCTCTAGTTATTTTGTCACTTCTCTGCTCCTTCTTGGTGCCTTGTTATGTCCTCGTTATGCTGGTGCCTCCTCTCCCCAAAGGGTTGGATGGGGTGAGAAATAAAGTTTCCATATCTATGTGAGAGGGACAACAGGCACAGCTGGAGAAAGAAATCCAAAGCTGAAATTACATTGGAAAATCATATTTTTGGGAAATATTTGCTATGTTTTTTTTCATTTGAGATTTCCCAGTAAAAATTATGTGAGTGCAGTGTTTGAGATAGATTGGGAGCAACTACTCTGCTCACAGCAACTACTGTAACAATGTTCAGAAGCTAGGAGAGGACAAAGGAGAAGGGAAAGAGAATGGAGAAGACAATCAATTTTAGAGGAAGAAGCAAGGACAGGAAAACGTGATGGCGGGGAGGATTAATAAGCACATCTAGGGGGAAGGTAAAAGGAGCCCTTATTTTGCACTCCACCTAATTACCTCAACATCTTTTTATCCATAACAAAGGCACAGAAGATTATGACTTTCACAAAGTGTTCAATCTCTCAACAGCTCCAGGAGCTGAGAGTAAATATTTGGGGGAGCATCCCCTAGCAATGCCATGTGTGGGCATGTGGTGTCAGGTTGTCACGGCAGCCGGGGGCAAGGAGCAAACAGACACTGCACACATGCTCAGCTCATGGGCAGATCTCTGGAGCTGTAGAAGAGCCACAGGCTGGAAGGGAGGCTTGAAGTTCCCTGGGTCACAGTTTCTGGATTGCATTGTCCCCTGACCAGCGCTTCTAAAGTATGAAGGTTCACGGGGGCTAAGCTGGGGAAGTGTTACATTTTAGGTATGAGGAGGAAATTCTTCAGGATGAGAATGGGGAAACATGAACAGGCTGCCCAGAGAGGTGGTGGATGCCCCATCCCTGGTTGGAAGGGGCTCTGAGCAACCTGATCTAGTTGAAGATGTCCCTGCTCATTGCAGAAGGGTTCAAACTAGATGGCCACTAAAGGTCCCTTCCAACCCACACCATTCTGTGTTTCTACAATAGTCCTTTGGAAGTGCCACCAGGCTGGGCTTGGGACACGTCACCAGTTTACATGCTGTGGAGATGGTTTGTACAGCAATGCAGTGTCCTGGCATTTCCAGCCTGTTTTGGTGCTCTGTAGAACAGGGAATTCTGGAGTTCACGGGAGCAGTTGGGGTTATTAGTAAGAAAAACCATGGATGAACAAGGGGACTATGAAAATTCCCCCACATGGCCTTAGGGACTCTAGGGAGAGGGATTTTCAGACCAATGTTACTTCAGGAATGGCAGCAGCAATGGGCCGCTGGCTTTCATGTAGGTTTGGAAGGAAAAACAAGCTTCCAAGTTCTCCAGTGTAACTCAGTGGAGGTGGTTGGCAGTGGCACATTTTATCTCACCTTTGGTCTTCCCTTGAACTTTAAAAAGGGAAAAGAACTCCTAAGAAAGACATTTAGTTTACATTAGCCTCTAGAAAAAACTTGTCCTGCAGTGAGGAGTACTTGTGTTCTGAGCAGATGGTGCCGAGGGGAGGCTGTGTCCCTGGACAGTCTGGCTGGGGACACCTGCCAGAGGTAGTGAGCAAAGCTGAGCTTTCCTTAGGACAGACTGAGCCCACGAGGCTCCTCCAGCCCCCATTCCTCCGCTGTTATTACACCTATTGCTCCAAACAAGCCTTTGGTCTTCTCTGGAGAAGACCAGCTTGCAGCTGCAGTCAGCTCATCTCAGAGGTGATCTGGGACACAAGCAGCATGTCCTGGTGTTAAGCGAGCTAACCAGCTTGGCAAGAAGTTATTGATTGATTTTAAGTAAAATATTGAGGACTCTCTATGTTTAAAAAAAAAAAAACCAAACACAAAAACCTTTTCATTCTGCCCACTGATAAGAGAAAAAAGAAGAGTTGCTATGTTGAGTTATTGGTAGGTAAGAGCAGAAAGGGAAAAGGAAATATCTGTCACATACAGACTATTGGTCTGGAAATATCTGTCAGATACAGACTATTGGTCTAGCCCAAGGCAATGAAAGGACAGAATCAATTACTGCAACGTATGAAGCAAGAAGAAAAAAACAACCTGACTGCTACATATAGTTTGTCAAGTTAACAAGGAGCATAATAAAATATTACTCTGACAGACTGAGAATTGATCACTGGGACTAGGAATAATAGATGTCATTTCCCACTTCTATGTATGGCATTGTGTGAACAGCCAGGCGAATTATACAGCAGACTCTTTTGAAGCAAGAGCTTCAAAATTGCCAGAGGCAAATGCAGAACCTGATGAAATGCTTTTATAGGGCCATTTTGGCTCTTGAGTGGCAGTTCCACTTCCATTGGAGAAGTGTGGAAGTAAGGCAGTTAGTTAGTAAGACAGCTTTGATGTTAGGTGGTTTACTTTGCTTTTAGCAGCTCAGCCCGGAGTAATTCAGAATTCTTAGATTTAGAAAGGCTTGGATCTTGAAGAAAAGCAAAACGAATAATGGCAAGCCTGGCTTCCAAAATGCTTCGGGGGACATTTTTAGCAAGCTTTGCAAGGAATCACTGTAACCAGCCCTGTTCTCACATCCTTAGTGTCTCTTCCTCAAGCAGCGGGGTGTCGCTGCTTTTACAGTGGAATTTCAAAGGAATCCGACCATGGCCCTTTCACATGCAGCTGGAGAGGACAAAGCAGTGAGCGATATACCTGTCACCAGCTCCTGAGACGTTGACTATCTCCTCCCTGCTGATGGGGATGGCGGGGTAGTGGGCAGCACAGAGCCTGGCAGCAGCAGTCTGTGGGGGGAGGGAAGGGAAGTCAGTGGGAATTGCCCAAGCTGATAAGGCCTGATGCGCCTGGTGCCAGATCTGCATGGATGACAAAAAAAAAAGAAAAGGCTGAAAAAAAGGCAATAATCTTTTTTCACACTTTGATCATTTAAATGAAGCTTCCTGCAAATGAAGCTCGCACTCATGAATATTCACATAGGCACATTTAATTCTAGCTGACTCTAAACACTGCTGCTAGGAGCCAGCAGTATATGGACAGACAACTTGATTTTCTTTCAGAGCTGTGTATTCCACCCCCCCAAACACATACATTTTCCAGCAGTGATGCTATGTTTCCCAGGACTGCTGCCATGCCACCAGAAATAGCAACGGTGCCATATGGTCCAAGAAAGAAGCAATTGAGAGCTCAGAGTTAGTTTTTCATGCCCTTACCTGTTCTTGAGCTCCTGGATAAAGCGAGATGCTCCCTCCCAGGCTCTTGCCACACAGGAGGACACCGTGAGCACCGAGGGTCACCACCACACAGTGCAGGTGGGCCAGCAAAGGGCAGGCCAGGGCCACTGCAGTCTGGACAACATCCTCCAACCTGGATGGCAGCTCTTGAGAGAGAGGGGAGGGGAAAATGTGCTATAACGGTAAAGGTCCACAGCCCTTTCTGTGGGCTGACAGCCTATTTATGAGCACTTCTACTACTATTTATGGGCCCTTCTGAAATGTGGTCGGTAAAATTTTTTTTCTTTATATTATGGGAAACATGGAATTTTCCAGAGTTAGACTTCCACAGTGTATTTCCATGCTGAGGAACCCAACTCTCAAGGGACTAAGCATATGTCTGTAGAGATCAAAAACCTGTCTTGAAGAATGGCTTCCTTGTCTTAATGCTATTGGATTTCCACCTGCATTTGGTGGGGTGCTTCATTTCGGCACAGGGTGGTACTGCTGGGACAGGTGCCTTCCAAGCATCATGCTTCAGGGACACTTTGACAAACCAAGTATTGCTCCCATTTAGGTGATGAAGTGAGGCAAATGGGAGCTCTGGTTTTGGGCAAGGAGCTCTCCCAGGCCTGTTGTGGTCTCCGATAGGTCATCAGTCCATACAGCCCATGCAGAGACGGCTGTAAGGTGCAAGAAACCATGAGCATTTATGAACATCCACTGTGTTATAAACCAATTTGCTTGTATTATGGACTGAAGCAGAAAATGCTCTTCTCCAGGACCTAGGTTATCTAAAAGTCTGATTGACCCTCCTGAGTATTCAATACCTGCTGGCAGAGGGTTCCCGAGGGTCTGATTTATTGCTCTCAGCTCTTGCAGGTTGGGGGAAATGTATGTGAGTGCTTTCCAGCTGTCTGAGAGGAACGGCTTGGAGGCCTTGTTCTCATCTGTTGGCTCATAGCACACTTCAAAAGAATAATGCAGCTGGTTAGTTAATTAATTAATTAGTGGTTCATCTCTGTGTCAGAGCAGGATGCAGTGTAGAACACCTAGAATAACCTGAACAACTGTAGTTACACATTTAAATGATTAGAAACTTGAATATTATTTCCCCTAATAATTATTTCCCCCCAAACTTGGGACAAGGTCTCCCAAGGTTTCCTTCTCAGTGCTCAGCAATGAGACAGCTGCTTCTGGCTCTGGATGATATAATCAGACTCCACTTTTATTACTTCAATTAGCTGGTTTTGGAGCCTCTGCCAGGTTTTTAGATCAATGTGTCCTTCTTTGGGATTTGCTTTTAAAAAAGGAAGTGTAACTCCAAAGGTCTAGGAAGTCTTGTGAAAGGTGCCCAGCATACCAGTGGAGGGGGGCATTTATTTTATGGGAATGGAAGAGGATTCCTCTCAAAAGATGCTTTAGCACTTTTTCTGAGAAGCAAACTATATTGCTTCTATCAAACTGGCAGAAGTGCTCAAATTGCCACTTGCCTTGAGACTAAAAGGCTCAGAGAGCAGCATTCCCTGGCCTTCTGGCAGTGCTCAAGGGCTTTACCAACTATGCTTCAGGAAATGTGATTCAGGTGCAGAAAGAGGAAAACTCAAGGGAAATCAGAAATATTTTATCCATTTGAAGCAGAGTAGCAGAGTGCAGAAAGAGGTGCTGAATAACCCAGTGTGTCAGCCAGTAATGGGTATCTCCAGCAAGCAACAGGGATGTGCCTGCACTGTCTTGGCACACATGCTGTGGGGGCAAGTTCTCCTTACCTGCTAGCTGGTGCTCTCTAGCTAGCTGGCAGACGTACTGGATAGTGGAAAGAGGCACATTTCCATCAATGCAAATGAGAGGGGCCTGACACAGGTTCTCCTTGAACTGGGACACCTAGTTAAAATCCAGGACACAGAGGAGAGACACCTTGAGTCATAGCAGCGGGACAAAATCATTGCTCATCAGACTTGATGTAGGATTTTGACTTGTATTCCAGCCTTTAGGTGCAGGCATGAACCTAAAAGAGTGATTTCCTAAGGAAAATGGATTTTTACATCTGCCCCATCTCCTGCCCTTCTTGTTCCCCTGCTCCTGGCCATTAAGAGCTGGACTCAGTTGGCAGGGCCACTCCAGCAGAGAAAGATAATTGCAGGTCCTCTCTAGACCACTACAGGGAAATGGAATGCTGCTGTTTAATGCCACTGTAGGACTCCCCGGGCCATGCCTGGCTTGACTACACCTTTGCTCACTGGGCATGTCATTTGGATGTCGCCTCTGCACAGTGTCTCCTGAGAGAGGTTGTTCAGCAGGGTGTTTTATACCTGGGCCCCACTGAATCCCGTAGGGATGGGGTACAGTGGAGCAGTGGAGTAGGGAGCTGCTCTTCTCTCCTTTGGCTCTCTGAGGCTGCACAGCCACTTGCTGGGATGCCAGGCCAGTGCTATGGGCACTCGAGCAGCATCCTCCCGTGTCTCTTGTCTCTGCCAGCTCTGGTGGAAACAGGAGCTGCCAAAATGCACTTTGCAGCACAAGACTGGTTCAGAATTTCCACTGGTCACAGCTGCTTTGTAAAGCTCAGGAGAATTAATCCCTCATGTAATGGTTTTCTGTGCCAAGGCTTGGGGGAGGAGGGATGGGGGTGGAAGTGGGAGCAGTGACCATATTTTTCCCTAGGAAGGCTCCACCTCACGGAGATGCCACTGGTAAGTAAGTTGCACTTAACTTCCATGTTGCTGTCAGTCATGAAGCACAGGCTTTTGTTCCGTCAGTAAAAGGTTGAGTAGGAATGAAGGGTGCAGTGATGGAGCTTTCACTGAATCACTCCTTAATCACTGCTGCCATTATGCTTCCCTGATGTTTTCGAATGTTTGGATGTGCTGGGCAACAGTTTCTGTTGATACAGCTCAGCATGTGAAAACAACAGGGATGGTGGGGAGGGGATGGAACGGGAAGACTTGCTTTAACCAGTGTTCTGTCTGTAACTTTTTTTTCTGCTTTTCCCTAAGGGGTGAAATACAATTTCCGTAGGTGGACTGGATTTATTGCTGGCTTTAAGGTGCAAAATTATAAGTTAGCTTGGACAAGTTAATGAAGCGGATTCTGGCCTACATATCATGGAGATGATGGTAATGGTGATATTTATAAACCAGAAACAGATAGAAACTCCATCTGGGTCAGCAGCAACAGAGGGCTCTGGTAGCTTTTTACACTGCTGTGCCAGTGGCCAGTGTCTGGGGTTAATTTCAGCCTATCCCATGTCCCTCTGCACACCCACCCCCTCCTGGTACAAACTTCACCCGTGGCCTTTCGTCACAGGCCCACACTCTTTCTTGTCAGAAAAGCTCACAAATCCAAGGGAGCACATACATATCGCTCTGTTATCTGCTGGTGGATGTCCATGTCTCCCAAGCCGACGCTGAGCTCCCCAGCACTGGTGATCACAGCACAGTAAGTGGCTGTGCTCTTCCCCTGCAGCTGAAGGACGCCGCTCATGTCCTGGAACAGGGAGGACAGTTACACACCGAGCATGTTTCCCTTCCCTGCCACACTCAGCTCACTCTTCCTGTGCCCACCTGGTCTCCAGCCCAGCTCTCTGCTCTCCCTTGGCACAAGCAGCATGTCAGAGCTATCTCAGTCTAGACAATGCTGGCACATGGCTGTTTGTTAGTATTTCCAGCGCAAGAAATGCTGCAGGTTAAAGGAGTCCTTTGGTAAATGAGTGGCAGGTCCCCGCTGTGCAGCTCCACAGGTTGTGTCTCCTGTAACAGAGGAGTGTTCTGCAAGCCCTGCCTGCTCCAGTCCCCCGTCCCCATAGCTTGTGTGACACACAGATGGCCCGATGACATGCTGGCATCTCTTGGTGGCACTCTGCAGACAGCAGCTACTTATGTTGGCCACCTCACCAACAGCCTGGCCCCACTGTAAGCACACCCTGGAGCCATTTCTGCAGCAGTGGGGCAGAGAGCTGAGGGGTGGCTCCTGCGAATGATCTGCTTAGGGAACTCAGGGCATATCTTGGAAGGAACACATGGACAGACAAATGTATCAAGCTCAGGAGCTGACAGAGAAGCTGGAGGTTTTAGGGAAATGTTCCTCTCCAACACTGATGGGAATGTGTTTTGTTACAGGCAAGGATTGTATGGTGGCTGGCCATTAAGTCCACCTTCCCTTGGGAGATTGCTCACTTGGACAGCACAAACTGTGCTGTGTAGAGAAGAGATTGTAGACCAGCCATGGTGAAGCCTTTATAACCCAAAATGGAGTTCATGTTCTTATTGCTTCATTTGCCAAGTCACTCAGGTAGCCACAACCAAGGCCCCATGGGCTCTGTTTGGATCCCGGGGTCATGAGGGCACTAATAAGAGTCAATGACCCAGACCAGCCTCACCTGGGGGCTGCACTCACACCCTGCCTTGCCTTCAGTCCTGCCTTTTCTCCATGGAGCTGCCCTTTTTTTTTTTTTTGCTCCCTGCTGGGAAGGTGGTATTCTGCATCGCTGTCCTGGGGAGCTCCTGCTGCTCCCAGCTCCCTGACCTGTGGACAAGCTGCTGCTGAAGTCAAGTATTCCCCTGGGGCACAGGTAAGCGGTGGATGCAGCTCTGTAGAGGATCCTGTTCCTCTGAGCTTGGGAAATGTCCAACCTGCAATTCCAGTTTCACATTTTCTCTCTCCTGGGCTTTTACCAAACCAGGTTAATTTTGGCAATGCTTAGCGTGTCCTCAGGTTCAAGGTTCACACATTTCTTGCTGTGTTTAGCATTCACTAGAACTGTACATGGTTGCTCCTAATTCACCTCTATCTCCTCCAAGCACCTCTTCCTGGAGCTGACTTCAGACCCCAACATACACCTAGCCTGTGTTTCGGAGGTGGTTCCTTGCCTTCGAATTGTCTGCAGCTAAAGAAGCATGGAGATACTCCTACTCTTAGCCTGATGGAAGGTGGCTCTGACCTCTGCCAGGGTTGGGAAGAATTTTTCCTCTGTGTAATGTCATCTCTCCCATGTTTCTGACGTGCCACTTCTGTGCAACGTACCATGTGGTAGCAGTAGTGCAGGACAGACTCTAAATGCTCATCCTTTCCCACGGCTGATAAAAGGAGGGGAGCTTGTCCAAGACGGCTTAAACAGTCTAAAAAGCAAATGGAAACAAAAGCTATTAACAAATCCACCAGAGTACTGTGAACACAGTGATAGCCTGTGCAGCATGGGTGTCTCTAGGAAAGCCCTCTCCTGAAAAACTTAACGCTCATCAGTCCTTGCCTAGAAGGATGTTAAAAACGAAATTGAGCTGCAGCTGCTGCAAATGACTGCTTGGGGCTGAGTGAGGTGTCCTACAGAGAGCTGAACCAGCACCCTGAAATTTAGGATTATTTGGAACATCTGGGAGTGGAGGAACCATCACAGGCATGTGGATTTTCCCACACTGCTTCTGAGCACAGCATTTTCTGGTGCTGGCCCTCCCACACTACTGTTCCCACCATGGTATCTTACTAGAACCACTGAATCTGAATGTATTAATGGGAAACCCTTCCTCCTCTCCTCTCCAGTTACCACAAACTGTACCTCCGTAGGGGGCGTGCGTATTTTGGGGTTTTTTTTTTCCCACTCAAGCTTCTTTGTTAGTGATCTGAAGTGACAGTAGATTTGTGTTAGGAGATTGGGAAAGGTCTAAAAGCTGGAATAATCCTAAAATCTTTCTGTAATCTGTCCCTGTTAACTTCAGTACAAGAATATTGGTCTGTTGCTGCTTGTGGTGGAGCCCCAGGTACTGTGTGATCCTCTCCCATTGCCAAGGAATGGAGCCTTTTCTCTTCCACAGTAACTCCAGCAGCCCACTTCCTTTTGTCCATGGTGTGTGGCTTATCATTTCGGAACTGTGATTATTTCTTTCAACTTCTGGCTCTAAGCATGCTTCTTCAGTGACTATATCCTGGCATTAATTAGTCTGAGGCTGCTCAGTAGTCATTGGAGATGCTGATGCTTATTTAACTTTGATTCGGGGTTACTGCGCTATGTGTTAGTTAACTTCAGGTCTGTGGACCCTCCTTTTCCCGATCTTAACTCCCTCCCCCCTTATTTCTTGGAATGGGCCCTGCCTTTTCCAGGCAGTCTGCCCACTGGTATATTGCCTAATGTGTCCCAAACCTTGTCAACATTCACCATCTCCTGCTGCTGAAAGAATACCAAAGGACAAATCACAGCTGGCATGCACCCGCGGGCAAACCCAAGCACCAGGCACCTGCCAAGTTCCTTCCAACACCGCCAAAGGTTCGTCTCACTCTTCCAGGATTTGTTTGCCCACCACCCTGGAAGAAAAAACTGTTAATTGGCAAAACTGAGAGGGCTGCTTGGCATAGTTGCTATGTCTCCATTATCACGTGAAGTTGATATTGCTGAAATATAGAGCAGCAATCAGAGGGAGCAGAGGGCATCCAGCTCACAGTTTGAGGGCAATACAAACTTCTAGAGCCATCTACTGACTTACATCTCGACAACAAAGGCCTGCTTTCAAGGAGGGGAGACCCACTTGATCTCCCCATGAATTGCTAGTTTGGTCTTATTTGCTAAGGACTCCTAGAATGGCTAATGAATGTTTCAGTCAATGCAAGCAGCCCTCTGAACTTACCTGCTCACAACAACCTGGGACTCCAAAGTTGCTGGGGCTCTGCCTTCCAGGCCACTTAGCTCCCACCTTAAGCAGTTTGTGGAAGTTATTAATTAATTTATTTATTTCCCTCTTTGAATGTAAAATGAGATTTGTTATCTTTGCTGTACTGCCTCTGTACTTTATTCATGGAAGGATCTGCTTCAGAGACTGAAGATTTTTTCACTCACCCATTGCTTCCCAAACATCTCTCTCATTAAAAATACCCTTCTTTTCCACATGTGTGGCTATCAAATTCTTTTCTCTTGCCTCTGCCTTCCACTCCTCTGTCCATCTGCCTCTTTGTCAAAGACTAATTGTCAGAATGCAGGCAATCGCTCACCCATCTCATTCTAATTCTTCTGCCAGAAGAATTACATCAGTAAGTGCTCAGATCAATTTGGGGTTCATCTGACTATCAAATGGTTTCAGAGCTCTTGTTTCATAAAATCCTGGATAACATTTTCCATGTCTGAAGACAGCTTGCCACTGGCAGTCCTAATGCCTGTATGCAGAAGCTCCTGGCCCAGTCCCTCTGCCCTGCACCAGCCCAGGTGCACAAGAACACCCCTGCACACACACATTTTTCTTGCTTGTTAACACCACTATCTATTCTAACCAAGAAAATATATTGCCATCTCACTGTGAGACATACTCTACCCCCAACCCATCACTGCGCTGGGGCATTCTCAAAATTCATACTGAAGCTCCCCAAGGATTCTTCTTGTGAAGCTGCACATCTGTCCTTGGCACACAATGCTTTCTCCTGCATCCAGCCCTGTGAGAGGCTGCTCTCCCATCGAAATATGATCTTTTATTGCTCTCCTCTGAACTCCAGGCTCTTTTTCTTCGCTCTGATTCTCCCCAGTTCTGTAGTTTGTAAGACTTGGTGTTAATTTTTGATACCTTTGCTTTTCTGTCTTGGCAGTTCTCCAAGCCCTGTTTGGGCTACCTGAGCAGAACTGCCTTTATATAAGCAACCCATGGCCTTTGTCCATCTTTGCACTGCTTGTCATTCCTCATTAACACAAATGCCCCTCCCTTGCATTTGCTTGTGCTCCCTGGGAATTGCCACTGGTACTGTTGGGAATGAGGATATTTCCATCTGCATCTGTATCCTGTTGAGAGTTGTAGATTTCAAAAGCAAAGTGAGCTTGGCTATTTTAATTCTGAAGCTCACTCTGTAATATAGGCAGCCAAGGGGAAAAAACCACAAACCCCAGCACCTCAAAATACAAAGCAAGAGTGCTTTTTTGGCAAGTCAAACATGGCTTTAACACTGGCCCCTATTTCAGTCTTAAAAGAGGGTGCTAGCTGCCATCAGCAATAAGCACAAACTGCAGTTTATGTAATTCCATTATCTGTGTTTTAAAACTGATGCCTGCAGGAATGGTGAAAATACTCATCAGCTCCTTTTGCTGCATGGCATGCTAATCCTCTCTTTTAGTTCCCCATACACCCCAGGGGCAGAGTTTCTGAGGGGTTTTTATGCCAAGCCTCGCCCTAAGAGCAGATGTAGCAGCCTCCTGCTCGGGGATCCTGCTGTGGGTGACCTCCGCTGTTGTACAACCCCACAGGGCCTAAAAGAAATGAAGATGCTAAATCTCTCTTTAACGTAGCAGGTGGGTGCAGTGAGAGAGAAACCAGCAGCTGGCTTTTAAAGAAAAAGAAATGAGACGCTCTTATCACACCTTACCAACTCAGCTGTAACTCCGAGTCTGAGTGGTATTCAAATCCCTCTTCTTGGGTTTGGGTGGGGCTGGCTCAGATTAAAGAATTTAGGTGAAAATAGGCTTGCTAAAAGTGATCTGAGATGAGGCTGGGCTGATGCTTTCTGGCAGAGTTTCAGAGAATGGAGAAAGTCTCTGGAACTTTCTTCCATGTCCTAAGAGATTTGAATTATTAATGTTAAAATGAGACTCTGCTCAACTTCTGGATATCCTAAGAGTGTCATAACCATAATGCTTTTTCCAGCAACTTTCTCTAAGCAGAATTGTTCGTCCTTCTCAGCAGGTCAGATAGTTACATATTAAGCATTTAGCTTCTGAGTAGCCTTGAAAGCCACGTGGGAATTACAGCCAGGTCAGAATACAGCTGCTTTCCTGCTGAGACAGCACGAGGTGTGACAGCACGAGGTGTGAGTGATACCCAGGGCTCTGCAACAAATCCAGCAGGCATAAAGGTGGGATCTGCTGGGTGTCGAGCTCTTTGAAAAAAAAAATAATCTGTCTTTAAAAAGCTAAAACAATGATGTTGAGAGGGGTTTTTCCTCTGTGCAACATTAAAAGCCTCCTTTTTCTCTTGTCAGCAGTTCCCAGCAGGATCTACACTGGTCCTTGGCCCCCTCACCATGCTGTCGGTGGTCCAGGGATCTGCACTCTTATCTGACATGCCAAGGAGTGCCTATCCTTCCCTGGACACAGCTCAGCCCCTTGTCCTGATGGCTGAGTGTGGGCTGTGTATGGTGTTGGTTACATCACAGCTGAAGCAGTTGAGCCTTTCCTTTTGCAAGCCTTCATAACTGGTGCCACAGCATATTTCACCCCTGACCACTATAACATTGTTTGGCCCCTGTATCGTTAAACAGCCAAATTCCTTTCAGACAGCTTCCCCTGCACATTTTCCCTATCTGACTGAGAGTCTTCACAGGCTGCCCCATCTGATGGCAGAAGCTTCCTGCCTTGGCTATCATCACAGAGTGATTTGAGACACCAACCAATTTTCGAGCAAGCTTCACCACCTCAACCTGCAGTACTTTGTACAAAAATCGTACAGGCCATGCAAATAGCTGTCATTTGCATGGGGGAGTCCCAGGTTTGGTCCACTTCATCTTCTTGTTCAATCCAAACTGAGAGGAAGGGGGTCTGGTAACATTGAAAATGTTCTGTTTTTTAAAGCCATCTTTTGGGGGTTTTTCTTTCTTTCTTTTTTTTTTTTTTTTTTTGGGGGGGGGGTGTTGTGTTTGTGTATGTGAGACTCAAAACCTTCATGAGTACTCTGCACAGAGAGTCTTGCTCCTATTCATCCTGCTTTCCACAGCTAAGACAGCCTCAGACAGCCAGAGCTGGCTCTTACCTGAGGATTTCCTCCCTGCGGGGAGATGGTATGGATGACACATTGTTTTGTCCCTCTCTTGAGTGTCAGGGATGGTGATTTTCACCATGGGGACAGAGTAGGTCAGTATATATTGCTCCATTATCCACCTAAACAACCCCAAACATGCAGCACTATACCTCCCAAGTGTGTGCATGCACACACGTGGGTATCATACATGGATAACACCTTCCACCAACCCCTCTGGCTTGGCAATCCTGTAAAAGTAGCTGGAAATACACTGGTGCTAACAAAACTGCTACAGATACAGTACCAGGATGTCAGGGTTCTGTGCCTTGGCTATAAAGTCAACGTTGATACCTCCAATCACCACCTTGAAGAGGGAAGAAAAAGGTAAAAAGTAGTTGGAAGGACTTCAGGAAAATGTTTCCAAGTTTTCTTTGCTTTGCCTAGTCACTTTTCCCACGCTCTTGAAAGCTCTCTCACTTACAGTGCTTATTTTGAATAGCTAGACACAGGTTTGTACAATCCCAACCAGAAAGAATCAAAATCTCTTGTCTTTGTTGCTTTCTGAATTATGCCTGCTGACAGCCAGCCCCAGCGTGGCAGCTGGGATGTTACAGCAGACACACAGGGATGCTGATGGTTTCTCTGTGTGATATACAAGGCCCCAGAAACATTCAAGCACTGGTGTGTAAAAGAGAAGAAAATGGGAAAAAGTGGGCAGAAAAATGCAGTCATTTCTTGCAAGCTCCCAGGAGAAATTGCCATACCCAGTGACACTTCACAGATCACTTCTTTTATTGTCCTACAAAGCCAGAATAAGCAGTTCAGCTCCACAAACAGGAAGTTTCCGGATTCATTGGGGACATACAGCTGTTTTTTCTCATCAAATGCTGGGTTATTGCCTCTGGAGCCACTGCCCTCTTTTATGTTGACAAATCCTATTGCAAATGGGTTTCAGAAAATCTTTCATGTCTCTAAAGACCACCTAAAATAGATTTCCTGTAAATTACATGGCACGCAAAAAATCCAAGAGAGTGAATAGAGTATTAGGGCTATAGTAGATCTTGTTCAGGATGTGCTGTAACTCTTGTGATTTTGTCAGTCATGAGCAGGAGGCCAACAAAAAGAGATATCTATAAACATTTATGGCTCAGCAGCTCAAAATATCTCTCCCCACCTTTTTCCAGGTCTACTCCTGTAGTCACAAGTTCCCTGGCACTAAGAGCAATAGAGCTGAAGCTGTACATAAGAGCACAGTAAAAGGTGAAAAGGTGATTAAAGTTTTAAGAGCCCTGATGGTCTAAGACTTAATGAGATTAGGCCATTGTCAGTGTTTACTCCTTGTAAATGGGGATAGGGGGAGGGGGAGAAGACACTTATTTTTGAAGAATAAAAAAGATAACTAAAGGGAGAATATCTGAGAGTGTGAAGGAGAATGATGGTCCCTGGCTGAGTCAACTTTTACTTTTGGGAGCAGATATCAATTTATCTTGTGCTGTCAGCAGAGAGGCCTCATATGGAGGCCAGCAGAGGACTCACTGGTTGGGGTGGGGTCATGTTCTCTCCTCTTTCCTCACAAGGCAGGTTTCCCTTCCTTCTGGCTTTCTGTAGTTTGCTCAGGGCCACTGCAATGCAGCTGCCCACTCTGGCATTGTTCTGGATCAGTGCAAGGTCTGTTTGGCATTTCTTTGAGGAAAATTAAAAATACCAGTGAGTCTGACCTGTTAGAAGCTTATGTAGGAACTGTTTAGAGGGAGAAAGCAGGAAATAGATGCTGAGACTTGATAGGTTTGATTCCCCCATACCACAATCCTTTGGGGACAAGTATAGTGGGTTACAATGCTGCATGAAAACTCTGATTTTTTTGTTGTTGCTGTTGTTCACCTTCTTCCCCCAGTGTCCACAGAGAGGAAACCTGTCTTTGACAGGTAGGGAATAGAAGCAAAGGCTTCACGGAGAAAAGAGAAGGTGAAGTGCTTAAATTACAGCAGCCTAAAAACCTTAGAGGATCTTGGTCAGCTTTTCCAGAAAGAGATACCTGCTGAGATTTTGCCAACCCACTATAAGCAATTTTTTTTTAGCAATTGCACTGGGAGCAGAGTATCAGAGGCTTTGAAAGCCCTACTTTGTGGCTGCATATAGCTCCTATATCCAAAAATGCCTTTACCATTCTGCCCTGATTGGTCAGGTCTCTTAGAAGGCTGGCAGCAGAACCTGGATGTGTGTGCCGGTGATAGGGGATATACATGATGGAGTCACCCCAAGACAATGTGAATCTGGCTCTCCCAGATCCTACACTGGCATCCCAGCCAGCACATCTGCTTTCTCTTGGCTGTGCAGTAGGATTCCTGCTCACCCAGGGGTGTTTTCCCTCCAAGTTTCTCTTTCTCCACAGGGAATGTTGGATAAGGCAGTGTGATGTCCAGCACAGTGCTCTGGGAAGCCCAGGGACCTCCCAGTGTGCAGAAGAAGAGATAGGAAATACACTGGAGTACTTTATTTTTCCCCCCATTTAGTAAAAGGATACTGGAGTCCAGTGATTTCCCATCAGTTAATTCTGTGAGCTTCTGTAACAAAAAGGGGGTCACTTCTTTGCCTGTGATTCCTTTGGACCTTCAAATATAAAAAAAAAAAAAATGCCCCCAGATGAGCTGAAATGGCATCAGAGGAGAAGCACCGCTGCCAGCAGATACTTCATCTCCACAACCACAAACCATAACGAGTCCTGTAAACAAGCTTTGGGTTAGATAAAGCTACAGATGTGGGCTCACCCATGGCCAAGGTTAGGCTGTGTTACGGCTGCTGCAGCAGCGTCCCTGGATTCGTTTACTTCCCCAAGACCATGGGCTGAGCAAAGGAAAGGCTTAGGTTGCTTCTCACCTGGCTTGGCTGAGAGCTTGCTGGATGGCCTCTTCGATGGCCTGGCCCTCGGCAGCTCGCTCCTGGGGACAGGGCACTGCTATCAGCACCCCGCTGCTCAGGCCCAGCCCCAGGGCACTGTCTGGGAGAGGATGGGAATACTGTTAGTGGCACTCCTCAGAGAAGTCAGCTGCTGAAGGACAAGGACAGAGGAGAGTGGGCACAGGGTGTGGGAAGGCTCAGAGCTCGAGCTCCAGTTCTTAGCTGACCCAAGATTAGGATCTTTTCCAGCTACCAACCAATTCTCATCTGCCTATTTTGAGTCTGTCTGTACAGTAGACGGGGCAAAGGGGTTTTTTTCTATTTTAACCTGATTCCCCTTCTAAAGGCCCAGAAGCTGTTTTTGCCACCGTATTATTACGTGTTGCTTCCACTTCACTAGGGTGAATAAAACATGAATGAACATGCCAAGCTGGCTGCAGCTGGCTTGCAGTTTTACTTGCTGTAAAGACTGGACCTCTCTGCTACTGTATTTTCAAAGCACTTTTGATGCAGGAATGGAGGAGGTGGGATGGCATATTTTTCAGGGCAAATTTTTCTGTAGACTCAAAGGAAGTGCCTCATCCAGAGTGATTCTTGTGTCCTTTTTTTTCCAAGACCTTACATGGGCCTTTGCCATCTGAAACACACCAATGAGTTTAGCTGCCTCCTCTTCATCCCGGACGTGATATGGTGCTTGGAAGCCACTCTGGCGTGAGAAGAAGGCTGGGAACTCTCTTGATTCTCCAAAGGCAGCCACACAAACACCCTGAGTCTCCTGCAGCCGTGGAGGTGAGACAAGCAGGTGATCAGTGGAGGGGAAGGGGAGCCAATTAAAGAATGGGACTTTTTGCTTCTACCCAGAAACTGCCTTTCTTTGGCACAGGTCTTGGTTATTTTTATACATCCCATTCTATTCTACTCTCACCAAGAGCCAGACAGGGTAACTGGCTAGATCAGATCTGGCTCACTGAGGCAGAGGAGGCATGCACACCCTTTGTGTGTGCTTAGAGCTGATCCAAAGCCATGCAGCTGCCATTGGCACCATCCTGAGTCCAAGATAACACCCTGGGATCTGAAGACATGTCATGAACTGACAGGAATATAAAAGAGTTCTGCTTGAGATTGAGAAATATTCATGTCAGCTGTCACGAGAAGTGCTGGCTGTGGTGGTTTCCAACATGCCAAACTTTAAAAGGTGACTACTGAAAATCATCTGGATTCCCTTTTTAATTCTGATTTTATTTTAGTGTTTGATGGATCTAGATTCCCCGATCCACCAGTTTCTGGGAGCATCATCCCAGAAAAGCAAATCTAATGCCACAGGAAAAGGACATGGCTAGCACTACCTTTGCCCTTAGCTGGAGCAGCTGCTGTAACAGCCCCTTGGGCATGGTTCGATTTATGCTAGGGAGCAGCCAAGGGCTCGTACAGCCCCGAGGCTACAGAACTGTAAATGTGGCTTCACATCCTCTCAATAGCAATTTCTGAAAATGTTCGGCTTAGGACCCATCCCAATGCCACTGGGCACTCTGTGCACAAAGAACAACATTATCTGCTTTCAGACACCACAGCCCATGCTACCCACCAGATATTCCAGTGTCCTGCCAATATCAAGGATAGACTTGGCTCCTGCAGATACAACAGCAACTGGAGTTCGTCCTAGCTCTGTCAAGTCAGCACTCACATCCAGAGCTGTCAAGGGACAAGCAGCATTGTGTTGGTGACTGTGTTGTACTCCAAGCTGAAGAGATCTTACCTCCCAAAAAGCCACATATGCCTGGGATGCCACTGCCTGACTTCATAACTGCTTAGATCCACAAGCAAATATTAAAGGTTTGGATCGTGCCTTTAGGTGTTGAGATTGAAAGAGATATTGACAAAAAGAAGTCACATGGCTAAGGGCAGAGGTGCAGCCTTGCACTCTATCTCTTGGCTCTTTGATCATGATAAAGAGCATGCAAAAATTTGGTAGAAAAGAAAGAAAAAGGTGTTGTATGGCAAGGATGAAGTTCAAGGAGATGGAATATCATTGGAGTAGATTTTGAGTTTGGAACTAGCAATGCTTGCAAAACAAGAAAGTACCACAGGAGCTGACCTCAGGAAACTTCCTGTTCTGGAATTTACATCACATCTGAAAGGGATGGCATACGACAGGGCACTGCACTTGTGCTGTGCTGGAAATACATATGGCTGAGAAGAGAGAAAACACTTAAAAGCCACAAACTATACAGCCAAGACTGGGCCATTTTCCAGAGCAGAGCACACACCTCTAACACTCTTTTGTGGCAAGGCTCTTCTCCTCCTCAGCTGAGAGAGCTGATAACAACACTCTGCTTGGCAGCCAGTATCAGGTTATCCAGCCATTACAAAGAGGGAGAGGTGCAGTCAGCTCCTGTTGCACCAGCAAACAATATCAATATAACCCTGTGTAAGCAAAGGATAAAGAGAAACTTCCACACCCTTAACAACTGTCCAGGGCTCAAGAGGAATATTTTGAAGCTTCTGGAAAGGTGACATAAGGGAGAAAACAACCATAGTTTGACCAAGAAGAATTTAAACTTTATTCTTCTGAACAGATAGTTACTGTAGGACAGACTGGGAAAAAGAAGGAACTAAATAAAACTGTAGCAACAGAGAGAAAAGTAGAATGTATTGATGTTCTTACTGTTCTCCCCGTCCCGATGGACGCCTCCTATGCCACCTGTCACAAACACGGGAATTCCTGCTTTGTGTGCCACAATCATTGTTCCAGACACCGTAGTGCCACCAGACAAACCCTGTCAGAGAACAACCAGTCACAGTCAGCACCCAGGGTGACGTGGAGAAGCACCTATGGCTGTGGTCTGCCACACAGCAGTGTGAGCAGCTGACCAGTGAGATTCTAACACAAATATTCTCTTAGGCAAAAAGGCAGAGGAATTCACTTAGGAGCTGGACTCTATAATCCTTGTGGCTCCCTTCCAACTCAGAATATTCTGGGAATCGTCTGTCATCCCTGCTATATAAGCCGTTCTTGCCCTGACAGCAAAGGCCTTTGCTCTCCAGGGGTGTTCCACAGGCAGCTAGTGGCACCTTTAGCTGTCACTTTAAGCTTGGGATGCCCTATGAGTCACATAGTTTACATGCAATGTGAAAATGTCTTATCATGCCAGTAAGAATATTCTTAGCCAAGTGCCCATGGCTTGCCAGCACATCCAGAACGACTTTTCAGGAGCCCTATTTCATGTATGTTTTTCCCTCACTGTTCTGTATTTTGACTCTAGTTAGGAGCGCTTTTGAGCTTACCAATAAGACACCACTTTCCATGATATTTTCGAGAAGTTTAAAAGCCACCTGGCTTGAAGCTGGAGAGCACTATACTGTTGCTAGAAAAGCAATAGACCACGATACTTTACTAGGAAAGACCACTCTAGAAAGTCTGCACATCATACCTGGCTGAGGACAAAAGGAAAATCTCTGCGAGACACTTTAACTGTGTTTTTGCTGCTCGCCAAGAGCTCGAGTTCCTCGTCTGTGAGTCCCACGTGGATTTGGCCCCTTAAAATACCTACAGTGGCTGGCACTGCTCCATTTGTTCTTACAATTTCTTCCACCTCTCTGGCCATGCTAAAATAAGATAAACAAGGCAACAATCAAAAAATTAGGGATGCAAACAATCAGGCGAGGAAACTGTCATGTTTGATGGCCATCATTCACAGTTCTTGTGATTTCAGCTATGTCCTATTCCTCTTGTATCCGCCTCATGGCAGAAGTCTTTGCACTTGAACTTGCAGAAGTGAAGAGCTCCCATTTTCAAGGATGGTAATGTCTGAGTTCTGTGCTTCATTTTTGAGAAAAATCATTTGGTTTACAAGCAAATCTGGTTGTACAATAGACTACTGAAAATAGAGAACTTTTCAAAACAGGACTTTTCTGTATCCTTTACCTGTTATTTCTCTGACATCACAGACCTTCACAGAAACCCCAGGTAATTCAAGTCCTGCTGAAATGACCAGGATATATTTTTCATAATACAGTCAGATATAGCGTAATAACAGTGCCAAAAAGCTGCTGCCTTAGGGTACTCCAAGACTGCAGGCCAAGTCTTTCCAAGTTTAGCAGATTTTGTACTTGATCATTCATACACTATCTTTTTTAAGAGCAGCTTCTTCTCCCATTCTGAGCTATCTGGACATATGCTAGGCAATCTTTAACTACTGAAACTACCTCTTCCCCAAAACCAAGTTTTTAGAGCTTCATTTTAAGACCGAATGTCTGGCAGAATAATGGCCAGGTAAAAAGCAAGATGGAAAATCAATACCAAAACCTTTCTGTGCTTTCTGGAAGCAAGGATGGAGGGGAGAGTGCAACGATTTCTGGAACTGTAACACAATGAAACACGAGTCTACTGAAAATTGATGAATAAAGAGATGAGGTGGAGGGTTTCCATGCAGGGTACAGAAGACAGTGAGAAGGGACCAGGAGCTCTCACAGTAGCTGCTCTGAGTGGATTAAGGAACAGATTTCACTTTTGTGTTTCAATCCTCTTTGCATTACAAAAGAGACAGGAAAGGAAACTGCAGAGTGTTCTCAATGTCTGTACAAACCATGCAGCTGAAAAGGCTGATAGCTCTCTTTCAGAGCAAGTGGTGACATTATCTGCTGCTCCATTTTAAAAGAAGCCAGAAATTTAAGGTGTTGGATAAGGAGATAACTAGGCTCTCCATATTCATCCTTAAAAGTCCAAATACAATTGCTTTACACTTGAGCTCACAGTCTGCTTGCCTAACGACCTGACATTTCTATTTGTTGTTGCAGCAGCTTTGGCTTGACCAAGAATACTGATATCAATCCAGTAAGCTGTGTGCTTCATGCTTACAACTTCACTGAATGAGGAACATCAAAATCTACCACCTCAGATTCAGAGGATAGGCCATGCCATGTGTAATGATGGTGCTTTCCAAGGCTACAACCGGTCTCCCCTCCACCAGAGCTTCCTGTACAGAGGGATGAATCCTGACATAAGCACCTGGGGATAAACACAGAAGAGTGAGTTATTTGTGTGGGTATTTGCAGGAACTACCGAGCTGTTTTATAAAAAGCAAACTGTCGTCATCACAACAAATTTATCCCCCTCTTCAGCTGTTCTTTGGGGTGAATTCACAAATAACTTTAAGACTGAAGCTGTGTTTTATATAAGCGAAATGTGTGCAACGTATGTCTACTGTTAACATGAATTATAATCCTCATCACCATCACTGAAGGATCCTCTGGCACCATTTTTGCAGTTGTATTGTTACTGGCTCCAGTAACATTACTTGAACATTATTGTGAACAAAGTGAGCCCCACAACCATGCCTAAAGATGGGAATATGTTTCAAAAGAGTGGAAGCACCAAGGATACCATAGTAACTCAATATATTTTAAGACTGTTGTACACCGAGGCTATCGCGGCTCTTTGCTGTGCTCCAAGAACACTGCCAGCAAGGTCTCTGCTGAAGTCAGATGAGGAGAATGCTTTCCACTCAGGAACTGTTTCAGAATGCACTACTCACCATGCAGAAGTCTTCTCACCTGGGTGGTTCCACGTGCCATGGAGGACACGTGCCTTCCCAGGCCAAGGTAGGTTATCTTCCTAATCATCTTGTGCATATGGATGGTCCTGAGATAACAGATGCCAGGTGAAAAGGAAAGATGTAATTTAGCAATTATGTGACCCTGAGAAGCTAAACATATCAGCTCTTGCCTTGACCTTGGAAGGTAGACAGGCCTTGCCTAGGAGATTGCCTGGAATCTCCTGGTGTTTCAAGCATGAGCCAGGGCGTCAAAACAAAATGTTAAGCTACAGAAATGGAGTTGGAAAGGATCAACTGGCCCATTGCCAATGCTGGACTGAAATCATGGTGGAGCAGAGAAAAGGATGAGGAGTAACAAACTAGGGAGAATTCTGAAGTAGAAAACCTTTTAAATTCCAAAGTGACCTGCTCACGATAGATTTCAGGCCCAGCCACTGCCACCTCCATCGTGAAAGGTCACAAGGAGGAATCTACAAGGCAGAATAATGCTATATGCTATAGGGATATGAACCTGTTTTTTGCCGGTGTCTAGGAGAAAATAAGCAGATCAAAAAAGGAGCTGAGAACTGACAAACCAGACTGGAACCGGAAGGAGGAGAGAGCAGCTTTCCCTAGAGCCGAGAGTGCTTTATGCAGGCTCATGTTACATCATCCTTCTTAGCGCAGTGCCTTGGAAGCAGAGCGGCAATTCAGCCCCAGCAACAAACTCCAGAACTCCTCTGGTCTCTTAGCAACTCCTTTTCACTCTAATTAAATTCATTCCCAAACAGAGAAAGAGGGGGAGAGAGCTGTAAATGTTAAGAGAGTGGTCTGGTCTGAGCCTCAGGGCAGTTTCACTCAGTGCCTGGCTGCTTCACATACTTTCCCTGGGCTTTTGGCCATATCCCTCCAGTCTCCCAGTTCCTCACCCCTTCACTAGGAGGAACGGATTCCCTTCTTCAGTCCTTTGTGCCTATTGTTAATTCAGATGGCAAATTAATTAAAATACAGTGCTGTGTTCATGTTACAGTTAGCAGAATATGGCTCTGCTCTCAGTACAGTGTGTGGCAGTACAGCTATACAGAAAATTCTCATACCCGGGGAGAGTGTATTTGCCCAAATCTAAAGACTTTAACTATACCGGACAGCTTGGGCTGTGTTATTTAAGAAATGTGGGACTGGATCAACTAGACACGACACACACCTGACTGAAACACTAAGATTTTCCACTTTTCAAATCCTTTTTGTGCTAAGCTCAGCAGCCTGAGCTGTTCATGCAAATGTTCTGGTATTGCTGTGCGTGTGCCTACACACCCCTCGCTCTCTGGGGCAAAGTCAGCTTTGGAATAAATTCATTAAGCCAACAGGGTTATGCCAGGGATCTGCTGAGCTGCTCGAGTTGTGCTCTGAATTTTAACAACCCCCCAAACTCTGAAGCACAACAGCCAGGAGTGCCCAAGCTGTGCTGGCCAGTGGATAAAAACCAGCTGGTCACCACCTGAAACCCAACAGGGCTGAGCTGATATTCACGGGAAGCTCGGCCAACATTCAGCCTGAGCTGGCTCCAACATTTTCGAATCTTGGCAAGTTTTGCAGCGAGACCCATACAACGTTTTGCTTTGTAACCAAACTTTGCAGATTCATAGGGCAAGTTTCAGGCAGCTCGAGCACAGAGCCGCTCTCCTCCCGCCTCCCCTGTGACCCCTCCGGCGTATCCGACCTCATGGAGCAATGGCCTGGTGTCTCTTACCTCTGGGTGTCCGTCTCATGGAGGGAGGCTGGGTGGGTACTGGAGCCGTGCCTGGGCAGCCCTGGGAGGAGGTGGAGGGGGGGGTGCGCTGGCCAGAACTCCTGGCCAAGAGAGTCTATTTATTATTAACCACAGGCACAGCTGAGCTCCACAACTGCTCCCTGCCCAGGGTGCAGGGGGCCATTTCACAGCAGGGCCAGGAAAGCTTCTGTGATTATTTTTGTTCACACAGAGCCAGATTTTCCCCTTGCTCTTTAAAAGACTTTTCTCACTTTTCAGATTCCTTTCCTATTAGATTTTTTTTAAAATCAGTGAATTCCTTGCTCGCTAAAACAATGCCTTTGCAGACTGAGCCCCTTTGTGCTTATTCCTAAAAAGCAGAGGAATCACATTCATGCCTCCCCCGCAACTCTGCCAAATGCAGCTGTTAAAGCTCTTTCTTCTCAGGGTGAGAGCTCTACCCACCTCTTGGCCTCTCCAGCGAGGAAAGCTGTAGGTCTAAAGACAGTTGTGGCCACAATTTTTTCCCATGCAGTCACCTGGCTACACCAAGAACACAAGTGGAGTTCACAGCAAAAACCTGTTTTAGTCTTCTCCTATAAAGACAATCTATTCTAGCAGTTCAAGGGCAGCTTTGAACAAGGACTGTGAAATTAATAAATGCTTGTCCCCTCCTAAAAAAACCATGATACTTTGATATCTAATGCACTGGTATTGTACATGTTTCAGTTTTATATTCTGCAGAAAATATCAGAGGTGAGAGTTAGATGGCCATGAAGGAGTTGATTTACAGGTTAAAAGACAGGATTCTGTGCAGCTTCCATGCACAACATAAAACTAGCTGAAGTAATTACTAATGTATTGCTGAAGTAATCAGTGTCAGAGAACTGATGTTACTGCAATCCATTAATCAGGAAATTGTAAAACATAGGTTGCTAATGCAGTATTTGCACTTTACACTCATCCCTTTCAAAAGAAATTTCTCACAACTTTTGTTTAACCCAGCAGTAACAAATTGTGTCTTATTTTCTACATCCTTCCAATCTCTTCAACTAAACACATCCAAGGAAACTTCAAACAAAGCTTGCTGAGTTACAAAGACAATCTGCTTCTGACTTCTGCTACTCAGTCTGGAGGGAATTTAATTGCAGGAATGATAGATTGCATCCCCAGATACTATAAATAGAAGCTGAAGATTTTGTGAACATCATCTTTTTCCTGGGAGGATGGGTAGCCAGATGCATTGGAAAGAAAATGTGTAGGTAAAATAACATTTTTTAAAAATGCACACAATTGTAATGACATAATTTTGTTTTCCATTAAATCTATTTGGAAAGACTGCAGTATTGTAGGAATCTATCGGGACCATCATATTTTTGACATACTCTCAGGCAAGACGGTTTAGTGATCAAGCTGGTCACTCAAGTTTCCAATTCTCAGCATCATCTCAAGATGATCTTAAGCAGTGGGCACCCAAGTTCAGCCTGTCATATTAGGTAAGTCAGGGGTAAGGATGTTTTGCTTGATTTGCCATTTTTTTCCTTAAGCCCAGTGGAAAACCAGCCTGTTGGATTTTCAGCTCAGCTTTCCAACCTGAACCTGTAGGTCTCTGAGACAAAACGGGGCAGGTCAAACAGGTCTCTGAGGGCACTACTGCAGTCTTGTGCATATCCCAGCTCTGGAATTGTTCTCAGCAGGCTTCTGCACAGTGATATATGGCTGATAATAGTGATGATGGGGTTTGGAAGCAGCCAGAAGGTGACTGGCAGGAGAAAAACCCCTGTAGAGGAGCTGGAGACGGGTTTGTATGAAAGTATGGGGCACTACATAAGTCGCTCCTCTGCATGCTGCAGTGTCAGCTGCCTTCCCAGCCCTGTCTGCCTGCCGTGACCCGGAGCTTGCTGCTCCTACTTCCCCCTCCAGGCCACAGAAGTAAAAGTTAATATTAAACAGGTTCCTGAGTAAAATGGGAGAGGCTGGGAACAAAGAAACTGCCATGGCAAATTCCTACTGCCTGCTGGGAGAGCCGGGTCCTCGGGCCACCCTGGCATTTTCCTTTCTGAGTGATTCCTAGAGCTAACATCTCCCCTGAGACCCTTCCTCTCTCACGGGCATCGCTGCTGCCAAAGGCATTAAGGAAATGGCAAACCCCACATTACTTTTGTCACTCTGTCACTCCTACCGTGGGACAGTATTTTCCTTTCCCTGATTTCTAAGGGTCTGTTTACAGTGGTTAGGCTGGGATTTTGTTCACTGGTGTTTCTCTGTTTTTGAAGCTTGCTTCTAGGCTGCCAATATCCAGGAGACCTCCTAGGGACACGCAGAATCATACAGAACACATTTAACCACTCATTTTTTTCTACCTTAGTGAGAACTATGGTGCCTGGAACTGTCTTTTCAGGGCAACAACCTAACCAATATGAAGGTCTGACAAAGCTGCTCTTTAGTGATTTAACCTCTTTAACTGTCTGACATCCTTCCACTTTCATCAGCAGATCTTCATGATCATTCTAATGGATCCAAAATAACTTCCCAGATTATCTTAATGGCTTAAAAGTATTTGATTTTTTTTTCCTAATAAGAAGTATTTTTTCCTCCAGCTGTTTCTAACAGAATGCAAGACTGAACATATACACTTGGTGCAGTCTTTGAACTTTTATTTCAATGCTGAACATTGCATGAAAAATGCTCTGTGATGGAATCAGGTGCAGGAAATAAGTTTCTTCTTTTAGATATTGAAAAGGTCTTCCCAATTCTCCTGGGACAGTTTTCCATTGAACATCCAGGCTTTCTCATAACAGGGATTTGTGGAACTGAATTTATAAACTATTTGGCATTGATCACTGTGCTGATAATATCAGGAGGGAGTCTGCTGCACAGAGAGCCTGGATCAAGGTCTTTATTTGGATGCTCCGTGTCCTGGATGAAGGTTGGTCTTATACAATCATTCAAACAAGTTGTTAATTCCAAGACTGTTGGAGTTCAAAGTTCACTCCAAGAACTAGCCTTTTTTTTTTTTTTTTTTTTTAATGCATACCTGTACCTTGGTTTGAAGTCTGTTAAAATTGGTATGTATATTTCACCTCCTTTTAGTTCAGAGCTATGTTCACCCAGGTCTGGATTCTGCATATTCCAGAAAATGCCAGCAAGCATTCCCATTGCCTCATTCCTTAGGTAGTTTGAGGGCACTCAAGTCATCGTTCCAAGGCAACCTGAAAACAGATTTACCTCTTCTCTCCTGTCTACTGCTCTTCCTGAAGTCCAGCCATCCTAGGGTGCTGTCCTACTGCCTATGTTTAGAGCAAAGGCTTCATGTCAGTATGGAGTGACTGATGGCTTGGATACGTTTAATTTTTTAATATATTTTCAAGGAGAGAGGCAAAATATCAATAACACTGCACTGACAGGCTTCTCCCTTCACCTTGCCCCTGTGCCCCTGCATGTCACTGTCTTTTTGGAATGTGTTAAGTGCTTGGCTTAAGGCTCTTGGCAGTAGGAAGCCAAGGGCACCATGTGGATCAGGCAAACCGTAGTTTCTCAACCAGGATTTATTACAGAATCACAGAATAGGCCGGGTTGGAAGGGACCATAGTGAGTTATCCGGCCCCACCTCCCTGCTCAAGCAGGGTCGTCCTAGGGCACATGACACAGGATTGTGTCCAGAGGGTTCTGGAATATCTGCACTGAGGGAGATATTACGGCACAAGGACGCGATGTTTCATACCCAGTTAGCGCAGCCCTGGGTGGTTCAGTGCCAGATTTCGGGCTGGGCCTTTGCGGCGCCACTGTCCCCTTTGGCTCCCCACGGCACGGCGGCACCACGTCGCCGTTCCGAG
>VZRS01009244.1:0-76250 GCA_013398055.1 Ifrita kowaldi
AGAAGGGGGGATCCTCGTTCAATTTGATAACTCCATGGCGGTGCCAGAGCCAGCGATGTGCCTGACCTACATAGAGCCCCGAGCCCTCCGAGCACAATCGATCCCTTGGCAGCAGAGAAATCACAGCGTGGGGGAGGATCTGCCTCCCTGCATCCAGCCAGGATCCCCCCTGGAACAGCACCAGGGCTGTGTTGGGTGAAACCACACGGCAGCAGCTTCCCCTCCGTGCCGGGCACCATGTGCATCTCACAGCATCCCTCCCTTCTACCCTCCACACTCAACAGCCCTGCCCCTTGGACACCTATTTTGGGATGTTCTCCTCCGTTTGTGCAACCGGCTGCTGGGAGGGGGAGGTGTTGTGTTGTGTGTGCCCCTGGGACACCTCTGAGTGATGCACTCAAGGGTTTGGCTGCTAAGAAGTCACAAGGTGCCCTCCTTGGCTCAGCAGCTGCATTCACGTCTCCTGATGGAGCCTGCTAATGGCTCACCAGAGGATTGGAGTGTCCTCCTCCCTCCCAGGTGTCTGGTTTCTCCAGCCTGGAATCGCACCCTGAAGCCTTTTCCTTCGGCTCGGTGGTTTGAGCATCTCACACCCCGGGGCCGCTCTCGCTGACCTCCCAGCTTCTGCTGCAGAGGATGGGTGTTCCTGGCGTAATTTGCTCTTTGATATCCTTCAGAGGGGCGGCTGGGAAGATGGCAGGAATACAATGGCACAAAACATGAGGAAAGGGAAGACACTGTGGTACCAGGTGATATTTCACCCCCGCCATATCCCGAAATTCTCATTAAGTAACAGCCGGGGAGGGCATAAAAACTAAAAACACCATCTTGGGACACAGTGGGCCTAATCCTGCAGCCTGCCTCTCCCCAGGCACCCCTTCCCTGCCTGCTGGTGGCTTTAGCCAGCGAGTCTTGGTCTGGGGGAGGATGGATGAACAGCCAGAGTGAGAGACTGTGGCGTGGGCAGCAGCGTGGAGGAGGATGGAGAGAGGTGTGTGACGGGCAGGACAGCGTGTCCTCGCAGTGGGTAACTCTTCTGGGGACAAAAGCCGAGTCTTCTGGGTGTCAGTGTCGCGTCCCTCCCCTCAGGTTGTGTCTTTGTCAGCGCTGCCTCCGCGGAGCAGCGGACCAGCTCTGCCGCGGCAATTACCGAGCTCGTTAAACGCAGCAAACCAAACTCTGCGCGGAACGAGGGCAAAGAAAGCGAGTTAAAAGGTGGGCAGAGCCTGGCATCGCCTCCTCCCGGCGGCGGAGCGGTGCCCCGGGGAAAGCACCGAGCCAAGTTTGGCTTTTACGCGGCAGGAATGAATCACGGAGCCGGCGAACACCAACTGCTCGGGGAGAAAGGGAGCGCTCCCCGGCCGGGCACCGGGCTGCTAATTAGTAAATAAGGGCTAATCCAATCAATTAAGTGCTCAGCCTGGAGAGGAGGGCACGCCTCTGCTGGAATGGGGACAGAGCGGGGCTGGGGGCAGCTCTGGCTGTCGGGGTCTCTGCCACAGGATGCTCCTGGGAAAACCCAGCTCTCCCAGGGAACAGTTCTCCCTCTCTGCTTAATTGGGATGCAGGGAATTAGGAGTGGGATGGATGCTCAGCATGTCCCGTGTCCCCGAGGTGTGCTGGGCTCTCTGGGGGGGTGCTGGGGATCGCTCTGTGAGGCAGAGAGGTTTCTGTGCCCCGAGTGCATGGGCAGGCTCCATCCCTTCTCCAGCCATCCCTTCAGGGATGGAGGGGCTGCAGCCCACCCAGGTTGGGCCCTATCCTCACCCCAGGCCACCCTCCAAGGCACCCCAGTGTCACCACAGCGGGTGAGCAGTGGCCACAGCACCCTGGGGACAGTCAGTGGCAGAGGCAGAGGCAACCTGCAGGAATCACCGACTCCTTCCAGCCTGGCAAACTCAGCCTCGGGAGAGCAGCAAAAGGAAATGAAAAGCTGACTCGACGATGGCAAGCAGGGATCTCCCAGGGCTTAGCAGCAGCCAGGGTGGCTCCCCAGCAGATCCCAGGTCTGGGGGACCTGGCTGAGGGTCCTAAACCCGTGGTGACCCCATGCCAGCCCTACTTTGTCCGCACAGCTCGGTCCTGTCCCGACAGACCCCTCACACGAGGCTTTTCCTGAACATTCCTTACTGCTTCCCCTCTGCCGATTTCAGCACCATTAAAACGTTTTCCACCACCACCTCTCTCAATTACATGTTTTTAGAAAGTCATTAAAGAGAATTCCCCATGAAATTATTTTGATTTCCCGCCCCTCTGTCTCCTTCCAAACTAATGAGATTAATTGGAAACTACAAACATTTTCCAAGGGCCCAAGGCAAACGCGATGGCAAGCACATGCAACTCTTCCTGAGGATTGCATCCACCCTCCCTCCTGCTTGCCAGCTCGGAGCATCCCTCCCGACACGGGGCTGCATTCTGCAGTCTCAGAAGGTGCTCAGGTTTGGAAACCTTTGATATTTCTTCCCCCCTCCTTTGAGGAAGGAAAAAGAAAGTGCCTGAGGAATGAGAGCTGTCAGAGGCAATAATGTGAGATCTCACTCGTGGCTGGCAGGCAGAGGGGGGGGATTCTGAGGGGGGTTTTTCCTCTCTGGCGTGTGGTGTTAACTGGGGAACTTCAAACAGGGAAATGGGGAGGAATTTAGGAAAGTTTTACTGCTTTCTGTTAGCCTCCAGGTAGGAAAAGAAAAATGAAGCCTTCCAAACCCAATAACCTGCAAAGCAAACCCGACAATTGCCCTGTTCTCCTCCCAGGTGTTTGTCTGCTCACGGTGTTTGATTCCTCCCAATCCCACGTTAATCAATAGGACAAATCTCTGGTGTCGCTCCTCTCCTGGCCCCCACGGGCTCCTCCAGGACTGGTGACAGCAAACAGCCCTTCAGAGGGGGCTGAAACTCTCTGAATGAGGATAAATAAAGGGAACAACACGGGAGATTTGTTACTGTGTGGTGGTGCAACCTCTCAGCATCACCTTCCCTCAGGTGCTGCTTTAAACAGGGTGAAAGAAAACCTTAAAAAAACACCAGCAAAGTCCCAAACCCTGCAGAATTCTGTGGGATCACACACCTAAACACACACGGCGGTGAGGGAGATGGTGACAACGGTTTTGGAATTGGAGAAAGCATTCATTGGCATGGAACTCCCCCATCCCCAAGGCCCAGTTTGTGCAAACACAAGGCACTGATGAGGGCAGCGGTAATTAAGGTGAAAAATGGGTTTGCTCCTGTGCCATGAGGATTTTAGCCTCGCTCACCATGGAGTCATGGAATTTGGGGTGGAAGGGACCTTAAAGATCATCTTCTTCCACCCCTCTGTCACGGGCAGGGACACCTTCGGCTAGACCAGCTTTCTCCAAGCCCCATCCAGCCTGGCCTTGGACACTTCCAGGGGCTCAGAGATGCTTCCAACCCCTCTCCTCTCAGGACAAGGCTGGATTTCCATGGCACCACAGGGAAGATGCTGTGAGATGCCCATGCAGCTGAATCACCCCCTTGGAAGGGGGACTGGAGATTGCCCAGGAGAGCACAGAGCCTCACGGCAGCGCGGCGCTGGCACCGGCGGGGGACCAGGGCGGCCGAGGGACAAGCAGCACAAGAGCCTGGCCAAAAATGACTGCGGTGGATCCCATCCCCGGCACCCTCTGACAAGTTAAAAACCTCCAGTTTATTAAAGATACATTCCTGCCCTAATAAAAGACGCGTTGTCTGGTGGCGGGGAGGCTGCAGGATGTTATGGTTGGAATGTTCCTCGGCCCTTGTGTAATTAGGAGCCCCACCAGCTGTGGATCTGCGAGGAGCTGGTTTTTTCCCCCTGCCCTAGACAGGCAGAGTTGATGTTTTCTGTGATCTCCATGATGTCACCAGCTCCCCTTTGATGTGTGCAAGCGAGGGACCTCCGAGGCTCGTATTTGTCTGACCCGCTAGGATGGAGGCAAGATTAATTGCTGGAGGGAAGAGGCTGATCCCTGTGTCCCTGTATCCATATTCATCAGTGCATTAGGGCCGTGGTGAGCCAAAGGCACAAATAATAACAACAGGATGAAGTTGCTTCGGTGAAGTTTTCAATAATGGGGCGAAAGGATGGAATTCTTTCCCCATTTCACGTGGGGAGAATGGAGACACAGAGCAGTGAAAGGTTTGCCTTGGCCAGATAACACAGGATGTCCCACGAGGGGTGTGTGGGGAGCTGAACCCTGAGCAGATCCCTGCTGACCCCCCCTCTGTGTTGTGCCACCCATGTAACACAACCAAAGCACGGATTTGCAGTGGTTTCCTCACTCAAATCCTTCTCTTGGACTGGCTGGGGACAAGTGACACTGCAGGGGTGGCCAGGGACAGCGGTGGAGCAGCCCTTGGGGTTTGTAGGACACGAATGAACTGGGATCTGCTGAGTCTTCAGCCTCCACAGCACAAACCAACCTCCCAAAACCACTGGAAAACATTTTGTTCCTATTTTTTTTTTTTCTGACAGCCTCGCTCCCACCACCATGTTCCATGCTGGACACTGAAGGTTCTCCCATGGCACAGCTCAGATGCTCCCTGGGGTTTCCTGGCCCCTCTCGAGTGATCTGGATTTTCCAGGGACAGAAAGAGCTGGAGGCTAAATCCTGATTGAATGCCCATGATAATGAAATAAATGACTATATTTTAATGCAGTCCCTCAGCTGTGTCACCTCGGGGGTCCATGGGGGGCAGCTGGAGCCCATCCTTCCACCCAGGCTTGGAAAATCATTTCTCTGGCGGCTCCTGAGGTGTTATCCTGGGTTAGATAAAACCCAGCCCCGTGACATCAGAGAGGGCCCAGCACAGGCTGTAGGAACAGCGTGTCCCCACCACTCCCACCCTGGCCACTTGCTGGGGCAAATACCTGTCCCAAACCTCCCCAGGAACGGGTATTTCTGCAGGTATTTATCCTGCAAGCAGCCCAGAACTGGATCGAGATAAGGTGGCTGCTGGGAGGATGTGGAAATGCCTGTCAGGCCCACAAACCTGCAGGGCAAATTAAGCAATCGTGTTCCCAGGACATACATAAAAATAAGTAAAAAACACTATTAATCCATAGCAACAAAAGGAGATGGCATAGCAACAGCAGCAACTGCTGCAAAACAAAACAGCAACGAGAGGAGGGGAGAGGAGAGGAGGGAGAAAATCAAGCCCTGCTCTGGCTTTTGGGGGTTTTTAAGGTCAGGGGAGATGTTGTATCCCGGGTGGGGGAGTCAGAGCACGGTCTGGGTGCTGATGCCAGGCTGGTCCTGCCCCCATCCCTGCACAGCTCTGCTCCAGTCCCAGGGTGCTGGAGGATCCAGGGGTGCCGGCTGTGCCCTCCGGAGCGGGGAAGGGGCTGCAGGGAGGTGGTGCCATGAGGAGGTGGTGGCTGTGCTTAGGGCAGGGGGGCTCTCTAGGGGTTCCTGAGCATCTGCTCAGGCTCAGAAAAGTCCCAGATCCTGAGGGTTGGCAGCAGAGCAGGGCAGGGAGCTGAAGATACCAAATCCAATTTGTTGTATTTTTTGGTTTTGGTTTTTTTTTCTAAATTAAACCAAAACATCAACAGCAGCTCTTAATTACCTCACCAAGATGAGCTGCTCGTGGCACTGCAGAGGAAAAAGAGTCTTTTAATCCTCAGGACTGAAGTTCTGTGGACTTGCTGGATGAAACAACCCAACCCAGGAGTGAGCAGCCCCTCAGGGGCAGCTGCTGTGCTCCCACCCCTCAAAATGGTGCTTTCAGCTCTCTTGAGGGCAACATCCCTCCAGGAACCAAAACTGGGCTAAACTCAGCATCAAAACACGGCTCCATCCCTGTTTTGAACCCAGGCAGAGCTCTGCTGTGGCTGCGTGGGAAGAGCGTGATGGAAATAAGCCCTAATGGGTGTTAATTTGGAGTGGGAAGTTTGTGAGTCAGGCAGGGGTGCAGGGGAGGAGTGGGCAGGAGCCAGGATGCCGAGCACTGCTGAGCTCCTGCTGCCTGCTGAGAGGGGCTTTTTTGTGCTCTTGGCAGGGCTGGGCAGGCTGGGAGCACCCCAGTGGGGCGAGGAGGGTTTGGAAGGAGAAAGGGAGCTGCTGGGAGAAGGGATTGCATCCAGGCAGTTTGGCTTGATCAGAGCCCACGCTCAGGGGTTGGTTGTTAAAAGGAGATTTTCCATGCTGTGAGAGCCAAAGCAAACACGGTGAAACTTAATTAAACGCCTGCCTGCTAAAATAATAATTTTCTTATGAATTGAGGAAGGTAAAATACAATGAGAGATGGACCTGATAAAGGAACCACGGTTCTCCAGCGTGCCTGGCAGAGGCACAGGGGTAAAGAGCACAATAAAGCAGGTTTGTTGGTGGGGAAGGTCCTCCACTTTTCCCTCATGTATGGGATGCTCTCCAGGGCTGTGCCAGCTGCTGAAGCCCTCACAGACTGCCTGTCTCCATCCCAAATCATGGACACCCAATCCAGTGCTGCCCCACAGCTCCAGGAACGGTGGTGTCTGAATTACCCAAATATTAATGCTTGTCTAGAGGAAAGAGAAGGAACAGGGGGGAAAAAAAAATCTCCAAATGGCTGGAATTGTCATTCTGCTCTTGCTGGTGCTGGGGAGAGGGGAGGCAGCTCCTCTGGGGGGGCCAGGGCCACTTCTGCACGCTGAGAACTTGCTTGGTGTGGCTTTGGACAGGGAAAAAAAGTCAGCTGGAAGAAAACCCTTCCAAGTAAGTAGTGACCGGTAATATCATCATCCTCCAGACAGCCCAGGAGAATCATTTCAGCAGGCAAAACTGGGGGAAAAAATAAAATAAAAAAGAGGTCTTGAACCGTGCACCTGCAGGATGGGCTGCCCCCAAGCAGGAGGAGTGAGTGCAGTGTGTGCTCCTGCTCCCAGGTCTGTGAGCTGCAGACACAGAGGCCAGACTGAGATTCCTTCTGAAAGTGTCTCCCTGAATGTTATTTCCATTTAGAAAGGAAAAAAAAAACCTTGGGATGTAGGGATGGATTTAATTTTTAAAGGGCTGCGGGTCTGCTGCCTCTGCTCCTCCGAGCCCAGGGTGTTCAGCATCTCCAGGACCTCAGAAAGAGAAGCTTTCCAGCCCTCTCTGGTCTGTGATCGGACTAATAAAATGTAGCAAAATGGGGAGAATAAGAAGAAATGTTGAGTTTTTCCTCTATTTTTGGTGGTTGGCTTCAACTCAGCACTGCTGGCTCCAGCCAGTGCATTTGGCTTCTTGGGTTTGACTCAGGGTTTGTGGCTTCAATACTTTCATATACCTCAAACCCATAGGGGAAGGGTTAGGCCAAACTCCTGTTTTTTCATTATTTTAATAAATGTGATCGTCTCCAAACAGTTCCGTTTTCCTGCCTACTCCAAATTCAGATATTCCTTCTCTCTCCATAAAAATAAGCCAAACCCAGGGACTGAAAGACTGGGTTTGGACCCTACTTCACTTGGCATTGACTCTTGTAGATACGCTGAACATTACGTCATAGCTGAAATTAAAGAAATAAACCCGCTAATAAAATAAACTAATAACTTTCCCCCTCTTTGTCCTTCTCTGGGAATCAGGAATAGCTCAGCCTGTACAATAATTATACTGTAAGCACTGCAAAAAAAAAGTTCTTGACTCCTGCCATTCCCAGCCCTTCCCACCAAAGGAGGGGGGGAAAAAAACCTTGGCAATAAATTAAAAACAGTTTTATTTACCTTGAACTACTCAGCCAAGAATGCACATTATTTAGGGACTGGAATAAAAAGCCATTCACTCTAGTTCAATTGGCCATTTAGTTCAATTTGTGTGTGTTACTGCAGGTAATTACTATGGTAATAATGTACTGTAATCTGTGCTGATTTGGAACTTGTCCTGTTTCTGTATTAATAATAAGTGCCATATATGTACTAATTACCAGTTTGTTACCATGGTTATTTGCGTAGATGCCATGTTAATGATACCCTGGAAACATAAAGCAATCACATTTTTGAATTAAATCTTTGTGGTCTCTTTAGTGCTAAAAGCCCAATTCACATAAAATAATGATGAAGAAAATGAGCTCATCGGGGCTGCCTCGCCAGCGAGCTGATTAGCCGAGCTGCATAAATATATGGCTTTGCCATACTGAAAAATTAGAGCCTCCAAAACATTTTCCACGGTTGCTAAGTAACTCCCCAAAGATGACATCACTTACAGGAACACGCGGTGCCAGATCTGTCATGCACACGTATTTATAGAGCCCTCGGAGCGCGCCCGGCCCCGGCGCTGCCAGAGGTGTCAGGGGCTGGCTCCCAGCCAGGGACGGGGGGCAAAGAAATGGGCACCTCCCTCCTTTCCCCCCCAGACTCACCCACACGCAGCCCTGGCTCCGTGGAGGCAATCCAGAGGCATCTATTTTTTGGGATTATTTAAAGCCAGAAGGGACCGGTGCGATCCCTGCTCGGCAATAATTTCACACTGCAAGGCCTGCGCTGGCTTGTGTCTCTTCTCCTCTTCAAATTGAGCTGAGCAGCACATTTTGGGGATGATTTGTTGGGAATGTGGACTGGAAGGGACAGGCTACTGCTGCTTCCCAGGCTGAGGGAACCCGCTGCGTGTCACTGGGTGCTGGGCAGGCATCTCGAGGTTTTCCGTGGGATGATGACCAGCAGTTTATCCCCGCAGCCTCCCATCCCACTTTTCCTGCCAATGGCCTGCTATTCCCACACAGCAGCCACCTCGCTGGCCGTGCTGGATCCACACCACGATTAAAAATAGTTCCCTGGCAACAAAACCCTTCCCTTTTCCCCGAGCGTACAGTAAACAATGGGTCCTTCCTACCCTGAAATTAATGGCGATCCTTTAACCAGATGACCCTGGGAAAAGGGCTGGGGAAAGCTGGAGCAGGGCAGCTGTGTGGCCCTGCAGACAGCAAGGAATAAGGCTGGGAAACCTATAGGTCCCAACCCTGTAGTAAAGCCTGATTCCTGTTGCTGTGGGTGAAGCCTGGTGGATCTGGAGCTGCTGCAGATCCCTTGGGATTAGCAAGACCCAGAGCTGCAGGACAGAGTGGGGTTTGGGCACCTCGGATCAGCTGCAGGATGGGGCTGAGGTCTCCTCTCTCCCTGGCAGGGTCTGTCCAGGAGAAGAGCGAGGAGGTGGGAAAGAGGATCCTGGCGAGTCTGCCTGAGGGAGGCCCCTGTCCTGTACTGTGTGTGCCTGGGAGGACAAACAGCCACTGGAATCCTGGCCAAAAGCCCTGGGAAAATCACAATATCCATTTGTGAAACTTCCTGCCCCTCAGCAGGTCAGGGATGGGCTGGCCGAGGCAACCACTGGAGGGTGCCCCGAGCTTTCACCCATCAAGGACCCACTGGCCCAGAGTTGTGGTTGTCCTCCCGTTATCCTCTGTTTTCCTCCCTCTGCTTTGGCCCGAGGCCATCCCAGCGTTTCCCTCCCTGCTCCTGCAGAACCCAGTCCCACAGCGGATGCCATGTCACTTGAAAAGCTACTTAGTGCTCTTTATTATCTGGTCATTATTTTTCCACTGAAGCCTGAGATAAGCAAAGCATAAATCAAACCAGAACAGGAGCCACTTGGAGCAGGTAAAGCATGGAAAAGATTTTAATCAGTGATTCTGGGCAAGAAAAGCAAAAAGAGGGAGAGGGAAGGAGGAAAGGGGAGGGGGGGAGAAACAAAGAAAGGGAAAGAAACACCACTTGTTGTTTGTGGGATGAAGACAAATGTTTCCAAAGCCACATTTTCCACATGACGCCCAGTAAAAGCTCTCGGTTTGATTATTAATCACAGGGCAGCCTCCATCCATCACTCCATCCCTCTGTGCCTCCCGAGCTGTTCGATGTGCCACCCTCCGCCCTCCCCTCCCACAGCCCCCGCACTGGGCAGCTGTGACAGGGGACAGCAAGGCCCGGGAAGTTGTTCCAATAAAGAAAATGCCATCAAATAAACAGAGGAGGAAATAAATAAGAGACTATCAGGGAAGCTGCTGCCGTGCCGGTTGGATCCCTCTGCCTCTCGAGACTTCTGGAGAGCTGCTGACACTGGGAGCGTCTTCTGAAATGGATGGACTTTGCCTCTTGCCTCATACATCTGTTTAATGACCTCTCCTCGCAGGCACTTGACATGTGATTTATGGGATATAAATTTTACCTCTCTGCTCGGGTGTCGCAATCCCCGCGTTCCGCAAGGTGAGAGCACCTCGCCCCGCCGGGATGCCAGGCTGGCTCCTTCAGCTTCCTGCTCGCCCAACTTTCTTCCTCAGGCCCTTCCTTTAAAAAGCAAAATTAAAAAAAAAAAAAAAGCAAACAAACAACAACCCCCCAAAAAACCCAACCCCTCTAACAGACTTTAAAAAATGTGTTTTTTCCTCTCTGCGAGAAAACTGCTGCTGACACAGCGTTCAAGGCTGGCGGTGCTTTTCAGAAAAAGCAAACAGCAGCATCCCAGCTGATTTCCTGCAAATAACAATAATAAATACATATATAAATAAATAAGTCCTTAATTCTTTTACTGGCATCTGTAGCCTCTAATTCATAAATTCATCAGGACTTTCCCAGGATGTCAGTTTTGGCAAATGAGCCCTGAGTTGCTTCATGCTAATGGAGCGGTGGGCTGCCTGACCTCAGGAAATAGAGAGGCCAAACATGAAAAAAACAGAGCCGGGTTCAAGGCTGGGGCTGTGAACCCCAGATTTGAGGGTGAGGTCGGCAAAGGGTCAGGGAAGCATTGTGTGCAGCGCGAGGGAGAAACGCTGGTTTCTATTTAAAGCCTTTCGTGCCGCTGCCAGAGCCCTCTCGGCATTGTGTGCGGGAGCAGCCCGGCGATTGAGAAATGCGCCTGGGAGATCCTGACTGCGGGAATGGGGGAAGATTGGAAACAGCCACACTCACGTGTTGCGAGCCAAACCCTCCCCTACCTTGGGAAGAAAGGGAGGGCGAGATCCGCCTGGCTCTTTTCAGCGGCTAACGCAGATGGATTTGCTTTGGCGTTTAAGGGTGATGGATGTGCCAGGTACTATTCATTAGGAATGATTTGTTGGGGCCAGCGTAGCTCGCCTGCCCATTAGGATGCATTTACTTCGCAGGTTAGTAATGATGGGTGCTCTTAATAGTTCCTAAGTATCGGAGGGCATTAAAAAGCCCTGGAAGAGAAGGCTATCAATATTTACAGCTTCAATTTGTTGGGGGAGGAAAGCAGAGCGTGTGCCTGGAAGGGGTGTCCGCCCCAGTCCCTGCTCCCAGAGGTGGGTATTGGTATGGAGAAGGCTGGAGCAAGCTCTGAATCCAGTTGTGCTTCGCCCCCAGTGCATCCAAGTGACGTGGTAGTGGCAGCTTGTTTGGCTCCTTCTGGGGGAAACTGAGGCCCAACCCCAAATTTGGGTGCACAGACCCAGCGGCAGAGCCCGGCAGCCCCAGGTGGGCCACAGTCCTGTTGGGTTTGCCTCTCCACCAGCACCACGGGCCACGGTCAGAGCAGGCACAAGGTCGTTCACTGAGGGATGATTACGGCTATTACATCCCAATTCCCTTCCCTTGCCCTCCCCCCGGCACGGAGCGGGCTTGGCTCGAGTGAGATCCTGTTAACAGCCCTCAGCCGATGGGCAGCCATTTACTTAAGCCCCGATTTTTCATTAAAATAGCACATATGGCTATCAAGCATCGCAAGGTCACGGGGCTGCATTGTCTCAGCTCAATATGATGCCATTAAGGCTGGACCATAACGTCCCCGATACAGCAGGTTCAGCAGCGCAAGATCAAGCATTGGGCAAGACTGCAATTTCCTCCTGTCCTCCTGCTATGATCTTATCAAAGCCTGACTGATCTCCGTGTACCAAATCATGCTGGAGAGCATTAAATATCGTGAAAAGCTCCGTTTCCAGCAGCCCGTGGGGAGGGTGGGTCACAGCCCAGCTCCCTTTGTGTCACTCCGTCCCTCTCCTGCAGGGGAGTCAGGATGGGGTGGCTCAAGCATCCAGGCTGAGAAATCTGTGTGAGTTCATATTTTATCTTTATCATTGGTGTTGGGTTTAATCTTGACCTCTAATCCTGACCTCTAATCAAGCCCACATGGGTCTGAGTCTAATTTTGCTGCCCTCACGGCCACGGTGCTGGCCTGGGACCCTCGGCACGGTGGCCATTCCTGCTCTGTGCAACCTTCAGCAGCCCTTTTATTTCTCCCTCAGATAACTAGATGAGAATAATTCCTTTCTTCCAGCTTTTATCTTCCTGTCTGAGCTACAGGTGCCTGCATGAAGTCCCTTCATTTTACCATGCAGAGTTTCTGGCCCAGCAGGGCCCTGCTCTCCGGACTCGACGAGATGCAGGAAGGCTGGAGAACGATTCTGGAACAGAAGCAGAGGTAGGAAAAGGCAGACTGGAAGCTGTCTGGTGGCTTTATTAAGCCATGCAAAGAGGTGGCACTCAGTGACTCCCTGGCACTGGCACGAGGTGTGTACGTGTGCCCGGGTGGGAGGTTTCGTGCTGAGATGAAAGCGTGTAAATAAAGGCAGGTTTGTGTGAGCAGCAGCCCCGCCAAAGAGGAAAATCTCTCACAAGATCTCCACCAGAAGGGTTTGCAGAGCAAACAGAAGTGTTGTTTCATCTCAGAGGACGCCAAGCCCCACTGAGATGTGCGGAAGGAATGGGAAGGACCCCATGGAAGGGACAAGGTGGCTTTTTCCAGCACACTCTGAGCACACGCAGCCGTGCTGGGGCAGTGAGGCTGGACAGGGACCAGAGGGTGGCAGTGGGAAGGGGTTTCTTTGCAAAGCAGACTCACCAACTCCCCCAAAACGAACAGAGACACAAAAGCCGAGCTCCTCTGCCATCATTTGAGCCAGAACAGCTTAAAAGATAATGAGCTAATTGAGCAGTGGAGGCCATCTCCCCATAGCTATGTGTCAGCTCCCATTATCCGCTCCGGAACGCTCGCTGAGCCTACACAGACCCTCTCTGGAGGTATTGATCATTTATTTTCCAGGCCCTGTGCTGCCCCTTCCCCTGGGCAGGCAGGGATGGAGGCTGAGGGTGGCCGTGCCGGGCTCCCCCCGCAGACAGCCCGTCAGCTGCAATTGTTTTCTAGTGAAAATAGATGTTCGGTATCGATCCCTCTCCTCCCGTGGAGTCCGGGGGCCTTCTCCTTAGTTACTCTAATAAAACACAACTAATTAAATTTGTGCCTTGCTTTTTCAATATTGCATTATCCTAATTACTAATTAAGGGGGACCACGTGTGAGGGGTAGGCATTATTCCCTGCAAAAGATCCCCCTAATGGCCTGAACTGACATCTCGGGGAAGGAGGAAATCTTTCAGCAAAGGCCAAGACTGAGGCTTGGGAAGGGATCCCCGGGGGCAATTTAACGAGAGGCTCTTTAACCCTTCAGTTGCTGCCCTGAAATGTGCTGAATCACGGGTTAGCAGGGAAAACTCCAGTGCAAAGCTGCCCTGCACGTGGCAGGCAGGGAAAAGGGAAAATTGGGGTGGAATTGAAAGGAATGGGGGCATCTCTGCACGGAAAGCACGGCGGGGGAGAGTTGAGGAAGCGGCTTTTCAAGAGGAGTGCGTTGCCCACTCGCACACGCCCTCCCACGCGGGCTGGCACGGACACTCCGGCCGTCCGGCCCGTCCGGGGACATACCAGAGCTGGGGCTCGGCAGGGAGGAACGAGGCCTTTCAAGCCCGTACTCGACACCCTGCTCTTGTCAGGGCTGTGCCAGAAGGGCTTTGTTATGCTCCGAGTGGCAATCAAACACACCAAATCACATTTAGCGTTCTTTGGGGGACTGCTGGCAGCGGGGACATCTCACTGCTCTGCAATTCAGGAGCCCCCAGTGGCTGCAGGTGACGGAGCACTGGGACTTGTGACACCAAATTAAAGCCAGGCTTAAACTGCTGGCAGAGCAGACTAAACCGGCCACTACACAAAGATCTTTGAATAAACGCCAAACTTCCTTTAACACGCCCCAGGGACTGAAGCCTGTGTTGCTGATCCCCTCCCTGCTGGAGCACCCTCGGTTGGAGTTCACCAACATTTTCACTTCGTTTTCCGTGTGAGTCGCTGCTCACGCTCCGGCTGTTCTGGCTCCCTAAGTCACCGGCTCATTTCTCACACGGCTCTTTTTAGAAACATATTTCCCCCCCTCCTTAAACACTCGGCTTGGAAGTGTGAGCTGAGATTTATGCTGAAAGGAATTGGGGAAGAATGGCAAATAGGTACTTGTTGGAGGGGAAAAAAAAATAATACTTTGGGCATTGTAGAGAATTCCACAATGCTGGGACTCAGGAAGAGCAGCTCTGCCACAGATTTTGGCTTTCACTGGAGCTTCCCGGGGCAGCAATGATCCTTCACCTTTGGGATGAAGTTTTCACGTTTCCACTTAGGAGGAGTCACCAGTATTTGACATCTGGAGAAGCTGAGGCACCAAAACAGGGACTGTTCCAGGTCAAGCACCTTCCAAATCCTCCCCGTTTCCCTTTCCATGGTGGTTTGCCTGCTGCTTTCTGTAGCACTGCTACAGACAAAAATTGGCCAAGGAATCATTAATGGAAATTTCAGAAGACTCCAAACAATATCAGTGTCTACGATTTGGCATCCTGTTGGTTTCCATTCTGCCCACAAGTTAAACTGATCACAGCTCTGTTTTGGCTTATTTTATCTTTCCCTTCCTCGGAGTGATTGAAATCTTAATAATCAAGGATAATATCGACGCCAAAGTTTTAAGCAATAAACATATAAACAGAATGAAGAGAAGCAGAATGCTCACGTCTCTCAACAGTGCAAATGGTTCCGTTTTATTTTGCTGTAGCAGATGTTAAGTTTCCAATAATAAAATAAAATAAAAAATCTAAGGGAGACATTTAGCAAAGTATAGCTTTACACTCCAGAGTTATCACTCCAATTTCAACTGGGACCATAAAGTTTTATGAGCTATTAAATTGCCCTAAACCTCCTTTAACACACCAGCTCTAATGCTGGAGATTAACCATTTAGAAAAAGGAGGTTACCTTGGCTGAGATCGGGCCGTTTTCCTGCACTCTGCTTCAGTCAATAACACTTTGCTGTGGCAGAGCCATTTGCTGCGTGTGTGGTTGGTAATTAGCCCGCATGCCCTGCAGGTAATGCAGCTGCAGGAGCTCCCATCCCTCCCACGGCGCCAGGAGCATCCACAGGACCGGCAGGGATGCTCAGGAGGGCAGAGGGAACATCTCGGCTCCTTGGCTGGCTGCAGGTTTGCTTCCCCCATCCCCTCACTCGTTCAACAGGGATGCTCGTGGTTTCTTCTTCCTCCATTTCACAGAATCCCAGATTGGTTTGGGTTGGAGGGAGTTCAAACCTCATCCAGTCCCACCCCCTGCCATGGGCAGGGACATCTTCCACTGTCCCAGGGTGCTCCAAGCCCTGTCCAACCTGGCCTGGAACACTTCCAGGGATGGGGGAGCCACAGCTGCTCTGGGTACCCTGTGCCAGGGCCTCCCCACCCTCAAAAGGAACAATTCCTTCCCAATATCCCATCTAACCCTGCCCTCCTTTTCAAAAGTCTCTCTCCAGGCTTCTTGTAAGCCCCCTCTAGGTACTGGAAAGTGCTTCATGAAGCCTTCTCTTCTCCAGGCTGAACAATCTCCAGTTTCCTTTTTGTTTGGGTGACAAACCCACCTGAACATGGCCTTTGACTGTGTTTTATTACCTTGCAGAAGAGACCTGTGATCCCAGCTTGAATGCCCTGGGTGCTGGAGTGAAACCTCCTGACCCAGGAAAAGGTTAACAGCAACTTCCATTTGCACTTGCAGAGCTCTTTCCAGAGAGGAGACTTAAAAACCCTCCAGCCACATCCACAGTATCACAAGGCCTTCCAGAAGCCCAGGCTTGTTTGATTGGTTTTTAAACAGGCACAAAGGCAGGAGCAGAGGTGGCCTGGATCCACGGGATCATCCTCAGCCTGTCAAAGGGGACCTGTGAGGCTTTGCCACCTGCAATCTGCCAAATCACCACCCTTCACCCCCTGCTGAACTGGGCTGTGACCCTCAGGGCACCAAACCTCTGGCCAGCTCATCGTTTTGTGTGTAAGGTAGTCCAGCTGCCTGGCCACATCTGGAAACATCTGTCTTGAGCGACCTGAGCAGCGTGGGGCTGTCTCACGCTGATGACTTGCAGGGATCTGGCGTTTCTCCTAAAATTCCTGCTGTAGCTCCTCTTCTGCCATAAGCTCTGGAAAGTCTCTCCTGCTTGGCTGCCTTGGAGCCCTGCTGAGGGCTGGGGTGCAGGGGAGGGCCCTGACATTAAATCAGAGAATCATGGAAATCACAGAATGGTTTGGGTTGGGAGGGACCTTCAAGATCATCGAGTTCCAGCACATTTCCACCTTTTCCTGATGTTCCCTTGAACCTTTTGGGACCACTGGGAAGCCAGCAGCCAGAGAGGTGGGAGCTGCTCCCCGGGAATGAACAGTGACCACAGTGCCCAGGGAAGAGCCAGGCTGGACCCTCATGGCTTGGGGTTAATGTGCACAGAGCCAGGGGACGGAGAGGCGCTGGGAGAGGGCGGCTCCTTCCCGGGAGGAGTTTGGAAAGCAAGGGTAACCCCTGCTCTATTTTTGAAAGAAATGTCTCAGAGGCCTTCTCCTGCATCCTGCAAAGGCCACTGCCAGCCATCTGCAGCAGCACGGGGGGGCTTGGCAGCCCGCAGGGGTGGGAAATGCCTCCTCCCAAAAGCCTGATTCCCATTTCCCCTGAGATAAGATCTGCAAAGGCTCGTTTTTTCCCCCTAAATTTTTTTTGAAGGAATTTCCTATTTGGAGCCTTTATGGATGGTTTCCCCTGGCTGAGGGCTGAGCAGTCACCTCCCCAAGCTAGGCAGGATGGCTTCCCCATGCACACACTGCCCTAAAGAACCTTGGGAAGATGCTTCAAAGCCTCTGGTACCTGTGAGAGGAGCGAGCCAGACCCCACCATCAGCCTCCTACACTACAGCACAGCCCACATTCCAGGTGTGGCTCCTCTGGAGAGCCTTTGCTTTCTTCCCAACCATCTGCTGTGGTTAAAATCCTACCTGGGACTTAAATTCATGTACAAGTTGGTGCAACAACCCAGCGTGTTCTGGAGGTTGTCCAGCTTTGATCCTTCCTGGCACTTTGAGGACATGGTTCACCAGGTCTGTGCTCACTGCAGCCTTTTTCTTCTTGATTAAAAAGATGCATTTTGCTGTCTGAGGTGCCTCAGACATCAGCAGAAACTGCATTAAGAACAGCAGAATTTTCCCTTTGAGTTCTCTTTAACTGCATTACGGTGCCATGAAGTTAAACATTACATAGGTACTTAAATAGGGTTGGACTCGATGATCTTAAAAGGTCTTTTCCAACCTAAATGATTCTGTGATTCAATCCAGCCAGCCCCAGGCTTCAGAAAGGCTCTGACTAAGCCAATCTTCAGCGCTACAGCTGTGTCCCATGTCCTGTATGACAGAAAAACAAGGTTTAACTGATGTCAGCTTGGAGAATAATAGGGCAGTCCATCTAAAATTAGCTGGAGGTGGAAACTTTTCAAGCCATCCCTTCTTCTGCAACTGGGGAAGAAATCCCTCAGCTGCAGCACCCTGCTTTGCTGTGGATATTTCAGTTGAGCAACTTTGAAGGCTGAGTCAGAGAGATTTCCTAACACCTCTTCCCTGCCCGCACTCCCCAGATAGCAAACACCAGCTCTGGGAGACAGAAAAACACTGTTCTCACTCATCCCAACTGGAGCTGGCCAGCCTGGAGTCACATGCATGTTCAGTGGTTCCCTCCCCAAGGGCTGTGATTTTGGGATGAGGGGCGGCCTAAAAATGCTGCATATCCTAATGGTGCTCAAGCTCTCCATTTTCTTCTTCCAAACCCCCCTCTCTTGGGTTGAAGCAGCCCTGGAAGAGCAGCCCCATTCTTCACTGGTCCCTACAAGAGCATCTTCCTGGGAAGCAAGGCCCAGCTGGAGCAGGGAGTGCTTTCATGTGGCAGCTTGCTCTGCTGGGGCTCCTGTCCCCACACCCTGTGCTGTCCTCCCTCTTGGTCAGAGGGAGTAGCAGACCCAACACCCCACGAGGTGCTTTGTTATGAAACCTTCATAATTAAATTAATGAAAGGAAATGCAAAGTCCTGTCCAAACCAGAGGCTGGGCAGCATTTCCAGCCCGTTCATCTGCCTGCTCCAGCTCCTCTGCTTTCCTCCAGCTGTATGTCCATGGAGAATGCAAATAGCATGGTGAGAGATGTGACCTTTTGGCTGAATGTCACCAAGTCCTGCAGCTCTGGGAGTGTTTGCACTCAGTCGTTAGCTTTAGCCTCTCCAGTTATTTATACATATCCCCGTAAAACTCCATGGGATGACTCAAAGATGGCTTTGACCTTGATTGTGCTGGTGGTTTGGTGGCCTGCAGTCCCTAAATGTTGTGTTTCTGTCAGCAGTGTTGGCCTTTTAGTTTAGCAAGCCCCAGCATGGACCTGGGTCTGCCACTGCCCTGGAAATGCCATCGTTCAAGGGTTGGGAAAACCAGCCACAGGCTGAGGTGAGACCTCCAGCAGTGGAGTCCTCTAAACCCCTGATGTTATATTTGGTGTTGGAAACCTGAAATCTAAGGGATTGAGCTTGGAATTCTTGAGGGATGTTTTAATTAATTGTGGAATTACAGAATCACAGAATGGTTTGGTTTGGGAGGGTTTTGGTTTTGGTTTAAAGTTTATCCAGTTCCACCCCTTGGCAGGGACACCTTCCACTATCCCAGGGTGCTCCAAGCCCTGTCCAACCTGGCCTTGGACACTTCCAGGGATCCAAGAGCAGCCACAGCTTCTCTGGGCACCCTGTGCCAGGGCCTCACAGAGAACAATTTCTTCCCAATATCCCATCTAACCCTACTCTCTTTGGATTCAAAGGCTTTATCTTCCAGTTTAATCCCATTAATCGATGAACCAACCTCAAAGGCACCCCACAGCATCCCTCTGAGTCCGTGATGAACTGGGAATGAGCACACCACGTGCTGCCAGTGTTGCTCCAGAGTGACAAACAGCAGAAACTAAGCCCAAAGTGCATCTTAGACGGCGCTGCAGGAAACCTTGGCCACACTGTCCATACCTGCAGGAACCTCAGTGCTCCCTCAGCCCTCACCTCCCTGGAAGGGGGTTCCCAGGCTGAGTTGGTCTCAAACTTTCCTCTCTGTGAGGATTTCACGCTGTTTGAGGAAAAAACTGCTCTCTGGAGCTCCCTCCAGGCGGGCAGCCTGCCTGGCTCCCAATACCAACGCGTGGCTTTTCTGCTCCTCTCCTCTCGCTGGAGCTCTGCTGAGTCTCATCCCAGCAGACAGGCTGACATTGCACACTGCCTCGAGACGAGGTTCCAATCCATCTCTGCCGTTCTGGAAGCAGACAGCTGAGCCACGAGCACGGAGAGCGACTTCCAGCCCTGGGAGCGGGTCTGGGATGAGATTTGGAAGGCCAGGGATGGAGCAGGGAGGGATCCGAGTGGGGTTCCAGCAGCTCAGCCATCCTGGGTCTCTCCATCCATCCTGTCAGGCTCCATCCTGCCACCACCATCATTCTGACATCCAAACCCTTTTGTCCTCCTTTTCATCCCTTATTTTACATGCCACAGCCATCCTGTCGCCTGCCTCTCAGCGACGTTGCTCAGAGAAATTAGGGCAACTGCTGCACAGGGTTTTTATTAGTATTGCCAAACTCTTTCAGCATTTTTAGAAAGGGCTTGAAAAGGAGCCAAGTCGTTTCTCCTTCTTCTGTTTCTTCTCCTCCACCTCCTCCCTCACCACCCCCCCTCCCCTCCCCTTCTCTGTCTGCGGATGCTTTGGGATGAATTAATTCAGACGTGCGGTTTTGAATGGTTTTGGCTCCTGGTTATCGAGCCATTCAGCAGTTCTGGGAGCCTCCCCCACCGGCTGTTATTGAACCAGACAGAGAGGGGCGGAGGAGATGGCAGCGGCCTGATTTGTTGGCTCGTTAGTTCTGCTCCTGCGAGCCGTCCATCGGCTCAGGTTTCCCCATCCCGGCTGACACGGACAGGCGGCAGCCAAAGCGCTCCTCCCGGAGCCAGACCCTGCACGGGATCGCTGCCGGTGTCACCTCGGAGCAGCCTGGTCGGGAGGAAGGTGTCCCATGCTGAGGAGATTGGGATAAGATGAACTTTAAGGTCCCATCCAACCCAAAGCATTGTGTGATCTCGGTTGGAACAAAAATGGGTTGTCTCTCCCTGTTTTCCCTTGGCCTGCCCCACTCCCCTGTCCCCAAGCCAGGCTGTCGCCCCAGCTCTGCTCTGCAATCACTGTCAAGTGCCTCAGCAAGGTATTTTTAGCCCCAAGGGGAGGCAGAGCTAACTCAGCACCAGCAGTGTGCACGTAGAGAACACCTTCTGTCCGATCCTTCCGCCCATCCTGGGCTGGATTTGATTTCTCCTCCTTGGAGAAGGGGATGTGCCCCAAAACCCTGGCCCAAGGGCAGCCCTGCTGTTGCCCCAGCCCCGTGGTGACCCCGTGCCAGGGCAGGGCTTGGTGGGCACTGATGCCATGGGCACAGCCCAGCTCACCTCTGCTAAAGGATAGATGAGCTCTGGATCTCCTGGAGCATCCCACAATACAGAAAGAAGCAGAAATAACTACTAAATCCTTCTGAAAAGCACTTCCTACCCGTGCCACTCCAGGGGGTAGCGCCGAGACTCTTTAATCATAGGGAGGATGGTTAGAATTCATTATTTTCTCAGCTTTCTAGTAAAATTTTAAAAACCCACCTGAAAATCTCATTATTCCCTGTCAAGGCTTTCTTTGAGTGTTCTTCTGCTCTGATTTCATACTGGGCTAATATCTAAGAAAAATATTATCTCTCTGCTTGGCTTCCCGCCACCCCAGCCGTGTTTGTGTTTCAGTGGTGGACGAACCCACTCCAGTTTATTTATGTAGCTGGTGAAGCCACCCCTCCAGGACTCCCCTCGCTCTGAACTCGAGGCCCAAGTACAGTAGGGCCTGCTGGAAATCCCATCTGGCTTTAAAGCATCCCCATGTGCAAGCCATGGCTCTGCACCAGGCTGAGCTCCCTTCCTGGAGCTCTGCTCAGACATCTGTGCTTTCCACAGCAGGGGAAAATGCAAAACCCTGATTCATGCCATTCACAGGCTGGTATTGGGAATTGGTAGGAAGTCTTTGGGTGCAGAAATTCCTCTTTCTCACCTGTTTCATCTGTTTTGCTCAGTAGGTACCAGGCTGAAATGCCAGAAGTGCAAACAGACACTTTGAGGGGGTTTTGGAGCCTTTGTTTTTGTAGAATCACAGAATCGTTTGGGTGGGAAGGGACCTCAAAGCTCATCTCATCCCCACTATCCCAGGCTCCCCCAAGCCCCACCCAGCCCGGCCTTGGACCCTCCCAGGGATCCAAGGGCAGCCACAGCTTCTCTGGGCACCCTATGCCAGGGCCTCCCCACCCTCACAAGGAACAATTTCTTCCCAATTTCCCATCTAATCCTGCCCTTTGGCAGTTTGAAGCCATTCCTTCTTGTCCTGTCACTGCAAGCTCTTGTCCAAAGGGACTCCAGCTCTGCTGGTGCCCCTTTAGACACTGGAAAGGGCTCTAAAGCCTCCCCAGAGCCCTCTCTTCTCCAGGCTGTTTGAGCAATTTAAGGTCAGACGCAGAGAGGTTTTGAAGACCTCACTCCCACAGTTATAATTAAAAATCCTCCTGAGACTTGCCACCAGAGCCCTGCCGGGAAGAGGTTGGTGCTGGGGCTAGACTGGGAGCTCGCCACACCAACAAACCCTGCAAGGACTTCTTTTGCAATTGATCTCTTTGGGAAAGGGTTAACACCCCCAAAATGGGACATCTGGCCTCAATCTGTACTGGTTGGACTTGATGACCTTAGAGATCTTTTCCAACCTTATGGATTTTATGATCCTGAAGCACGCCCTGTGTGGGACTCACTTGTCCCCATCCCTGCCCCCTGATGTTCACCACTGTACCTGCAGCTGCAATCACTCCGGGCCATGGGTAAGAGATCAGCATTACTCTATTTTGGGCGTTTTTTTGCCGAGGTTGCTGCCTGGGCTGTCCAGAGCCGAGCTGAGACTGGCACTGCCACGCTGTTCTCGCCGAGCTCTGGCTGCTAGCCCAGGAGAAGGTACAGCCAGATGAGAAAGTTAACACGAGGTAACCGAGGCTGTGAATTTATGGTGCAGCAGCTGCTCCCTGCCCCTGGCTTGAGCACACATTTACCCCGTGCAGGATGCCAAGAGCTCCCTGATCCATCCTGTGGGGATGGGAATGAGCTGCCCGCGGGAAGGAGCAGGGACACAGCCACTGCTGAGCGAATCTCCCAAACCACACACAACAGGGAGGGCTTGCGCAGGGAATTACCCCGAAATGCTGCACAGAGAGCTCTGCTGGCAAATTCCCTTGGCTCTCAGGGCTGCAGTAGCTGGGCTGGAGGATGCTTTTATGCACTCATCTCACACAGAGCACTTGATGCCTCTTCTCCATTCGAGAGGGGAAGAATAGAGAGGAATGTGGGAGGGCAGCGGAGAGTGATGCTGCCGCACTGAGTGTCTGAGGTGGGCAGCGAGGCACTCTGCGAGCGGCCTTCCTCCAGCTGGGCTCCTCTTTTGCAATTCCAGAGTCTTGTTTGTCAGTAATTTATATTGACAGAGTCTTTCAAAACACTTTAGGCTTGTTTACAACATCGAGCAAGAACATTTTGTCTCGTGTCCTTTCCATTCTTGAAGACGATCCTCTCCTCCGTCCATCCTCCCGCTCCCCCGTGCTGCTCCAGAAGCTGCTCCCTTGCTCTCTGCAAACCTGATGGGCTGGAAAAGAACCTGCAGATCTCCTTGATGGGATGCTCCTTCCTCTTTAATTGCTAATTAGGTTTTCCAATCAGGGGCAAAGCACCTTTTCCATGGCACAAACCTCCCCCTGCTAGATGCACTCGCTCTCGGGTGTCGTTGTTGCACATGAAGTGTTGGTTGTGAAGTGCTGGGAGCACACCTGACACAAACCTGCAAGGAGAAATGGGCACGCCTGGGACCTGCTCCAGCATCCAACAGCATCATCTGAGCTGGAAGTTCAGGATACCTCCTACCATGTTGGCTCTGATGTTTTCTCTTCAAGCACTGAGCACAAGGAGTTAAGTTCACCCCTCTCCTCTCCATCCCTCCTGATTTCTGCAGCTTTTTTGCCATGGTGTGGCTCATCTGGATGCCGTGGCTGTCCCTTCTGCCCTGCACATCATCCCTGAAATCCTAAATTCTCTTGTGGAGCTTGTGTCCAATCCTGTCCCCATCCCACCAGCAATGACCAGTTCAAAACCTTTTAAAAGTCTCCTTCAGCCTCGCAGCCAGAGGTTTTTGAAACGCCTGAGGGAAATGAAGTAAAAGACTTGGACTCTCCAGGCAGACAAATCCCCTCTGCAAAAGCAGCTGCTCCTGGGGCTGGCAAGGCAAGTGCTGGCCAAGCCTGGCAGCCCTGCCCCAGACAGCTTTAATGCAGCCAGCTCGGGGGGAGAGCAGGGAACAGCTCGATCCTGGGAGCAGAGACACCATTGGAGTGTCTGGCAAGGCCTGTGCGGGATGTGCTCAGCCTGCACTGCCCTGCTCCAGTCAGGATAAAGCCTGTACACGTTTGACTGCCCAAGCCTCAATAATCCCCTCTTTTTGCACTTACCTAAGAAGGCCGGAGTGCCCAATTATTTCAGAGTCTGCTGTTTAATGTGCTCTCGGCCTTGATTAAGACTTTTCATCTTTCAGGCAGACATCAAAGTGAAATTTTGAGTTCTCCAGTGCTGCACCATGGGTTGGGGCTGGTCTTGCTGCTTCCTTGTGATTATCGAGCTGTCCGGAGGGCAGAGCAGCGGGGAGGGAGCACCGTGTCCCAGCGGGCAGAGGAGCAGGATTAAGGACATTTCACCAGCTTCCATCCTCCTTTTTTCTATCCTTCCTACCTCCTTCCTTCGTACCCTGCTCTGAGAGGTTGCCCAGATGGATGAGCAGGCCCACTAATCCTGTTAACATTGAGCAGCATTTCCAGGAGGGGATACATTTGTTCAGCTCAGGAATAAAGCACTGAACAGTGCTTTGGCTTTCTAATCCCAGCCTTTGGCATGGCTTTTAGCCACTTGGTGCAGTCAGTAGCCTTATACCAAAACCAGCAAAGCAATGGAGGTCTTGGCAAGGTGAAGTTCTGGCCTTGGTCTGGTTTTCCCCATCCGTGAAGGTCCCGTGCTCCTCCTTCCCCTCCCTGGCCCTTAGGAGAGCAATCACAGCAGCATTCTCCCAAATATATCCCTTTCCTCCCTCCTGGCAGAGATGGACCCACCTGGAGGGACAGCTAAGAGCCATTTCCAGGACTGTTTATGGCCGTGTCCCCACAAATCGCTCTGCAGGGCTAATCAACCATAACGCTGCTGGGAGACTCATTTAAATACAATGAGAGGGGAAAACGGGGTGTGAGACTCGAGGAGGCTCCCCCACACACGGCATCTGGCTGATGAGAGAGCCTGTCAGGAGCTGCCTGCGTGCTGGATGCTCCCTGCCACGATAACTGCTCGGAGTGGATGAGCTTTCTGTCAACAACTTAATAATCCTCGTCTGCCGCGCCGCCGTGTCAGCCAACACTCCTGTAACGAAGGGCTGATAACGAGGGGGTTAGGCTGGGGAAAATGGGCTGTATTGTCAGCACAACGCTCTTGTCATCAGAAAGACTCTGCAAAAGCTTGCTGGCTCCTTTGGAACTCGCCTGGGATGACTCGCCCAGCCCCACAGCCACGTTTGTCCCACAGCGTTTCTGCACTAACAGCAGCGGCAGCAGGAGTGACAGGAACCCCTGCAGCAAGCAGATGTGGATGAGCCTCCTCCAAACTCAAGGAATTTGCCTGGTTTTCATCCAGAAGCTTTTCTATCTCTTCCCAGCATCTCTGTTTTTTAAACTATTGCTCTTGTGTATGTACAACTTCAAATTATTCTCTGTGAGCACAGTCCAGGCGGGAATTCTGCTGCAGCTTCACCCTGCGATGAGGAGTCCTGCAGCTGAGAGGAGAAGCCTCCTCTTTTGTCCTCAGAATCAGTGGGAATAATAGGAGTGAGGATCCAGGATGAGGTGCATCTCCCCCAGACCAGGTCCCAGTTCTGCCTCTGGATGGGTTGATGCAAACCTGGATACCCGTGGGAAGGAAGGGGTGGAGGAGGTGCTGCCCTTCAGCAATGCCCAGTCCCGCAGCCCTTCTTCACCTTGGGCTCGTCCCAGTCCCACCACGGCTGGATCATGATGGTCCCATCACCCAGCTCACGTGCCAGAGCTGGATGAGGTGACCAAGCCCAAACCCGGATCCCGGGGCCTGGCAGGACACCCGCCCACCCTCATTGCACAACAGGAGCCATCCCAGGGGATCCTTCTGGGGAAGAAGAAGGCATTAATGCTTGGAGAGCAAATTCCTCTGGCTGCTTGAGGCCGGGACTCAGCACTCTGGAATTCCAGAGCGATAACACGGCACGAGAATGTTTAAAGAGGCTGCGGATGCAAACAGCAACCCCAGGACCCGTCCCAGGCTGCAGCCCAAAACTCACAGCTTCGAGCTGCTGTGGCAAGCGAGAGAGGAAGGACGGACTCCCAGGGCTCACCCCATTCCATGGTGTTCCCTGGGCTTTGCAGGAGCCGAGGGTCCGGCCCACTGTGCGCAAAATTAGCCCCTCGTTAGCGGTGCCTGCAGTCCCTCACCGCAGGGGGAAATGGAAGCAGATGCCAAATTGCCACCTGGAGCAAATTTTTTCTGACAATTGAATTACAATCGGCTGGAGACAGCGGGAGCTTTTCCTTCGTTTTAGCTGGGTATGGAAGCACTGGGAGGCTGCTGCTGCACTGATCCCAAACCCTGGTCCAGCACAACTCCCTGCAGAGAGCAGCTCCTTCAAACTTCATCAGCACCAGGAGCCTCCAGCTGCAGGAACCACTCCTGCCTTTCATGTCATCATAGAATGTGAATAAATATAAAATTGAAACGTCCCTTAACATAAAATGCAATTTAAAGCTCTTATTTTAAATATAGGAAAACACTCCAGATTTAACTTTGAATTTTTTTTCCCACTCTTGCAAAGGAATTTGGAATATTTTCCCAACTCATATTTTAACGTTTGGGGACCTCAAAGAATTTTCCCTGGAGTACATAGAAATGTTCAAAGTGGCATCAACATGGCCTTCCAGGGAACTCCAGCCCCTCTGGCATGGATTCATAATAAATAATAAAATGATTTAGGCTGGAAGGGACCTAAAAGATCAACTTATTGTAACCCCCATGGACCTCCTGATCATGGAACTTGCCCCGGGTCTCTCACAGCTTTGTTCAAGCAGTGCTGCTGTTTGGATCAGAGCTAATTAGCTGAAAACCAGCCCGATTGTGTCTGTGTGTGATGCAATCCCATTTCTGACTGCAGAGAGATACATTCTGTCACTTTTCGCTGGGAAGTTTTTGAGGTGTTTAAGACAGAAAACATTTGTGGGCAGATTTTAAAATGTACGCCCACAAAACCCAAACTCTGTGAAACTTTCTATTTGTGGGAAACACACTGATGTTAATTTTTCTTTTTGCTTGTGTAAAGTCTTGGTTTTATGAAGAACAGTCCTGGGATATTGATTTGAAACAGAATTTTTAATATATTTTTATATATAGATACATATATATCTGACTCTACAGCTCCCAACTCACTGGGTAAATTCCCCATAAATCCATATCCACTCGTGCACTCAGTCAGAACAGTCTGCTAGAGCAGCATGGAAAACCAAAGTCACTTTTGCCTGGCTCAGAAAGAGAAGCCTTGAGAGCTGCCAACATCTGCTTTCATCTTGCTGCTTCTTCTGGAAGTGCCGAGGAGAGTGGGAAAAAGGCAGGGAGGATGAGGGTGTGATGTGGGAGCAATCACAGCCATGGACCCCGTGCAAAAACACAATCATCTCTCAAAGTAATTCAAGTTTATCCTCGGTGAGACTGAGTCATCCTCCCAGTGCAATATCCACGGTCAGCCCATGGATCAGGGCTGTCACACCCGGGGCAGGGTCAGGCAGTGACAAGAAATGGCACCAGCAGGGTTTTAGAAGCTCCTGCCCCATTTCCTGGGACAAACGGGTGAAGGATGGCAGCAATAAGGAGCAAACAATCCCAATTTCCTGATCTCATCGGGCTTCACCCCAGGCACGCTCCAGCTCTGTGTCACAGCGGGGTTTCTCGGCGTGGTGGTTTCTGTACCGAGCCCATGCCCTCCTTTCTTCCCTTCTGCCTCCCCATCACAACATCTTTCCTGGCTGATTTCATGCTCAGCAGCAGCACTGCTGGTTTAAACGCTGGCAGCTGGCAACATTTTCCCTTGGAGCCAAACAACAAAGCGTCTGCTCTCCCAAGCCAGCCTGGGAAGGTTGGCTTTGCTGGTCCAAGCACAAGTATTTCTGGCAGGGCAAGCTCGCTGCGAGTTTGGAGTTGATCTCACTCGTTTCCTCAGAGCTAAGGAAATGCAAAGGGATTTGCAGTGAATTCTCCACAGCCTCATTTTTAAGGTGAGCAGAAGAGAACTCGAGTTCTCAGAAGCTCTGCAAAATCACGAGGCGCTTCTGGTGTCACCGTGGGATCAGGAGCTGTTCCATCATTGTCAGGGATGAGCCAGTGACACAAAAGTAGTGGCACTGTTGGGCACTGTCCCTGCTTGCATGGCTTCAACATTTGTACAGGCTTGGAGTCACTCATTTCCTGAATGGCTCCCTTTAATGGAAAACATGATGTTTTGGGAAAGACAAGCTGGGTGTAAAACCCTTCAAGTCCTTATCAAGGTGAAGCAAAGTTATCTTCACATCTTGTGTTTAGAAAAGGTGTAGGGATTCAGGCATATCCTGGGAATTGAATGTTTAACTCAATTAGACTCCATCGGAAATCCTGATTTAACTCCACACCTCACTTTGATGTGTCCTTTGGCCCCACGGGGGCCAACGGGATTTCTGGATATTGCTTAAACTTTAACTGATTGTTGTATGAGTGGCCAAATCAACATCCAGACATTCAGCTGCAGGTTTTTTGGCCAAACAGATCCCAGGCTCTGCTTTCAACAACATCTGCCTTTGGACCAGCACTGGACAGTTTGTAGAACTCCAAGCACTTTGCAAAGACTTAAGCGTACATGACTTCTCGTGGGTGGGAAAAATGAGCTGCAAAAGGTCACCTGGAATGGTCTTGGCAGGAGTGAGGCAGAAAAGAAGCTTCAGCAGGTTTCAGAGTGAAGCTGGTTCTTGGCATTGCTTGGGTGGGGTCTTACTTGTATCCAAATATCTTTAAGGCCTTCATGACCACTTAGGTCAACAAGGGATTGAAGAGGCCACAAAACCCTTGGGAACCAGTGGTGGATCTGATGCCATGAGCAAAAGCTGATCCCATTTCTGGGCTGTGAGTGGGTTATTAACAGCAAGCAGAATCCCAGTCTCCTGGTTTACTCCCAAGGTCATGCCAGTCCCAGGTACAGCAGGTGGGAAGGGACTTGGGAATGTGTTTCGCAGGTGTGGGTGGTTGAAGGACCAAAATTTGGGGACTGATGCCAAAACAGGCGGGTGCGTTCTGGAAATTGTCTGCTCTGGATTCCCATGAAGAGGTGCCACGCTTTGGAGCGTGTTCCTGCAGGCTGGCACCGACCTGAGCCAGCCTTGGACGTGGCTGTGCAGCTCCTCCTCCTGCTCTGTGCAGGCAGGTAGAGGTGGAAACCTCCGGCACAGCAGGAGATGGAGGTGGCAGGGCCGAGAAGTGCCTCACCACAGACGTCTGCGTGAGTGTGGGTGACACAATCTCATACCAAACTGGCCTGCAAAGCACAGAAAACAGGAATAGAAACCCATCCCGTGACTCAGGATGTGTCTGTGGGCTAAAGCTGCCGAGCTGCAGTGCCTGGGCTCAGTCTCTGAGTCTGTGTTGCTGCATTTAGAGGAGAAAAAGCCTCTGACAGCAGCAGGTGGGAGATGTTTCTCCATTCACCACCGTTTGTTTTGATGCTCCTGTACGGTCTCCCTGTGGGAGCTCTGTCTTGGTATCACAGCCATAAACATAATGCAGAATAACACTAATGAGGGCTTCCATGGCATATCCATGGCTGTCCAAAGCCGTGTGCCAGATCTCCTCATTTCCTCAAGGGTCCTGAGGCATTTTGTGTTCATCTTCAGCCTCTGCTCTCTCTGGAGTCTCTGGACATTTCAGTTATAATTACAATAGTGCTTAAAAGGCCTTGTGGCCTCCTCAGTTATGAATAAACCTCACCCCTCTGGGAAGACGAAGTCCAGAATTTCAGAAGAAGGTCTTGAGGACAAGAGCATGGAAGAAAAGAATAAAACCTCCCTTCCCATGTTGTCCCATGGGAAATGCTGAAGCAGGGCAATCTCAAGCCAGGATGAAATTCACAGTCCTGGGAATTCTTTTCCTGAGGGGAAAATTCAACATTTCCTTTGCTTCAGTCTGATCAAAACGTCTTGTTTTGACATGGCACGACAGCCTGGGACCACGACAGTCAGATCAATATGCTTCCGAGCCATCGAAGGGAGTGTGATCTTTTCCAGCTCCAAATTAAGCAGGAGTTAGTCCTTCCCCACATCTTGTTTCCATTGGGAGCTGCCTGGCCGTGCAGGACTTTTGATCAGCAGTTCCCAGGAGCCCTCCCTGAACGGTTCTCACCCTGTTACCTGTGTCCTCACGGATCAGCCTGTCCTCACATCCAAATTACAGGGGCTAGAGGCAGCTGGGGATCTTCTTCCCCTCAGATCCCCTGGTAATTGCTCCTGGGAGGATTTTGGTCTTTGTGAAGCAAACCCGTTCTGCTTGCCCAGCCTTCCTCAGCCCCGTCACAAAGAGCCATTGTAGGCGCTGCCCGTTCCGTGCCTCGGGCTCCCGGCTCTCGTCAGTGTCGGAAGAGGCACCTCTTGCCCACTTAGCCGGGAGATAAAGGCTGATCTGTGTGGAGTGGGAGGGAAGCATCGGCTGTGCCCTTGCCAGGTTTCGTGGTACCGCTCCTGGCCGGGCAGGGAAGTTACCAGAGCTCCCGGGATGAAGGAGGCTGCAGAGTCCCTGCTCTCCTCTCCCCAAAGCTGCTGTGTTCTGAGGGGGATCACTGTGAGATGCCATAGCAGGGACTGTGCTCCCAGGGGCTCAGGGCCTGGTGGAGCCAGAGGAAAACATTCCTCCTCCCTGCCTTGCCTCACCTGGGCATGAAAAGCAAGGACCACCCCCACCCCTCCCTCCCAGCTCTGTTTGTGTTTTGGATTTTTTGTCTCCCCCAGCCCCCTTTGGCTGTTTTCCCCACACTGTGATGCTGTGAGTGGGTTCACAAACACCCCCTGCAGCTGGGCAAGCCTCAGCAGCTCCAAAATCCTGGCTTGTCTGGGAGCTTTGGCTGTGGGGTGGGTATGGGCATCACAGAGCCAAAAAATGCGGTGGGGGCTGCTCCAGGTGGGTCCTTTTTTGTCAGTCCTGGGTTCAACAGGGAGCAACACCTCAGTCTGAATCCAGCACGGAAACCTAAGCTGGTGTATGGCTGCAAAGAGCCTTTCTGCATCCTCCCCAGACTGGCTTTTGGTGCCTGTACCTGCCCAGTGTGAGCCTCCCACCTGTTAAATTGACCAGTTACACCAGTTCCTCCGCCCTTTCGGGACTGGGGGGAATCAGATGTTGAATCCAGGTTCATTTTCTGTGTTCTGTGCCCTTCTCCTTCCACCAGAGGAGAATGTTTGTGCATGGCTGGGTACCAAAACTCACCGAGAGGTCTGGCAACCCGGCAGCTCCCACTGTCACAGGGGAGAGGTGGGTCGGGGTGAATCTGTCTCTGGGGACACAGGACTCGCGTGCCAGGGGACAGCAGATTTCATCCCCGGCATCTCAGCTGCCTCCTCCAGCTCCTGCCATCAGCTGGGGGCACTGGGAAGGAAGGAAAACCAAGAAAGCTCAAGCCCAGGCGCTCATGCATCACTGGACAAGTCACATCTGGCTGACGGGGACAGAGGGGGCCCAGCCTCTCCTGGGTGACACAAGGCCACTGCCACGAGGAGCTGGGCCAGCCCTCACTCTCTGCTCCTGTCATATGGTAGCTGCTAGGCAGAAATACACCCTTCCAGGGGGGATCCAGCAGATGCTGCGCTCCTGAGGGATCACTGCACGCCTGGAGTGCTGCCGTGGCGCTGGGGGTTCCGAGGGTAAGCGACTCCAACCAGCCGAGCAGAGCAATAACCCTGCGGAAAGGCAGCGCCTGCAGGGCTGCGCTCCTGCCGCACCAATGCAGAGCTCAGACTGAAGAGGCGAGGAGGGATGGCAGCGAGGACTTTTCCCAGGACCCCAAATCCCGTTGGCAGATCGCTGTAATCCGTGTTGTGATCCCTGCGGGGAGCCTGGCCTGGCCTGGGCTGGGCGCTGTGCAAAGGGGCATATTCAAGCAAGAAATAAATGGAAATTGGGCACAAAAGGAGCCCGGGTGACGTGGAGGAGGAGATGAAGCCTCGAGAGTCACACTGAGCAGTCAGGGCTGTGTGGGGGCTGATGCACAGTGAGCTGGGCTTGTTAGTGGTGCCTCAGCCCTGCCTTGGCCACAGCCACAGGTCCTGGCTTGAAGCCAGGGCTGGTTTGAGCCAGAAAAGAGTTTCTGCTTGCAAAATACCCAGCAGAGACACCCAAGAGGGAAGTCGGAGCAGCCTCGCAGCCAGCCCTGAGCACTGCTACACTGAGGAGTTTCTCAGGGCACTGCCCGTGCCCAGGACATGTAACCCTTTCTCACCCTGGCTCTGGAAGTCTGTCCTCCAGGCACGTGTGTCCCCTTTGATCCTCTGGCTGCTTAAAGGTCTCCACAGTGCCCGTGTCCTTTGCCCACTGACAGCGTAGCACTGGACTTCACCCCCGGGATGCTGCTGCCAGCACTGGGGCAAACCCGGGCTTGTGCAAACAGCCAGACCTTGCCATGTCCCTTCCTGTGCTGCCACTGTCCAGGCTGTCCCTGGGCTGGATTGTCCAGGCTGTCCCTGGGCTGGTCACCCCCAACCTGCCCAACATCACCAATGGCATCGCCCTGGCCAGGGAAGGGGTGTGGGAAGACATCACCAGGCTGTGCATAATAATTGGATTGTGGCTAATGTGGAACAGTCCCTGGAATGGTTTCCTGATGTTGAGCTGCTCCTGGCTGGGTTCAGAGGGAGAGAAATCTCCAGGGCTGGTGGGGGATCTGGAGCTCATCTCAAAAGGGCAACGCTGAGGTCTTTTGGTCAAAAAATTGAAGGTAGCTCTCATGCCCTCAGTCCTGTGGGAGGAGAGACCCCGTGTTATTTTGCCATGGAGGGCTGGAGCAAACTCCTTCCAGTCCTGACTGGGTGGAAACAAAAATAAGTGGCAGTGTGGGTCCTCCAAAAAAGCAGTGCACATGTGCTGCCATAGCGGAGGGAGCATGTGTCTCTGATTTACATGCAGTCTGGGAAGTGCCACATCCGCCTTATGTTTGGAATATTTCAGCTCTCCAAGGCCTGAATTTAACCCCTGCCCTCTCCTTTCCCAGCAGAGCCTGCAGCATCTCTGCTGCTCTTTCTCTTGGAGGAAGGTCGCAAGAAGAGCTTGATGCTGGAGGGAGCACAGTGAGGCTGACAGAGTTTGTGCGGGTGTTGTCACTTTGTCTGGGCATGTCACGACAAAGATCCAAGAGAAGAGAAACCACAGCAGCCAGGAAAGACTTTCAAATAATCCATTCTCTGCTCTGAGCTCTCTGGGTCGCTGAATTTAAGGGCTGCTCCCACATACCAGAAGACCTCGCTGTTTGTTGAGTAAACCAGGAGAGCAGCCATGTGTAGACATGATTTGAGAGCCATTCCTTCTTCCAGCATGGAGCAGAACCCCTGGATAGTGGGACACTGAAGGATATAGCCCAGGAGGGGGAAGTAAAGGCAGATATTGTTCTGTGCTTTTCCTCTGTGTGCTTCCAGAAAGGGCCTTGGCCTGGAAAAGGATGTCAGGACAGGAAGGATATGGAGCTGGCCTCAGCTCTCACACAAACAGCTGAAGTGACCTTTCTCTAGCAAAACACCGACTCTCATAGGATGGATTTGTTCTGAAGGGGGTCAGCTCTGGAAGAGCGGGGCCATTCCACATGCAGGGGCTAGATAGATAGAGAAATAGAGTAGATAGATAAACAGGTAGGTTACTTGGTTATTTAGGTAGCTGGTTTGTCAGTGTAGGGGGTAGACACAGAAATAGGGACAGACAAATGCAGCCTTCCCAGGACCTTTAGCTGCCCTGTTTCTAACACAGGTTTTGTAGGTTTGGGCGCCTCTGGAAGGGGACTCTGTGTATCTTCACCCCGCTCCTGAGTGTGGCAGTGTTTGCACAGTGTTATTGGCTCACAACTGCTCCTGGCCTCCTTCCCTTCATGCACAGCTCCCACACGGATGGGGAAACTGAGGCACGCAGCAGCAAAGCCTCTTCTAAAGGTTGCAGGACACGTGGGAAGCAAACCCAGGCCTGGCAGAGCCAGGGGCCCAGTCCTCCATCCTCTCCCCTGACTGCTGCCCCTTGCTTTCTTGCCAGTTACGGTCTCTGTCACACTTCTAGGAAGATGTCACTGCCTCTAAAGGGTGTCAAACGCCCACCTTCGGGAGCCTGCATGGCGTGAGTCACGCAGGAAGAGCCGAGAGCTGCGAGGTGGGAGCTGGGCACTTTCCAGGAAAAGCTGGGCCGCAACCGCAGAAGCCATTTCCTCGCAGGCTCGAGCCATGATTCCCCTGCCAGAAACAACTGCTTTGCACATGCTGAGCCCTCCTGAGGGGCAGATTTGCTCCCACATGTCCCCACAGCAGAGCTGCCCCTTTCCCACCCTCTGGGCTGCTCCCAAAAGGAGCTCCTGGCTTGAGGACAAACATGGGACCATCTCTGCCTCATGGCTCCTGCGGCTTCCCTGGATTAACAACCCCGCTCTGCATCCCTGACCTGATCTTTTTGGTTGGTTTTAACCCAAACCAGGCACCATCCACTAGGAAAAATCTCTAGGCCCCTTTTGGAGTGATTTCCTGCAGGCCTCAACCTCTCTGAGGCGAAAAATCCACTGCTCCAGGCTCTTCCCACCAAAGAACTCTTTATTTATCCAGGCTCTTCCTACCCTTTGCTCCAAGTGCAATTTTTAGGGTGTTGTTCCCACTTCTGGGCTGAATTTATCCCCAGAGCATCACAAGATTTGTAGAAAAATGGTGTTGGAAGAAGACGGTTTGAGGCCGCTCTTGAGGGGGGTTGTTGTATTTCCTTGCAGCTGAGATCTTTGGGGTACAAATGTCAATTTGGGTAATTCACTCATCCCTCATGTCCAGGGGAGGTGAAACAAAGGGAAAAAACCCAGCCCAGTTCTTGGAACACCTTTAGATTGCATTGCTTTTCCTAGGTGGGCCTGTATCCGGAGGCCTAACCCAAGGAACGCTTGTGTTACTCTGAGCTTGGCTGCTGAGACGCAGCCAAAATTCTCAGAAATACTCTGAAAATGCCAAAATCCAAGGAATATTCCCCAGCTGCATCTCCCCGGCCCAGCCCAGCTTTCTGTGAGAGATCCCCTTTGTTCCCAGGCCTCCTGACAGCCGTTGTGTGTGCTCCATAAACATCAAATGGAAGAGACGCTTTTAATGTAATTATAATTTAAGCATAAAATATGTCACTTCTGTAGGATTTTGTTGTCTGGTGCGTAATTACTTTATGGCACTATAAAAATATATTGCATTATGATGCCTTGCTGTGCTTTGCTCGAATAATTTATAGCACAGTAATAGTGTGGAACAATATTCCAGACCATTGTATCCAATCTTGCATATAAATAAAACTGGGGAAAATAATGATCTTGGTTAAACGCTCATTTAATTATTTTGCAGGCTTGGCTAAGGGTTTTTATCCCAGTTTCATTCCCACATCCTCACCAGATTATATTCAAACTATCTAGAGGGAGAGCTTTTAAAGCTCAGGGAAAATAGAGCTATATATGGAATTTTTTATGTATACTGCCATTTTCAAACAACTGGGGAAAAAGAAGCGTTTGCTGCAGGGTGACTGGAATTGCAAAAAAATTTCCAAAAATTTCTTCCCAAGCAATATGTTGGAAACTTTTTCAGTCCAAGCCCACTGAAACATTTTGGTGGCCTAAAAAACCAGCCCCCTTCCTTCTGCTTTTGAGGTTCTCATTATTTTTATACCCTTGAGACAGAACTTTAGTGACTTTTTGAAGTAAGACGTTGATTCAGAAAACCCAACCCCCTTTTTGCCTTCAAAACAAGGAAGTGAAACTTCACTCTTTCTTCTCAGCATCCCTTCCTGGGCATCTGCTTCAACCACAAGTGGCAAAATATTTCCCACCTGCCTGTGCTCATCCCTTCCCTGAGCTCCTGCCCAGATTATCCACCCAGAAATCCCATCCCATCCTGGGATCATTGCCTGTTTGGGGGCCTTAGCTCAGATTTGCTCAGTGGAGGATGCTGAGCACCCCCAGAGGGTTGGGCCCCCCACAGGAAAGGGTCACCTCCACTAAAACCATTTTATTTATGTTTTAATGTTATATTTAGCAATCAAGCTGTGGGTGGAGTGGGGAGACGTGTCAGGCAGGAGAACTCCAGGCAAAGCAGGACTCACTGGCAGGGGGTAAAGCTGAATTTACAGCTCATGAAGCACTGGAAGGACTCACTGGCACTGCGGGGACTCGCTGGACGAAAGCACTGATGATTTTCCTTTTAATCTCCGTGTTTTCCTCCATGTGTGCATGTGAGGCCATATAGAGATGCCCTCCCTTGCCCATCAGGTCTCTCCCTTGCCTTCTCCATCCTCTTCCTCCCGGATCTTCAGCAGGAGCTGGGGCAAGGATCTAAAAATAGTGGTGGGCCCTGTATATGCATCTTCAGCAAAGAGACTCATAAATGCAGCCAGGACTGAAAATCAATTCTTTAAAGCTGAAATCAATAACAATAACTAATATTAATAGTGATTATCCTTTCTTTATTGCACTTTGCAGTTGGAAATGAATTGTTTTTAAGGATTAGCGGCAGCTGAACTCTGTAATGCAATGTAAGACTGAAGATTTACTATGAAAACAGAGCTTATGGGGAAAGACCCATTACTGCTGATGGAATACGCTTTGGAAAGAGCCCCGGCTGCTGCCGAGCACACGGAGCCTCAGAACCTGCAGTCAGCAGTGGGTTGAGATTCCTGGCAGGAGACAGGGATTTTTGGGCTCTTAACCCTGTCTGGTTTTCTCGCAGTCTGACTTTGTCAGTTCCCAGACATCCCGAATGCATTTTCATTTTTGAGTATCTTTTATCTGAAACAGCTTCAGACATGCAAAACTTGGGGGGAGAGAGGAGGAAGAAAGGGAAGTGTGTTAAGCCACTCACACACATATTTATATATTTATCTGAGTCAGCCATACCTATATGAGACAGCAGTGTCTAGAGCTCTCTGCTCTGTGTGTCAGACTTTCCAAAAAGCACAGCACATCAGGTGAGCACTTCAGGAAAGTCTGGTCTCGAGCATCCCCATGGGAGTCCCCCCACGCTGAAGCGCTTCTGCAAACTCCCTGCTCTGACAATCTGGTTTCAGCTCCGTGTGAAACTCCTCTCTCAGAGGAAAGGCAGGCAGCAGGCTCCGTTCTCATGTCTCTGTTCCTCTGCTGTGGGCCAGCCCTAACGCTGCTCCTTCCCTCTGTCTCCTGTCTCCACAAGTGATGGATATTTCAGATGCTGATTTTGGTTTATTTGAATTTCTGTGCTTGAAGAGCAGGAGCCCTTTTCATATATAAGGACCATGGGGCTGGTCATGGTCTTCAAACTATGCTCGACCCTAATTTTTCCTTGGAGAAGGCAATGTCTGCTGTGGGACCATGGAACTACTGGGGCTGGGAGGGGAGATGGGGCTTCCCCCAATTTGTGAGCACTGGAGATGGAGTGTGGCACCTGTTTTAGTGGGAATTTCCAGCAAGGTAACCCATCCACAGCATTCCTGTCATCACAGCTTGGAGAATGTCTTGAAGTTGGAGGAATCCACCCATCGCACTGACATGTGTCAGTATTTTCACAAGGGGATATTTGTGCTTACTAAATGTGGACCTAAAGTTTTCCTTTAGGAAAACTGTCCTGCTCCAGGCCTGGCTTTTCCTCAACCACAAAATGCAGTGGGATGGAGTTGAGAATGACCCAGAAGTTCAGAAAAACACAGTGAATAATTCCTGCCTCTGTTGGAGTTGATGGCAAAGCTCCCGTGTTGCTCAGGTCCGGTGGGATTTTCCCACTTGGGTTGGCACCTCCTCCTGCACCGTGCACAATCCTGAGGCCATTTGGATGAGAAGCTCCTGGACCATTGATTTTGGGTTGTTTACTCATTTTTCTTTGAATACTGGAAAGTTTTTTACTCTGAGCTCCATGGGCAGAGTGAAAGCCTTCTGCAAACAGCCGCAGATCAGCCAGCTTGAGCGACTGATCCTGTGGAGTTATTGATCTCTGGTAAAGGGGATGGACATTTTTCACCTGGCAAGGTTCTTTTATTTTTGTTTTAAACCCAGCCCTTTCTCCAGCAATAAAATTGGATTCTCGCCTCCATTTTTCTCTGCCATTTTAATTCATGGTTGCCTTCCAATTTTAGAAAGGTTTCCATTAGATTTGGCCTAATGATTTTGGGTTTCAATCAGCAAATAGACTTCAGTGGTCACCACATTCTGGAAACTGGAGCAATAACCACGTCCAGAACAAAGGTAAATGTGGTGAGGCCCTGGCACAGGGTGCCCAGAGAAACTGTGGCTGCCCCTGGATCCCTGGAAGTGACCAGGGCCAGGCTGGACAGGGCTTGGAGCACCCTGGGACAGTGGAAGGTGTCCCTGCCCATGGCAGGGGGTTGGAATGAGATCTTTCAGGTCCCTTCGCACTCAAACCATTCTGTGATTCTATGAACTTGAGTAGCTCAAGATTTTCCCCAAAAATTCTTATTTTTCCCTCACTTCCCTCAACTCTCTCTCCTTTCCACTGAGTCCCTTCAGGCACCTCAGAACAGAAGCGCTGGGACCTTCCCCCGTTGGGTTGAGCAGTGCTCGAGCTTCCTTCCCTCAGTGCCATCCTGCAAGGATTTACTGGCGTTCCACTGCTCCTGGCATGTGGTGTGCAGATGTCTCCAGACTGCCTCAGCTTTGAACTCACTCGAACAATTTGATTTTTTCAGTTGTGCATCATTGCTAATTTCCTCCGACTCATCCTCCGAGGGCTGGAGTCTGGAGAACAGCTTCTTTTTCCCAGCTCAGAGTAAAAAAACCATCCTGGGATTTTGGCAAAGCAGGATGGTGGTCAGTACAGCCACCATCCTGTACTGACCACCTCGAAAAAGACCTAAAAAACTGTGGCCTGGCAGCAAGGCATCATTCTTGAGGGAACAGCGAGTCCAGCTGGGAGGAAAGACTTATTCCTACGGGGATGGGTAATAAAGCAGGGGGATGTGCTGAGCAATGCAGCTGGGACTGTCCCCTTCCAGCGTGGCATCTGCTGGGTACCAGCTCATACTTTCCCCATGAGTGTGTCACAGCAGCACATGAGTCATGGTGAGGGGCGGGAAGACATGGTAAACTTTCTTCCAGCACATGCTGGACCAGGGGTTTTACAGATCCCAAATCCATGACCCATCTCACTCCCAGCTGGAAGAGTGGAATTTACAAGCAGGAGCCATGGGCAGAGTTTTTAAGCCAGGATTTTTAAACTCCTGCACCCTGAGGGTGTCAGTCCTCCTGGAGATGGGACCTCCTGAGATCTGGGATGCAGAGCAGGAAGCAACAACCCCAGGTTTCAGAAAGGAAGTGGTTGGTGATTTATTTTTTTCACAGATCTGGGCTTCCTCCTCTGCTTCCAGCTACCTGCTCACCCGGCTGCTGTGCCCTGCGGTCCTGGAGCCAACAGGGAGGGAGAAGCAGGGAACAAAACATGGGGGGATGGAGGGAAACAAGGGAAAAATGAAATAACACGGGGATTGATCCGTGCAAAGGTTAAGAAGTTGAACTTATTTAACTCCTGTTAGTTTATTTATTGTCCCCGAGTTATATTTGGGACTGCGACTGAGCAGATTAGCGTGGGATTGCTGGGCAGATTTAGAGGGCTCCGGCGTTTTTCTGGCTCAATGTGCACGGGGCCATGTGTCCCTGTGCATGCACATGTGTGCCTTGTTCCCACTTCTCACCCAGCCATCCCTTCCCACTCCCGTGCTGGATGAATGTGAGCACTCATCTGCACAGTCCGGGGCAGAGAAGGGGAAAAATCTCCTCGCTCATCAGCTCAGAAGCTAAATTTATGCAGGGTACAACACATGCTCTTTATTATACCATGAAAGCAGCGGGTAATAATTCCTCTGTCCTCAGGAACAGGGCCACTGGCTGCAGTAAAAATACATATATCTATAAAATGTCCCCTCCCACATGTGCGTCATGGGGATGGATGGGAGCTGGAGCTGGGGAGAGCTGGGTGGGGATGACTCAGGAGCTGTGGCCTTGCTGGCTACCGGGCACTCTCGGTAGCACAGCGAAGGACAGGCTGGTGGCAAAGGGCCCAGCAGAGAGCCAAGGTCCCTTCCAAGCCTGGCTGCAGGCTGGTGGTGCTCCCCAGCTGCCTCTGGTTCCCCTGTGGGGTGGGTTCAGAGGCTGATTTTGGGGTGTCCCTTGCAGAGCCCATCATGCTGGGGTCCAGCCCCATCTGTGCTCCATCAGGAGCAGAGCCCAGGCTGGGGCTGGCAGCAGAAGTTCCGATTGGGCTGGATGTCGTGGATGGGGAGTGAGGTGCCTTAGTCAGATGTCTTGGCTAATATCTCCTATTACATCAGTTTCTTTTCTTTCTCTGTCTCTGTAAAAGAGCCACAAAAAACAATGAGTAATTTCTCTGCGGAATATTCATCTTTAAAAAGCCAGGCCCAAGGCTCCAGCGCTTCCAGCGTGTTATTTTTCTCCCCTTGACTCTGAGAGTGTGTCTGACCTGCAAACCCAGCTGGGAAAAGCTCTAACCTGGGAAGGGAAGAGTGCAGGAGAAGTGGGATGAGAGCTTTCCTTGAGGATGGCAGGTCTGGAGTGGGTGGAAGAAGGAGAAGAGAATTTTTAAAAGGCCACACTGAGGAGAGCACTCATCCTGTTCATGCGACAACCACAATGGGGTCTCACCATTGTCCAGGGCAGCAGACAGAAAACCCCACAATGGTTTGGGTTGGAAGAGACCTTAAAGCTCATCCCATTCCACCCCCTGCCGTGGACAGGGACACCTTCCACTATCCCAGCTTGCTCCAAGCCCTGTCCAACCTGGCCTTTGACACTCCCATGGATGGGGCAGCCACAGCTCCTCTGGGCAATAACTTGTCCAAGAGCAGCCCCAAAACTGTGAGCGTTCACAAGAATGGAAACACCCCTCAGAGCAGCATAAAGGCAGCAGTGTGAAGGGCTGTGGTTGAATTTCAGCTTGAAAGAAAGTCCAAACCACAGTGCTGGAGCCAGGTATAAAACTTCCTGGAAAAATCTGTTTGCCTTCCCCCAGCACGGTGCCACCAGCTTTAGTGCAAACACAGAGGGAGAACGACTTTTTATGGGTACAACAAAAGCCACCAGCCATTTATTTTATTTATGGAGGGGATGGATAATTGACAGGTGGCTGTCTGAAGGAGATGAAGCCCTCCAGCTAAACACTGAGGCTCCAGCAAGGCTACAAACAGCAGAGAAATGGCTCCAGAGGTGACAGAACTGTTACTTTTAAGACTGCAAGATATATAAGAGAACAGGGCTGAACTGCATTTAGAACAATCCTACCTAAGCAGCAGGCTAAATAAAACTGGTGATTTCACACCAGTGTCTACGGCAGCCTTCAACTGAGCTTAAATTAATGAGTGTTGGTGCCTCCTAAAGGGTCTTGCAAGCCCAGAGGCTCCAGGTCCCGTTTTCAGGGCTGGAAGGCACCCCATGCTGGGACAGGAGTGGGGCAGAGGGGCTGTGGTCCTGTCAGTGGTGGTGTTTGTCCTTCAGCAAAGCAAATTTTCCCCGAATCACAGAATAGCCTGAGTTGGAAGGGACCCACAAGGAGCATCAAAGTCCAGGTTTGTGGGTGCTGGGGAGGCAAGCAGACAGAGGGACATCTTTTGTGGGACCCGTGTGCTGCTCTGACTGCTTCTCTCATGTCCCACAAGTTGCAAATATCAACCTTTGCTTATTTGGGGTTTTTTTCCTTCTTTTTAAATTGTTTTCCTCTTTTGGAACCAGCCTGCCTAAGACTTTGAAGCCAACAAATCTCTTCCATGCCTGGCCCTTGTGCCCCTGGATGGATCTGTGCCTATTTCTAAGATATTCAGCACTATCTGCTCCCGACTTTTATAAACAAAAACAGAAGCTTAAACATTAACCCCTGCCCATGACACCACCACAACCGTTTGCTACTCCTTTCTCACACGAGAGATTTCCTTGAGTTTCTTAATTTACCTCCAACTCCTTTTTTTTAATATTTTCCTCTATTTTTTCCCCCTGTTTCCTCAAGTTTTCCCCCCTGCAAGGCAGGGGGAACATTTACGATGTGGAATTACCCAGGCTGTTCCCGCTCGGTGATTCAGTGTCGGGCTGGGAGCGAGGGAAGCGGAGCCTGTTACCCGGATCCCTCAGCTTTTCCCACCTCCACACAGCTCTGCAGCAAATCAAAGTGCAACAAAACAGCTTTGCATCATTTCTTCGAGGAGTCCTGGGCCCTGTACGTTATCTCCAGGGCAGGGTATGTGCTCTAATAAAAGACGGCTTTATTGCCAGCTGCAACAAAGCCAAGGATTCAGGCACATATTGCCTGGTGGGTTCATTGTAAACTCCCTTTTATGACCCTTCCAGTTTATTGCTAATAGAGATTTACAGTGGGAAGAAGGGGCCGTGTGCTGTAATTAATACTGTTATTAGCCTGGGTGGGTTGCGTGCAAGGAGTGTTTGGTGTTCGCCCTTCGTTACCAGCCCTGGAAATGACACGGGGACAGGCAGCAGGGCTGGTGTTACTGGTGTTACTGGGGCCTTACTGGGAGGCAGCTGGACAAAACTCTTTCTCCATCCAGAGGGAATGTCCACAGCCTCGGTCACCTCGGCCATCACGAGACACCACCTCAGCTTTCCTCACTGATGGAAAATCATTCCTGTTGCAGCTGATTTTCCCCACAAAAACAAATGATATTTTTTCACATGGAGGGGAAAGAGAAGAAAGATTCTTCCCAACAGTTTCAGGTGTTCCTGGACATAGGAATAATTTACAAGCTGGACATGCAGAAGTCACAACCCTCCTCTGGGTCCCCTTTTTGATGGGGCCTGTTTTAATCACTCAGGGGACAGCACCCAAACCTGGCAGAAACACCCAGAGCATCAGACACAGTGGTGGGACTGTGCCAAAAATATCCCACACCTGCTTTGTGCTGAGCTGAGGCCATTCACTACATGCTGCTGTTGCTCCTTGCCCATCTCCAGCCTCTGGAAGGCTTCTGAGCCAAACTCCAGTGCTGTCACCACTGGAGACACTGGAAGTGACTCTGTTGATATCAACATGGCCTCTATCACTTGCTGCTCCACTGGAACCAAACCTCAAACGAGGCGAATTTCATGTGGTTGCAGCTTTTTGCAGTGAATATCTCCTGTCGCTCTGCCTGGCAATCAAAAAGCCAAGAACCACGGTGAGAACAGTCCCACTAATGATTTGCAGTCGGCTCCTTCCAGCCCCAGTTGCCTTTGCAAAGCCAAAATTGTATCAGTCTCCAGAAGCTACAGCAGAAGTTAAACATTAAGTGGTTGGAGGTGCTGGAAACTTCCGTGGTTTCTGACTGATCAGAGGTCAAGGATAAAGTCATTGAGAGCGTCCTTCATCTCAAGCAACTGCCATGAACGTGGCCAAGCCCAGAGAGAGACACCAGCAACAACCTGCACCATAAATCCCACCCCACATGACTGCTCCTCTGAGCGGGCCCCCCTCATCCTCACAGAAACAGGGAAAATGTTGTTATCAATGTTCCCAAACACAGGAGGGATTTCGGGCATTCACTGTCAGGCAGGTGGGAGGCAACATCCAGCTCGTGATGCTGAAGAGCCACCCTTGGCTTTAAAAACTTCCTCCAGCCACCCAGGCTGCACCAGGCATTTCAGTCCCCAGCACAAGTCCAATATTTGTGATTATCTGCCCAAATTCCACTCCAGGAATTTCCTGCAAAAGAAAAAAAAAAACACAAAACCAAAAGCCATTGAGGGGTGCAAAAATTGGGGAGAATTCACGGGGAATTGGGTACCAAGCTGCCTTTGGGGGTGTCTGAGCAAGGACAGGGAGCTGCTGGGGGGCTGTTGATCCCAGAGAGGTTTGTGGTGGAGCTCACTGTGTTTTTAGAGAAGGAGCTGAAAGATACCAGGCTCCTTCTCACCACTTCTATTAATATTCAAGCTAATTAACTTCCCTGAGAGCTGGAGGAAATTGAATCTCAAGAAGAACCTAAGCTCTGCTTTAGATTTTAAGCCCCTTGGATCTTTTGATTTGAAGCTTGTGCTTTTATTATTATTGTTTTTAAATCTCCTCTTATTTTATTATTTTTCCCTCCAAACACCTGGCTCATTTTAGGGGTGATAGAACAGTAATAAATGATTCTTATTAATTGGCCATCAGCAGCCAGAGAGCAGCAGGCTCCCAGCTGAACAGAGCACATTTATGGGGGAATTTGAGACAGGTTTGGGGGTCCCAGCAACGTGGGGAGCTCTTGGCTGGGCACTGAGAATGGGGTCAGCCCGAATGGCTGAGGTAAGGGAGCTTTTGGAAGGTTAAATAAAAAAAAAAAAAGCTGAAAAAAATAGGAAGCTTTTACAAGCCAGAGCTTAAAGACGTGCCCTCCCTCTCTGCCCGTTTATTAAGTAATAATGAAACACTTTTGTCAAAGCTTAGGCACCAAATTTCTGACACCAGATGAGCTCTAAAGCTAATCAGGGGTTGGAAAAATGGGAATATAATTAAGGCTGCTGACAGCCCTGTGTCATTAACCTCCCAGCTCTCAGGTGCCACGCTGAACCCCAGCTGCACAAATTCTGTATTACGGGCAGTTGGTTTCAGCTGTGGAAATGAATTCGGCTTTTAATGGCCCTGTGATGGCTCTGGGGCTGTGGCAGAGGGGAGGGGGGTGATGGTCTGTGCTGGGTCCGGCTCGGCTCGGCTCGGCTCTCCTCTCTCCCTCCCCTGTTCCTCCGTGGTAAACAACTGAGGCTCTTCTCATCCAGAGAAAATGAGGTTTTTCTGGGTAAAGGTTCAGGCTGGGGCAGTTCTGCTCCGTCCTTGTAATTAATTATTATCATTATTAGCAGCGTGGGTGTCTGCTTTGCCCTGGCAAAGGGATTCCTGCCTGTGTCCCGCTGTGGATCTCTGCAGTAGCCCTGGAGGGCTGATACCCAAACCACCTCCCTGCTCTGTGACTCAGTTCCCCACCGTACAGAGGAGTTGATAATCTTGGGATCTTTGGGAGGAGGTTTGGAGTTTGTCAATGCAACCACGTCCATTCCTCTTATAATTATGTCCCTGAAGGAGGCTCTGATAGTGTCGAATCCCTCCCTTGAATCCATTTAGAGCACGGCTCTGCCATGGGCAGCACTGCTGGTGGAGCAGGGCTTTGCCTAAATTTTTTTTAGGGTTATGTAAGTTTTCCTTTTTTATTTATTTTTTTCCCTCAGGATTTTACCGCTCTGAAGGTTCAGGGAGGGAAGCAGCTGTTCCCACGCCTCAGCGGCGCAAACACCTCGAGCCTTAAAACGCTCCTGAGAGGGATCAGTGGGACAGCAGCGAGGGAGCGCTTGGGCTGCTGCCAAAATTACGCCAGCAGCAAGCCTCGAACGGAGCCTCTTATCTGGGGAATCTCGGAGCGCGCTGGAGCCGTTTCGCAAGGCATGTGTCACAGACAGGTACCCTGGGACATGGAAAGGGGAAAAGCATTTGCCTGGGCAGGAAGGCGGCTGCGTCACTGCCAGGAATAGCACCCCGGCATCCCGTGACCCGGCTGTGCCGCTCCAAAATGAGATAACGCTTCCAGTGCCAGCTGAGCAGCCTGGGGACAGCGGGACAGCAGCGCACGGACCCCTGCGAGCGCTGCCTCGGGGGTGATCAATGTGCTCCAGCACGGGGCAAAGGGTCTCGGCTCTCCCTCGATGTGAAAAACACCTTTTAGGAGCTAATGAGCAGGGTAACAGCGGAGCTGCTGGAGCTCGGGTGTGGTTTGCCTTTCTTTCGTTCATCTCCGCCGTCCCCGCGGTGGCATCTGCCGCCCCAGACTCCCTGAGTGCGTCTCGCACTTTCCCCGCAGCGTTCTCAGTTTCTGGGGTGTAAGACTTCGAGCCTTGGACAACAGCAAAACCAGGCAATTATGTTTTCACCCTGTCTGCCTTGAAAGCCTCGGAGCGTGCCTGGTGCGACCACAGCCAGGGCAACGCAGGAGTTCGTGATAAATTCCAAACAAAAGCACCATTATCCATATGGGACCTCGTGAGGGCTTCACATACTCCAGCAATTCCAAGCACTCCGTGTATGGTTCTTACTCGGTTTTAACTCGATTTCTTTGAGATGCAAATCAGAGGGATTATATTCAGAGGCTGCATCAGAAAGTCTTTAATCCAAATGGGCTATAAGATTTATTTAGAAGAGCCAAATGTCTTGTCTGGGACAGAAGCAACTGAGCTGAACTGAAACAGATGGGCATAAAGGAAATTAAGCAACTCTAATGGTCTTATCCAGAGTTTCAAAGTATTTGGTCTTCCGAAAGCTCGAGCTCCTGGAAGCACGTGATGAGATGGGAAGCTCAGGTTTCACTTAAAAACAGGCTTTGCAGTTCACTGAGAAAAACAATAACCATGTTTTTATTCTTCCCGTGGACAGAACGAGGGCTGCCTTCCAAATCCTGGCTCCTCGGGTTTGTGTCATCAGAGGAAAATATATTGAATGGGAGTTCTGGAGTCCTCATTTTTACAGCAGTGTTGTCATTTCAGCAGCCTGGATTCAGGATTTTGGGAAACCTGATGCTGGCAATAGGGATCCCAGATAGTTGGTTTACTAAAAAAGGGAAAACCCATCCCTTGAATCAGCTGAGGGTTTGTTCCTTGAAACGTTCTGCTGTTCCTGGTGGTGATTTTTGGGTCTCTCCTAAGGCTGGGGTTTAACCAGGACACCAGAACTGCCAAGGTCACCTCCGGCAGTGCCGGATGCGGCAAATCCAGAGTGCACATCTTGGATGCTGATAAACCACTGGGCTGGAAACCTGGAGAGCTCAGGCTGTCCCCCAGGACCCCGTGTGTCTCCACCTCTGCTGAGGTCAGGAGATTTTCAGCTGGCAGAAAAGCCTTCCCTGGGATGTTTGGATGTGTCTGGCCCTGGGTAGACTGCACAGACAGCAGAACAGATATGAGGACACACTCGCTCAGGGCACTTATGGTTGTAAAGGTGGTTTCTCCTGGGAAGAAAAGTTGAGGTTTGAGTTGGTTCTACCACCTGCAGCTTTTTAGGTGCTAAATAATGACAAGGCTGAATTCTTGATTCTTCCTGAGGCTCTCGACCACTGCCCAGTGGTCAAGGAGACCCCGCAGACAGTCTCAACCTGGGAAATGCTTTTGCAGCAGAAACTCCTGATAAAAACTGGGAGAAGCCTTTCTGCTCTCATCCCAAAGCCATCTCTGCTTGGCTCACCCAGGGGAGCATCCAAGGCAGGGACATCTCATGTGCTTGTGCATTTGCAAGTGGATTAAATAAAAGGTGAGGGAATTGAGGACAAGGGGAGGGAGGGAGGGAGTGTGAGAAGGAGCTCATCCATTACTATGCCGAGCACAATGCAGGAGGTCTTGGCCTCCTGGTTTGAGTGCTTATTCCCCATAAAATACATCTGAGAGAAATCAATACAAGAAGCATGCCAGAACTTAAATCAAAGCGCAGGGAAGCAGCGCTTGGCGAATGGAACGACCTTGCAGAGTGCTGTCAAAACCACGGCCCCAGCCCTGTTGAGCATGAAACCTGCCAGGAAAAAGCCCTGGAGTGAGGACTTGAGGCTGGCATGTGCTGCCTTGGCATGGCTTTCACTCTGATCTCTGCAGTGGAAAGCACACGGATGAGAGAGGCTGGTTGTGAGCTGGATAAGCGGCACGAGGGCAAAGTGCCAGGAGGCTCCTGGGGCAGCCAGGAGAGCTGATGTGCTCTGTGCTGCCCATTTGGGCTCCTCAACTACTCCAGAGATAACGAGGCAGGGGTGCCAGCCAGCTTGGAGATACAGAGAATGCTCCAGCCAACCTTGGCCGTGCGTGACCTTGGCCCCTGGGCTCCTAGAGCGAGAGTCCAACTCCACCAGCTCCGTGTTGTGCCAAGCTCAGCAGAGCATGGAGGGCTGTGTCCAGCATCCAGGTCCCCTCCTGCCCCATGGCTGCCTCCCGTTGGGATGGGCCAGCTCCCCAGGCAGGTGCCTGACCTTGGTGGCAGGGCACAGCGCCGTGCCACAGACATCATAAATCTGCAAAGGTTTGCTGCAGCCAGGCTCCACCTCTGCAGACCGCGGGGCACTTGTTCCCATGCTGGGAAATCTGACCCCTCGGTAGCCTGAGAGACAGGAGAAGCCTGGGTTTGGTGTTTTGAATAAGTGGCTTTTTATCTGAAATCCCTTTGGGAGCATGAGCTCAGTAACCAATGAAATTATATCTGTTGTTTCAAGCAGTGAAGAAAACTTGGCTTGATGTTTATTGAGATTTATGGCTTCCCTTGAGCTTAATTGTCTTTGGGAGCCCTGGATCTTTTTAACGGTTCAGCTAAGTGGTACTAAGAAGGATGGTAATGGTTTGAGCAGCCTGCCCCCTTAGCATATCTCTTTCTCTCACACAATTTGCTGATATTTGGGAAATATAGCTGATACCCTCCCCTCCTGAGGTCACAGCTCTTCACTGGTGTGAAACTTCAAAAGGCTAAACCAGGTGTGAAAAGCTCCCAGCGAGTGTTTCCTCGGCGAGGTGCTGACTTCCATCAGCAGGGCTGTGCTTCGGGGAACAGGGGAGGGGGACAGGTCCGTGCCCCCACTGGGGAGGGTCACCTGGTCCCCCTGCTTTGTCACCCCATCCTGGATACCGTGATTTGTCTTCCTGGTCTCCATCAACCTGGTGGGTTGGTGTAGATGCTTCTCTGGTCCTGAGCCATGGTGGCTTTTCCATCTCCTCTGCTGGGGGCTCTGGGCTGACTGCATTTCAAGCTGCTCCCACCTGAGCACAGCCCAGCATCACTTCCTGAGCATCCCAGAGCTCATCCAGGGGTGACCAGTGGGGTTGGGATCAACCTATGGAATTGCCATAAGGAGAACGCCCCTCCTTTCTGCTCCTTGCACTGGTTTGAACTGGGAAGGGACCATCTGGGCTGCAGGGAAGGATTCTCCTGCCCGGTGCTCACCCCACAGCGACACAACTCAGTGCTGCCCAGCCGTGGTTGGTCCCTCAGTGCAGCATCCTCGGCTCTGGAGGGCTCTGATGAGGAGTTTGTCATTGGGGGGAAAGCATCGCCCTTCACACGTCATTATTCCTTGCCCCTGGAGCTTTTTCATCCCTTATTGGGGCTGACCCCGATGGTTTGTTATCTCTCCTCAGCCATCCACCAGAGCCTGTCAGCGTGGAGAATGACCTTCACCTCTTTCCTCACCTCCCCAAGATGCTGTGGTCACTCGGCCGGGCACTCGTGGCGGTGCTGTCCGGCCGCGGGGATGCTGCGGCCGAGGTAATTACAACAGCTCGTTATGGTTCAGCAGGCACCTTCATTAATAAACCTCAGGTTTCAGAGGTGTCTAACTCGGCCATTGGAAACCACATCTGGCTGGAGCTCTGCAGCGTGTCTAAGCTTTCAGCTCATCTCCCCCGCCTAAGCGGTTTAGGACGGGCAGTAAACAAAGTCTGTTTTGTTGGGTTTTGCGTGCTTTAAGGCAAGGAAAGCAAACACAGGCTCAGTGGGCTAATCTCCTCTGCACAGAGCTGGGGGCTGACAGCTCCTTCCTGGGTCATGCCAGTGGGATTTTTATCTCTGCTGTGGCTCGAACAAGGAGCGTGGGGAGGTTTGGATATTCTCCCTCTCGGGCGTGTGCGGTGCTGGCTCGTGGCGCTTGTCAGGGTGTTGCTTCTCTTTTGTGGCACCTCTGAATGAAATGGAGTTTAGGTGATTTTGCTGGATGTGCAGATATCTTGGACTGTATTCTCCCTGCTAATAACCTTTGGAGCCATGAGCCTCCTGTCTTTTTTAGGACAAAGCCCCTAAAGAAGCTCCACTCACATTTTCCAGGGAGCAGAAGAGCCGTGGTAAGGGTCTCACCCTGGTGGCATTAACAAGGTGGCCCTTGCAGAGATGCAGGATTTAGGCCATTACTGCTCTGCCCACATATCTTTAAGACATGGCTCAGCAGTGGGATCCACACTGGGATGGGCTCTCCAGGGTGACTGTGGGGTTGGAGCTCCTTCCTTGCAGCTGGGTGACCAAACCAACCTTCAGCCCATGACTCCTCTCAGGGTTTGATCCTTTATCCGTAGCCTGAGCCCAGTGTGTGGGAGCATGAAGTGCCTCAGTGGGGGGAAGGATGGGGCTGAACTCCACGGGGGTGTAAGGAGATGAGTTGGGGGATCAAAGGGAGTGGGGAGACAAATCTCCAACCAGCCACACCCATCAATAAAACATCCCCTCTAACAACCCACGTCCTGACAGAGCTGAAGACAAGCAAACAGGGCACAGAGTGAGCAGGGACCACCTGTGCATTTCCCAGGTGCTGAGGGTGCTTTCCCACCCCGAGGATTTGAGGAGGAGGTGGCAGCTTTGGCTGGGGGTTGCTGCTGAACTCGCTGGTGGATTGCCCATGAAATTTGTGAAAGCCCTGAACAAAGACCACACACAGGAGGCTCAGGAGAGCGAAGTGTCTTAGACCTTGAGGGTACGAGGCAAAAATGCCTCTGTGCCTGACTCACTTGCTGTGTGCTAACACTGACTCATAATTACTGATTTCGATTCAGACAAAAGATTTATCTCCATTGAAACATGTGGAAAATGCTAATGTAACCTGGTGGTGGAAAGAGGAGGCTGGGCTGCTGCCTGGCCCTGTGTAAGGCTTGGGGAGTGCCCGATGGACTGGGACCTCCCCCCCCACCCCAGTTTATGTGAGGCTGTGATGAGTCCCCAAAGCTGGAGAGAGTCTGATCATCCTCATCTCTGCACACTCTGGAGGGAACAGTGCTTACAAAAGGTGAGTTTTGCAGCAATGGCCACTTTTCTGCAGGCTCGATGGGTCCCAGCTCGGTTTCCCTCAGCTCTGGGGATACCCTGCTGTCCCAGGAGCTGAGTGTGGCCCTTTTTCCCACAGCACCCACGCAGGAAGGCAGCTGTGGGGATGAAGATGTCTCGCAGGCAGCAGCACATTGGCCCTGGCAGTATGTTTGCACGGTACCTGCACCCCGGCACAATGAGCGCGGCACAGCGGGCCCGTCACGGCCAGCTCGCTCCAAAAGCCTCTCAAAGAAAGGCACGAGCAGCCACAACCCCCAGGAGAGGGATGGATTAAACCCAGAGCAGAGCCAGGGCTTTGTCCCAGGGCTGGAAGCTCCCAGCGTGATGGCAGAGCCCACAAACCCCTCAGCTGCTGCCCGGTGTTGTCCCAGCAAGGCAAGGCTGGATCCTCAGGGCTGTGCCGCCTCCTGCCCTGCCTGTGCCACCTTTCCCCCGCTGCTGCTCAGCGCTGCTGGATGCTAAGTGGAAATTTCCCCCTGTGCCAAGTGTTAAATACTTATCAAGCTAATGCAGCGTCTTTGGAGGTGTGTACAAGAGACAACATGTTACCCTAATTAACGAGCAGCTGGGCTTGGCACCAGGCTCCGCCGCAGCTGCTCCCGGCGCCTTTCCCAGGCTCTGCCTCCTCCACGCCATCGCAGGGCACAACCTGGAGCGGGCTCGATGCCTTGCAGGGTCCTTTGTCACTTTAGAGAGCATGGCTGTGGTTCCCAGCCCAAGGTCTGGAAGTCTGGGGGCTGGTTCTGGGCTGGGTTAGGTGATTTGGATCAGTGAGTCCGTTCTCAGCAGCTTACACAGGGGGATGAGAAGTTGTGGGGTGCAGTGATTTGGAGAACTTTAGGGAAACCCGCTGCTGGAGGAAGGTGAACCATCAGAACTCAATGGTTTGAATGCTGGTTTGTCCCTCGCTGTTGGTGTGGCAGCAGCAGCTCTCCCTCGGTTGGCTTTGCTGTAGGAGTTGTGCTCACTGGGGTCGGTGTGACAGCTGCTGGGGACTGGGACACCTCTGCTGGTATCAACTCTGGAAAGAGAGAGGGGCTGGGATGGGTTTGCAAAGCCAGCCTTGGGGACGAGGCTGCAGAGCGGGTGGTGGGTCCTGTTTGCAGAGTTCCTCATCTGGTTGACTGCATCTTCCCAGGGCCCAACCCCTTTTACCTGGACCACTATGGATTAGTTCACTCCTCCATCCACCCACTCAGCCCTAAGCAGAGCTGCTGCACAAACCCTCCCCATCCTTTTACATTGCCTTGAGCTCCCTCAGTCTCCAACCCCAGAGAAGTCATCTCAGCAGTAGATGTTTGTATCATGACCTACATCGCTATTGGGTTTTAAATATAATTTTTTTTTTCCCTGTGCCATATACCAGCTTCCCACATGCAAATTGCTCTGAGTGAACCATTTATCTGGAAAATAAAGGTTATGTTCTCCAAAGGCATTTAGTTCCCTTTCTGAATGATTGAGCGAGTTTTCCGCTGAGAAAACAAAGGTCTTTAGCACAGTCCAAGCCAATGACAGGGAAAAAGGTTCAGGTAAAACCCCTCCATTTATTTAACAGCTCCCCCTTCCTCATTCATATTTACAAGATAAAAGGGGCTCCATCAACCCATTAAAGTTAAAATATGTGTCCTGTCTTCAAGGAAAGCAAATCCCATCTGGCATCCCTGGAGGAATATAACCTTAACTTCAGCTTAATGCCACGTTAGGGTATCTTACAGATTCTGCCTGAGATTTACCTGCCTTAAAGGGAGATTTATTTCTGGAGCAAACAGGCTCCTGTGACAAATCTCCTTCCACCAGCAACTTTGGAAGGAAGGTGAATTTTTGACTCGCTGGCTCCCTGGTCTCTGCCCAGTGGGGAAGGGGTCGGTGACACTGAGGGATCTCTGGTCCCTGCCTGGGGATCCATTGCAAGGCTCCATCCCCTGTCCTGGGAGCTGTGGGATGGATGCCTGGGGGGCTCCAGTGTCTGCTGACACCACTTGCCTGGGAAATCAGGGATTTTTCTGCAGCCCCATGCCAGCACTGAACCTCATGTTGGATATACCCAGGTGACTTCCTCACAGATATGAACCAAAAAGGGCTTGGGATGGAAATCACAGCCTCCTCTGGTCTTTTAAAGGGCTTTCAAGGCTGTGGGGTCATGGGGATCAGAGAGCTGTACTGCTTATCCGAGTGGAAATTATTCAGAGTTACCTGGAGGCACACTTTGGTAGTCATCAGTTCATTATTATTGCTAGTCTTACTGATATCCATAAAAATTACGAAGGCTTTTCTAAATGCCAGATGGATCAGAAATCCTTTTAAGTGTATAATATTCTTTTTAAAAGTCACGGGTCAAAAATAAGAGGAGTCTGTGTGGGGTTTCCCCTTTACCTACACCTTGGGTTGCAGCTGTAGCCCTTCCTCCAGACTTTGCTTCTCAACAAGAACAAAAATATGAGGGGTGCCTTGAAAAAAGGGTGGATTTCGAATTGATGCTGCTCCTGGGTGGGGGTTTGGGGCCCGGGGGTGTCCCCTGTCCCCAGTCTCAGATCCTTGGGTGTTGATGTGCACACTGCTCAGCCTGAGAACGTGAGGACAAGTCAGCTGCAGGTGGGTGAAACCGATCTCCTCTCTACTCAACTGGCCTGCCTGACTGGTTTTTTTATGATTATTTTTTATTCTGTCTCCAGTTAGGCAATACAGTTGCCTGTTAGAAATATCGCCCTGGGCTGCCAGCTCAGCCGAGGAGAAAAGCGGGCGTGTGTTACCGAGGGAGGATGGGGATCACCCCCTCACCCCTCCCTGGGCTGGGCACCTCTCCCCTTCCCCTCTGCCAACCCTTCCCTCCCTCTGCCACTCACCAGGAGCATCCTTTTGAGGGAATTTTCTCCTGACCCCTCCCTCCACATCTCTCCCACACCCTGAGGATCACTGGAGGTTGGTTGAGTGGAGTGAGTGAATTTAAGCCCAGCCCGTAGTTTGGGGTCATTAACCATCAAGGTGCCCCTGGGAAGAGGCAAAAAGTATTTGGGAAAATTTGCTAACAGACTCTAATGACTTAATAATCCCTGCTGGAGAGAGCCCGGCAGGTTATGTGAATGTCAGGTTTCCTTGCTCTGCCCGGAGCCGGCTGCTGGTTATGTAACGGGGGTGTGACCTCCAACAAGGGGGGAAAAGGGAAGAAAAAGGAAAGCACGGCCCCACTTCCGTGCTGGGATGGAGGGAGAACAGGGATTGGTGTTAGCCAGGAGCCTCATCAGCCTGGGCACAGCTGGGCTTAGAGGGGCCAGAGCAGCTCCCACACTCAGCTCCTGGGATGGCCAGGGACGGATCAGGGTCCACCCAGCACAGCGGGCACCAGGGCAGCATTCCTGGATGTGTCACTTCGGAGACCCCAAGTGACGTGAGGGGTGATGTTGGTGCATCCCTGCTGTGCTGTGCGGCGGGGGAAGGGGGGACACAGGGCAGGCACAGATCCCTGAGCGAGCTCTGACACAGCACAAGCCCCGACCCCTCTGTCAGATGAGGTCTGTGGTTGTTGCCCCAGCTCACCAGGCTGTCATTCCTGATGCAGTTCCTGATTTGGGGACACAGGACAGAGAGCTGGTCAGGAGTCTGCTTGGTGCCCATCAGAGCTGATGACCTGAGGTAACTCTGAGCATCCATCTCAGCTCGCAGCAAGAATTGGACAGGGAATGTGAGTCCTAAAAGCTTCGACCCCTCTCAGCCAAGGCCGGCAGGAGTGGGGAAGCTGCCCCATTTTGGGAAGGCTGTCGGGAATTCCTCCATTTGCCTGGCTAAGTGTGCCCAGGTCTGGGCGAGGCTCACGGTTTGCTGAACACTGCGGGGTCTTTCCTTGAAGAAGAAGAACATCCAGAGCTGGTGAGCTGTGCCATGGTTTAAAACATGCTTTGCAGCACCTGGCACACCCATGGCACCGGGATGGCCTGTCCTGGAGGTGACATCCTGCTCGGAAGCTGAAACAAAGCAGGGGGGAGCCGGACTCCGCATCCCGCAGCCGAGACGGGGCGCAGGGGGATCACCGCCTCCTTCCCCGTGGAAGCGAACGCTCCCGGGGCTCCCGCTGCTCAAGCTGCGGCTTGCCTGTCATCAATACTGTTCAAACAAGCCCAATCGCAGACGTAGCTCGGGGCCAAGTCGCGGGGCAGGCGGCAAGGAGCAGCACAGCCCGGCCCGGCTGCAGCCGCTGCTGCGGGAGGTCCGGGCGGGCGCGTGGGTGCCGCCGGCACCGTGTGCCAGCCGCGCTCTGCCAGCCGGGGCCAGCCCGGGGCCTTTCCTCCGCACCTGCGGCCACTTTGAACCCCGGCCTCAGCCCGGAGATGCCAGAGATGCGGGGGAAAACGTGGGAGAGCCGCGCAGCCGCTCCCCAGCCCGTGCTTTTTTTGGAGACGCACCTCCGTGCGGTGGGGGCATCCTGGGATCCTAACACAGCTGCAGTTCCAGGCTGGGTGTTCTGCTCTCTTCCCCACTCCTGTTTTTTGTGGAATTCCGCACAAGAAGTGTGGGGAGGATGCAGAGAGCGGTGGCCCTGGGTGCTCCCTGCAAGGCTCCCATGCAGTGGCTGGGAAGCCACTGTGATTGTGAGGGAGAATGCAGGCAGCTCCGGGAGAGCGTGAAACGCTCCTCCGGGAAAAAAATTAAAAAAAAAAAAAAGGCAGACAGGAAAAAAAAAAGAAAAAAGGAAAAGGCTTCTGAAGCTTAGAGCTGGATATTTATACACTTGACATAAAGGATATTTCTGCATTGAAGTAATAAGCGTGACTCAGTAAACCAATGGGGAAAGGGTGTTCCCTTTGCAGCAAAACCTCAAAAGATCAAAGAACTTCTTGAACAGTTTAACATCTCGAATGTTAAAGGAATCGGGTTCCCCTCCCTCTCCCCTTCACCCCTCCTTCAAGTTTTGAAAAATAAGTGGTTTGATCTTAGCTGGGCAGGGAATGTTTCAGCAGCTCTGGGGATGCGTGGTGCTGGCTGGGCCGGAGCACCAAGGTCATGGCATGTGTGTCCAGGACCTGGCTTCCTGCTCGGGGACGTCCAGCCCTGCTTGGGACAGGGACAGGCCTCGGGGCTTCCCATTCCCCAGCTGAGCTCATGCTGGTTTATGGAAACTGCCTTTTCCCAGATTTCACTGTGACTTTCCCTTGGGGGAAGCAAATCCTGATATTTTTGTGAGTATGCCCAGCAGTGGGGAGATTTTAGGGTCTGGTTCCTGGCCTCTGCCAGCAGGCAGCAGCAGGAACGGGTGCTCCAGTGGGAATTCCACGGCGGATATTCACCAGGGAGGGATCCAGCCTGCTCAGTGGCTCTCGGACACGTGTGCTTCCCTGGGATCAATAGGCTGGAGTAATATATTGTGCCGAGATAACAAATCACTTAGCTTATTGGGTCTTAATTAAGCCTCTTTTATCTCCGTGACAGCCACACACCTGGGCTATGGCCCGGGCAATCCGTGGCCGTGGGGACGCCGCTCCGGAGCCGGGGGATTGATGAGGCTCTGCTGGGTGGAATTACCTCATTGTGTTCGCAGCACTCGGGGCCATCGATCTCCCAGCTCGCCCTTTCCCCATCCCACACCCGGAGCAGCGGGCACTGCCCTCCTTCCCGGAGCCTCACGGGTGGGACACGGGCAGGGGATCATCCCCAGAGGGGAAGGAGCTGGGGAACGGCCCTGTTTGGCCTCGTGGCTAATGGATACAGTTGTTGTAGTCGCTGACAGCATGAAATGAAGACCTACATCACCATAATGCATTGTCAGGCTGCGAGCTCGGCGCGGCCCCCGAGATGAATGAATGCAATATCTCCGTGTGCGAGGGGGAAGGAAGGAGGAAGGAGGAAGGGAAGGGGGCTCTGCCGCTGCCCCCGGGCTCCAGGCAGAGCCGCTGCTTTGTGAGGCTGCAGAAGAAAAGGCATTTTTTATTTGTGAGGCGGAGGTTGAGGGTGTCTGATCCCCGCAGAGCCTGTGACAGGCATGCTCCGTGGAGGGGAGCGCTGAGCGAGAGGCTGGAATGCTCCTGTGATGAGTTCATCCCGCTCTGAAGTCATCCTGCCCGCACTCTGCTGCCAGCTGAGGCAGGAGGGCAGTTTACTGCACCAGATCAGCCCCTATTTCAACTCATGGAACCCAGGGAGGGGAGGGAACCATCCAGACCTGAGAGGCCCACGGCACTGGCAGCGTGTGCCCGGCAACAGGAATCTGAGGCACGGGCTGCATTCAGCGATTGGAAAGTAGGACAGTTTTTACTCTGAAGTCTGACTGCTGCTGCACTGACTTGGAGTGAAATAATGAGGGCTGGGAGTTGCAGGAGACTCACAGCTGAGCAGCCAGCTCCTGCAGGACCCTCTCTTTCTGCAGCATCACCCTTAGGTGGATTCTTAAATCCTCTTCCACCTTGGAGTCATCCTGCCTGGCAGGCACAGCGTAGCAGCAGGCATCTCTGCTTTGCACCCTGGCACCTGGGGCACGCTGGCAGTGGCATTTCCAACACCAAAACCAGCTGGAAATGACACAGATATTCCCAATATTCAGGTCACGGCGTGATCATAGGTGGATTTTGTGACCATGGGACAAATTGCTTAGAATTTCTCCCTTTCCCAGCACTTGATGTGTCACTGGAACAGGGAAGTGGTCACAGCACCAAGCCTGTCAGAGTTCAGCGAGCATCCAGATGATGCTCTTGGTCATATGGATCAGTCCTGGAGTTGGACTTGATGATCCTTATGGATCCTTTCCAACCTGAGATGCTCTGTGAAACAGCAGTGACCATATCCAGCCTCTCCTAATAATTCCTGACACTTGCAGGAGCAGTTGCAAGGTGCTGAGTGGGGACTGTGTGCTGACAGGGCAGACATCACATGTTTGCAAATAGTCACTCAAAGCAAGAAAAGAAGGTTCTGTGCTGGAGGACGAGAAGCCAATAATTCATCTGAGTGCTAAACAAAGTCCAAAGTACTCACGTTACACCAAATCCAACCGAAGGGCAACACCCTTCTCCTGTTCCTGAGTTTTCATGGCTATTTACAGGTTTTTGGATGCACATGAGAAAGTTAATACAGGAATGGCCAAATCCCATAAGCTGTGAGTAAAACCTTCCCCTGCAGACTGGTTCAGTGGTGTTATTACAGCCATTCACAATGGGCCTTCCCCATGAGAGAAGGTTGCTCCTGATCTCTGGCCTCAGCAAGGACAGAATTCCCCTCCACGCTGTGGGATTTTGGGTTTGGGGCTCTGCTCAGCTTTTAGCTTCCCCTTCCCCACAGCTTTACCCCAAAGAGCTGCTTTGGGGGGTGGTGGGGTGTGATGGGCAGGGCTCAGGAGGGGATCAGAGCAGCCCCACCAGCTCAGACAACAGGATTAGCCATCGATGCCCAAAGTGGTGCCACTGGGCCCAGGAAAAACCCCTCATACCATGGCCCAGGTGTCTCTTATCTCTGCACACAAACATTTTCCAGCCTCCTATCATTAATGACCGAGCAACACCTTCAATTCTCACATCAGGCACGTGGCCACCGTGTGATTTTTGGCCTCTCCCTCTCCTTCCTACCAAACCCCCCGGCTCTCCCCAAGCACAGGATGCTGCCAGAGAGCCCCAGCTCTGCATTTTCTCTCGTCTGGGGTTGTTGCTCTGAGGTTTTTCCCTGGAAGGTTAGGCCAGCCCTGCTCAGAGCCCGTCTCCACGGCTGATATACGATGCCCTTGTAATCTCCAGCGACATAAATTTTGCTCCTGTTTGTCTGCCCGTGTCACATCCTTCTTGTGCCGTGTCTGTTATTGTGTCAGGCCTTGCGGTGGTGTTTCAGCATTTTCCCCTTGTTTGTCTTCTTCACCTGAGGAACTCCATTATGGGATGTAACAGCTTTAATAGCTTGTAAATGGGAGACTGGAGATTTTATGCTTCAGGGAGTAGCACTCGTGGCAGGCACTATCCAAGAGTGGCCTTTGCTGGTGTTTTGTACCTAAACTGGAATTTTCATCCAACTTTCTTCTAAGCCCAGCTTGTGTAAGATTATCAATCCTTACTAGAGGTCAGGTTTGTCCCTGCTGGGATTTGGAGGTGAAAGTCGGGACAGACTGGTGTGACTGGGAGCGAATGGTGGCTCCTCTCCACTTCCAGCACCAGTGGTGGGTTTGTCCCTGTCACCTGTGCTGATCAGCCTTGAACCAGAGCTTGAGATGTCCAGCTTTGCCACTCTTTAGCCAAAATCCTGCCCTGTGCCTGGTGGAGCTGGAGCTGAGGTTTGGCCTCTGGAAGTGGCTGTTTGACTTGCCCTCATCAGCACAGAGCAGCGTGCACTGCAACCAGGATCTAATTAAGCTGGCTAATCTGAAGGAGGTACTACATCTCCATGGAAAACTGCTTCAGTTTGGCTTCTCTGAATAATAAACAAAGCACTTGGGCAGATGATAGGGTATTTAAGTGTTTACTCTTCAGAGCATGAAGTGCTAAATTTGTTTTTAGCTCCCCTATGAAAAGCCCTTGCAGAGTAAAAGCACACAAGGGTCTCAGTCATCCCTCGAAGTTTTCCTCCACTCCTGCTGTGTCCAGGGGAGAGCCTGGCTGGGCAGCAGCCCTGGGGGGACAGCCAGGAGCACCAGCCTTTAGGATCACAGGTTTAATCTGCTGGCAAGGAGCAGGGGATAAACCAGAGCCAAGCCCCAGACCCAGCCGTGGGGATGCTGTGTGTAGAGCCGGCCCAGGCAGGGGCTGTCTTCAGTTAGTCCAAACTGCGATGGCCTTCCTCTTCTTTTTTTAATCCATTCCATCCATCACTTAGTGTAATAAATTCCCTAAATGGAAAAGATAGAGACAAAAACCTCCGAGTGAGCCAGAGCACAGAGCTCATTTCTCCTGCTTCCTCCTCCTGACTGTGACACGGCGCTTTTGGCAGCTGAAGCTTGGGATGCAGGACCTGGGCAGGATTGGGCCGGGAGAATGAGGAAAGGGAAGGAAAAAGGGCACTGGAATGGCTGTTTGGAGAGGTTGTCCCAGCCCACGTGGGGCTGTGATGGGCTGTGCTGGTCACATCTGGCCACTGCTGCCCAAAGACCACGGTAGGGAGGCCTTGGGGGCTGAACTCGCTATAGAAACGGAGCACAAAACCAACAAAACAACTTTCCATTTCTAAAGCTTGAAGGGGTTTGCACCCTGCCACGCCGGGACAAAGGGAGAATTAGCAGCCAGCAAAGAGAAAAACAACACAAAGCCACATCACAGTGTCAAGAAGCCAAAAAGCCTTTTTGCTCCTTAATGCCCGGGTCCGGCCTCAGCCACTCCTGTTGGGGATGCGGAGCCGATGCACTTCAGCTCTGCAGCACTTTGCATTCATCTGCCTGTGCTCGAGCTCAGCTCTCCCCGCTGCTGCTTCAGCTGTGAATTTTTAAACCAATTTTGACACATCAAAACCGATGCATGATGACTCAGAAGTTTTCAGACAGAACTTTCTCCTTGCAGCAGGGGAAGGAGGGGGCGCGTGCATATTTAGCAGCAGCCACCTCCTTTAAAATCGACCTTTTTTCTTTCCTTTTTTTTTTTTTTTCCCAGAAGAATATTATGGTTCAGGCAAATTTGGGATGTGTCTGAACATGCTTCCCGTCCACATCGTGGATTCAATTACAACGCAACACTTTGCAGATTTCTGTTAAATTTTAACTCGTTTCACATGGGTTGGGTGAACTTTGCCTGACATTTGGAAGCAGGCAACTTGTGTCATCAGGTTACACTCACACTTATCTCTGCAAACATATCCTTGTACCCAGCCCAGCACCAGCACAGCCGTGGATGGCATTAATTGGACCTGAAATGTGCTTTCCTGCGGCGTTTGGCTGCTGCCTGCTCAGGGAGGGCGGGTGTCACCCTGTCCCCGCTCCGCTGACCGTGTGCTTGGGCATGTGTGTGGGATGGACTGTGACTGAGGTGGACATGAATTGTGGGAATGTTGTCTTGCTGGGAGGTTCTGGTGAAGGACAGAGCTGGTGCCAGGGGAAGGGGAAGGCTTTGAGACGATCCTGTTGCCTGCCAGCCTCCAAACTGCGGGGATGCACCGGTGGCCCCAAAACCTGGGCAATCCCACAGAGCCATGGCAAAGCATGGAGAAAGGCCTCTCTCCTGTCCCCAAAGCCAGGCAGGGGCAGCGTGGCTGGGTCACTCTTGCAGGACCAACCTGGCCATTCCCTGCTCTCCTCCATGGAAACCCAGGGCTGAACATCTCCTTTGAGCAGGAGGTCTTTGAGCTGCCTAAAAACCACATCTGATCAAAGCCTGGCTGCTCTCCTGGTGCCACGCAGGGGGAAGAGGGAAATATTGAAACCCCAAGATCAGTCAGTGGCTGGTTCTGACTTCAGCTGCATCAAGTGACCGGCGCTGCTGATCAAAGGCCTCGCCACTGTTGTTTTAAAGGTGACATTAACATTTAAGGAGCTTTTGAAAGCCCTGGCTTGCAATAAAAGGCCAGACACTCAGTCACAGAGCAACCCAAACGCAAGTTTAATGATAATGAAACTGCCTTTTGTTCCTAAGCTCAAAGAAGAACCACAAACCTATTTATGGTGTTTGTAATAAGGACTGTGGAGCCTTTTACACTCAATCCAGCAAAGCGATACCTGCGAGTTACCCGAGGATCCTGAGAGTGTGCAGAGAGATTCTGTGCTTCTCCTTGGCTTCCAGGCACAGCTGCCACGCTTCCTGCCAGTGATGCCAGGCTTTGGCCAGCGCCAGGAGCGCTGTGAGGATGCCTCTGCCTGGTTGTGAGCCTCTGCCAAGCCGTGATGCCAGCCTGGGACCCACGAGCGTGTCCCCAGCCAGGGTGGCGTGGGCATGGCACGGTGCAGTTGGCACAGCACGGCCTGGCATGGCTCCTCATGGCACGGCACGGCACAGCCCTGCTGCTCATCCCATTCAGGACACGCTCCCACCTGGAGCCCCCTGCACAGCCGTGTTTTGGTGCCCATTGGCACATCAGGCACCAAACCCCTGTTTTACACCAGCTGAAATCACCGCTTCTTCCCTCTCTGCAGCCCCACCCTGCTGCCTGCACCCACCCAAACCCCCTCTGGATGTTCCCTGCTGCAGAGCAGACCCGGGGCTGCTGATCCCCTCGGCTCTTGGAGCCGGATCTCCGGAGAACCGGGCACAGTTGGCAACGTGGCGCAGGAAAGTGCTGGGGGCTCGGTGCTCACAGCCACCAGCCTTCTGCTGGCACCTGGGTTATAAATAGCCTGGAAATGGGATCCGAGCAGATAGGAGCCACGGCTGGGTAAGAAAATCCTCCTCTCCCTGCACTGGTTCTGGCTGTTTTGTCTCTCACTGTGGAGCTCTTTGCTTTATGGCTCCCAGCCCTGCGCCGGCTCCTGCGCTTCACCTCGGAGCTCCGATGCGGGTGCCTTCCTTACCACACGCCATTGGAAATATCCAGCCCATTCCATCCTCCTGCAAAGTCCTGCAGAGCCTCTGCTCTGCTGTACAGACATGTTTTTATGCCAGTGTGTTACATCAAAGATCTTTTTTTACGCCTCCTCACCCTCCTAGATGTGGTAAATAGCACTGGGTCCTGATCACATGCATTCCCTGAGCAGGGAAAGAGCTGGAGAGCCGAGCAGGAGCAGGGAAGGGAGGTTTGTTCATTTGGTTCCTCAAGGGCTCAGGCCTGGCAGGTCAGAGGCTCCAGCAGAAGGAAGAGTGGAGGATCAATATCCTGCAGTGCTGCCCCGAACCCTTCCTGCCCACAGCACTGCCCGAGGGGGAATTCCCTCTCCTGCCTCTTGCAGGATTATTATTTCTGTTTTCCAGAGGGATGAGCAGGCATCCCACTCCCAGACCCTGCTCTGCCCTCTGCCTCCTGCATCTGGCTGAGAGCTTCCTGAGCTGGGATGTTCCCTGAGCTGGGATGCTCTCAAATCTGGGATGCTCCTTGAGCCGGGATGCTCTCAAATCTGGGATGCTCCTCGAGCCGGGATGCTCTCGGATCTGGGATGTTCCCTGAGCTGGGGTGCTCTCAGATCTGGGATGCTCTCAGATCTGGGATGTTCCCTGAGCTGGGATGCTCTCAGATCTGGGATGCTCTCAGGGCCGGGATGCTCTCAGATCTGAGATGCTCTCAGCATGGTGGTGGTCATTGTCTCAGAGCCCAAGCTGGGAGCCAGGATCTCCCCTTTGATTTCAGAGGGCATGGATAGCCAAATAAATTAGCAATGGGAATGTGAGGGGGTGGGGAAGGCAGGCAAGGGAGAGCTGGAGAGCTGGAAGTGACCCGGACCCAGGGAACAGATGCAACTCATAACTTTAACGAGGGGTTTTCCCCTCCCCAAAGGCACTGCACTCTTGAGAATGGGGGTTTTTTCTATCCCATGGCAACACCAAGCAGGGAAAAAATGGGCCTGGCTTTTATTTCATTTTTTTGTCCTTTACAGGANCCCATCCCCATCCCCATCCCCATCCCCACCACCACGGATATTTCCACTTTAATACTTAACAAGGCTTTAAAACCCTTCCGCAGCCGGAGTTTGTTCTCGGCGATAAATTTTGAATACCTTATAAATTATGGACACCACACGGTGTCTGTGTCTGGGAGCCAGGCCCGGCCCCAGATTGCTGCTCCGTGGTGTAAAGCCCTGCTGGCATTCCTGGGAGCTGGATCCGGGATGGAACATTCCCGGGACCATAGGATCAGCTCACATCCCCTAAAGCACGGTCACGTCTGCCTCACACCTCCCCACAGTCATCCCCCAGCCCGCAGGAATCACAGGGCAGAGTTACAGGGGAGCAGAGCAGCGCCCAGCACCTCTGTCCCCACGTATATGGGTATATATAGCCAGGGATAAATGGATATATGGATATATATAGCCAGGGATAAATGGATATATGGATATATATAGCCACCAGCACATGCACGGGGTGGAGGGGTCAGGTTGCCCAGCTCCTGTTGGCAGCCATCCCCCAAATGCCCCAGCTCCAAACCAAAAATGTCCTTGCCACGAGGCCCACAAACTCCAGCTGAAATCCCTGCGAACCAGGAGCCCCCGGATCCCACAGAAACCCCTCGGGGATCCACCCTGGAGAAAAAATCCTGCCTGGGGGAGGTGATTTCGTTCACAGCAATCCTGAAAGCCGAAGGGGGCTGTGCAATGGGCCTTTCCCACTTTTTCCCTGGCGTGCTGTGTTGAGGCAGGAATTAGAATCCAAAGCTCTGATGTCTCAATAAACGTGTACAACGTTCATGGATGTGCCTGCAGTATATAAAGGCTGGAGGAAAAGGGCCCATTCTCACTGCATTAATTCATAAAGCAGGTCAGGCTGGTCNCTGAGAGCTTCCTGAGCTGGGATGTTCCCTGAGCTGGGATGCTCTCAAATCTGGGATGCTCCTTGAGCCGGGATGCTCTCAAATCTGGGATGCTCCTCGAGCCGGGATGCTCTCGGATCTGGGATGTTCCCTGAGCTGGGGTGCTCTCAGATCTGGGATGCTCTCAGATCTGGGATGTTCCCTGAGCTGGGATGCTCTCAGATCTGGGATGCTCTCAGGGCCGGGATGCTCTCAGATCTGAGATGCTCTCAGCATGGTGGTGGTCATTGTCTCAGAGCCCAAGCTGGGAGCCAGGATCTCCCCTTTGATTTCAGAGGGCATGGATAGCCAAATAAATTAGCAATGGGAATGTGAGGGGGTGGGGAAGGCAGGCAAGGGAGAGCTGGAGAGCTGGAAGTGACCCGGACCCAGGGAACAGATGCAACTCATAACTTTAACGAGGGGTTTTCCCCTCCCCAAAGGCACTGCACTCTTGAGAATGGGGGTTTTTTCTATCCCATGGCAACACCAAGCAGGGAAAAAATGGGCCTGGCTTTTATTTCATTTTTTTGTCCTTTACAGGAATCGCAGGCAAACAAAAGCCCTGAACAGATTTATCATTTTTCTTTCTCCCCCACCCCCTCCTTTTCTTTCCTTTTATATTTTTTTAAAATAGGGTTAGAACAAGATGGATGGTTCCCCAGGCCCAGGGAATGAGCAGATCGAGGCAACCCTGTCGTCTCTGGCATCCCATTAAGCCAGGCTCTGGGAGGAGGCCGCCGTAGGACTTACTAAATCTGCCCCAGCCCAGACCCCAAACCCCATCCCCAGCGTGGGGCTGCCCCAGCTCAGCCACCTGAGTCCCACCTCACCTCCCACCTCCAGCACCTCTCCTGCATACCCCCAGAGCATCCCCAGCCCCTCTCTCGCCCCCCATCAGCCCCGGGAGCAGCTCCATCCATTCTTGTCAGCCGAGGCCGATTCGTCACCGCCGGGGTGACAAGTGCTTGTATGGCTCTGTCAGCATGGCCTGGGCCCCCTGCAGCAAAGCCAAGGGTCCCCCCAGGGAGGGGGCTGGGGGCAGTGGAGGGGGGCACGGCCAGCCCCGACCTACCCCTGACCCGGGGGCTGCTGTGCCTGGAGAAACGCGGCGATGGAGGGGGGGAAAAAGGAAAAATAAGGGGGTCGAGAGATAACCTGAGCCCTCCCAGGTCTGCGTGGGGCAGGCTGAGCCGGTGGGCAGGCAGGGAGGATGCTCCTCATCGCCATCCCCATNCTCTGTCCCCACGTATATGGGTATATATAGCCAGGGATAAATGGATATATGGATATATATAGCCAGGGATAAATGGATATATGGATATATATAGCCACCAGCACATGCACGGGGTGGAGGGGTCAGGTTGCCCAGCTCCTGTTGGCAGCCATCCCCCAAATGCCCCAGCTCCAAACCAAAAATGTCCTTGCCACGAGGCCCACAAACTCCAGCTGAAATCCCTGCGAACCAGGAGCCCCCGGATCCCACAGAAACCCCTCGGGGATCCACCCTGGAGAAAAAATCCTGCCTGGGGGAGGTGATTTCGTTCACAGCAATCCTGAAAGCCGAAGGGGGCTGTGCAATGGGCCTTTCCCACTTTTTCCCTGGCGTGCTGTGTTGAGGCAGGAATTAGAATCCAAAGCTCTGATGTCTCAATAAACGTGTACAACGTTCATGGATGTGCCTGCAGTATATAAAGGCTGGAGGAAAAGGGCCCATTCTCACTGCATTAATTCATAAAGCAGGTCAGGCTGGTCTGGCCCTTTACCTCACTTGTTATTTCTATTTATTAGGAATATTGATGTTTCAACCAGGGATCAGGACCCTATCGAGCCAGCTTTAATATCAGAAAAGATTTAGCAGGGAGAGCGCTCTGGAACGAAGCAACAACCCCAACGCTGAGCTCCTGCATCGTGCAGCTCACAAACACTGTTGTTATTATTTGTATTAATGTTTTATTTTGCCTTTTGCTTCCGTGGCAAACCCAGAATCTCTGATTACCCCGCCTTGGCTATGTCAAAGTCCTCCTGCCCCCTCATCAGGTTATTAAAAACCCCTGTCAGGACTGAAAATTAAGAGATTTAAATGTTTTGGAGCCACGGTGATAACGGGGCAGGTACCCACTGGTGTGATGAGGTGCTCTGAGCTCTGTTAATTGCCCCAGGGAGGGTCTGGAAGGGCTGATGGTGTGGGCAGCAGGACAGGGACAGGGACAGGGACAGGGACAGGGACAGGGACAGGGACAGGGACAGGGACATGACAGCCCCTTGTCCACACAGGCCTGGCCACCTTTCTCCACATTTTTCTCCTCAGGCTTTGATGGTTTCTGCCACACGTCCCTGCTGATGCTGCAGCACTCGATGGAGAAACCTGAGCACCAACAAAATTCGGGATAAAACCGAGCTGTGGGTGCAGAACCAGGGATTATTTGGGAGCAGCAGGACTGTGCTTGCCTGGCATCAAAGGCAGCACATCTGGCAGCGCTGGGGGATGGATCCCTGCCCGGGACTGGCACCCACGGGACTGATCCCCCTGGGACTGGTGCCCTGCTGAGCCTCGCTTTCCACACAGGGAAGGGATTTAAGCTGAATTAGGGAGTGATCACACACTCTGAAGGCCAAAACGAAGTTTTTAAGCCCAGCCCACTCAAGAGGGGTACAAAGCCCAGAACCACATCTAACCCAGCTTCAAACTCAGTGCCTGCTGGGACGCTGAGCGTGAGCCAGTCCTCAGCCTTGAGTGAGCCTTTCAAAGCCAAGATACACTGACTTAACCAGGGTTCATCTGGCAAAACCCCCTGGAATCATCGATCCTGGAGAAAAAGCAGTCACGGGAAATAAAACTGTCCTGCTCCTTGCCTTCCATGTTCTCCATCAATGCTGAAAAACCTCCGTGGCAGAAGCCAGGACAGGCCAGTCGTTCCTGCCTCGAGCCCATCCCCTGTGGCTGATGCTGAATTGGGGTCTGGAAGTGAGATTCCTGTTCTACCAGGTAGCAGGACCCTCTGTGCACGTCTGGGATGTATTTTTGGAATTTCTTTCGGATGACAATCCTCCCCAGAGCACGGTGGACCACAAGCTGTGCTTCGGTGACGCACCCAACAGCAGGATCAAAAACTGCTCGGAGCAGCAGCAAACCCAGATGTTCCCAAAGAGCCACGGGAATCGTTACCTGCCTTGCCCATCCCTGGCCAGGGCATTTCATTTCCAGGCTGTGCCAAACACCCTGAGGCTGAGCCTGAGCTTGGGTTTATGGTGTTTGTGGAGCAGAGTTGTGTCAGGGGGGACAAACCCCTGGGAGCTGAGGTCGGTGCTGAGGGCTGGGGGAGGAAACCAAGAGATTTCAAGATACTTCAGGAAAAGACTCTCTTGGAATTCCAACCTTGCTCACTAAGCAAGACCTCAGGGGTCAGGTCCAGCTCTCGGAGACGCTGCCACAAGATCTGAGTAAAACCGGAGGAATCAGCCAAGGTCACTCCAGGCTGGGAAGTGACGTCCGGCTCCCCATCGTGTAAATGGCAGCAGAATCTGCCCCCTCCACATACAAAGCTGCTCTCCATCCCCCCTCCTGCCATCTCTTTCGAAATATTTATGTTGGACTGTCCCATGATTTACACTGGAAATCCCTGCGCTGCGTCTCTCTCCCCGAAACGTGCGGTGTCAGCAGCTGGCAGTCTGGATTCCGGGATGCATCCTGGAAATCACAGTGCTGGGAGAGGGAGGCACGAGAGTTGCGGAGGGGAATGATCCAGGCACTGCTTTTCCAAAGCAAATTGTGGCACTTTTGGAGGTGTTACAGGATTTTGGGCTGTTCAGGCAGGATGAGAGGAGAATGGAGCAGGGATTGTACCCCCAGACCCACTCACAGCATCCTGGGCAACCACAGCCCCCTGTGCCTCCAGGTCCTGGTGTGTGACACAGCCAAGAGGGAATTTTTCTGGTGGACTTTCATTTTTGCAGGGAAATTCCAAAGGGCTGAAATAACAGAGCGGAGAAACCCTCCCGGGCTCTGGAGGAGAAGGAAATGGGGGATTGTGCAGTGCAGAGGTCAGGGCTTGGGACAGTGGGACAGAGCAAAGTTCAAGACCTCCTACCTTGGGGACTATCCCAGTTTGAGGGTGATTCTGGGGTTCCCCACCTTTTCATGGCAAATCCTGGGGGTTTTTTTATCAACTGAGAAGAGGGGAAAAACCAGCATTGCCCCCAGCCTCTCCCTGCAGCTGACGTGAGGGGCGGCTGTGCTGCAGGGCTGCCCCTGAGCTCCGACGAGCAGGGCTCCTCACCACCATCGAGGGCTGAATTACTCACACCTTGTGGCAGATTTTCCTGGGATAATGCAGGGAAGATTTTGCAGAAGCAGCTCCTTTGCTTCCTTGTGGGAATACCCCGGTGCACCTTGACAGACTCAGCGGGAACGAAGCAGGGATGGACCAGAGCCACCTCCAGAGTGTCCCTCATGTGGGACACACGGGGTGAGTGCCACACCAGCGTGTGGGACAGCATGGGGAGGAGCCCTGGGGTGTCCCCACGGCCATTCCCAGGTCCCCATGCCGAGCCTGGCAGGAGCACAGAGCCCTTTTCCCCGGGCCCTGTGCTATTTACTGCTTGCTCTGCATCCTCGCCGCAGGGCGCGGAGACTGCGAGGCCATATGAGACCGTGGCGATGAACATCTCGCCTGACCTACTTACAGCCCGGGCCCTGGGACTTTCTGGAATCCATCCTCTCGGAAACACAACGTGTAATTTTAGGGCAGCAGAAATCCCTGCTTGGATGGGGATGTTGTCCCAGCCTCCGCCGCGCCCGTGACGCCGGAATCGCCGTGGCTGCCTCGGAGCAGATATCAATGCACGGGCTCCATTAACAACTCTGATTGCCACTGATATGCTTCTCATTAGATCTCAGGCCTCACACATCATTATTTCATTTACAAGATGGGTTGTTTTTTTTTCCCATTCTCTTAATTCGTGTCCCCCCCACCCCCCAAAAAACGAATCTCATTAAAACGTCACAATTGAGAGCAAATCGTGCCTTAATCCAACCTGCCAGGGAAGCCAATCACCCTGGAAAAAATCTCCTTGAAGTCTCCACGCAGGGGCAGGCAGAGGGGGAGAATAATAAAAAGACATCGAATTAGGAAGTGCCGAGGCTTGTTTGAGCAGAGAGGAAGGGACTGCGGCTGCTGACAGGATAGTAATGCAAATCCCCTTTGGAGCACCCGGAGAATCAACCTAAATGGATTAATGTGAGGACAGAGAAGAAATTACTTTAGTTGTTTCCCTAATTCGATTCAATTTATTTTTATACGGCATTTCCATAGCGAGCATCTCGCAGCTGCGTCACCCAGAAGAGGAATAATACAGAAAGGCTCTTCTGGCAGGAGCTCTCACCAGAACAGGCATCGCCGTGGAGGAGGGAGTATGAGTGCTGGCCTTGAGGATTTGATTTTCCAAATCATCAGGAAATCACATGCTTTTTTTTTTCTTCTCTTTCTTTGTTTGTTCCCAATTTTACCAATTTCCCCAGGCTTTCCTCAAGCCATCTCCATAAATACCGAGGCTGATTCTAACCTCACACTGCTTTTATAGCACTGTAACTCTGAGCTCACACTGGTTTTACACTGGTGCAGCTCCACTTATTTCAACTGAGTAAATTCCTGATTTATGTTCGTGGAAACGACAGCAGAAATAGGCCCATGGTTTTCCCTGGAGCAATGCCTGGCTCCCACTGGGGTGGGGAAAAGGAAGATCAGGTCCCTTGCAAAGCAAATGATGGAGAAAACTGTCATTAAATTCCACCTGGACTCACTTGCAAACAGACTTTTGCTTTCTTTTCTGAAACGTGTTGTCAAAGTTAGAAATGTATGGGAAGAGATCATCTGGAAGGGAGGGCTGGACATGTGGTTGATGGTGAGGGCGGGTTGCTGTTCCCCTCTACTTTTTTGGGGGGGAAAATCAGCACCCTTTCCTTGCCCCAGTTTCACCCATTTGTGTGCAAACTCTCCCTTGCTCCCAGCTCTGTCCGTGGAGAGCTGAGCGCTTTGGATTAAATGGAAATGTGTGCATCCTGTTAGCTTTAAAATATTTAAATGTAATCCTGGGGAACGAAATCCCTTTGGAGAGGGGTGGGAGAGGGCAGCCTGAAGCTCTGTACCCCTCGTCAGTGCCGAGCACACGCGGGGCCCTCTGCAAAGCCCCGCTAACGGAACTCTAATTAATTTATTTTTTAAGGCTACACACGAGGGAGTTGATCAATGCTTCGCCCTGAGGTCTGCTGTGTTTGGAGCACACATCACTGCCTTGATTTATTCCCTGTGATGTGGAAGGATGGAGCCAGCATCCCAATACCTGCCTCCCAGGCTGCTCCTGCCCCTTGACACGAGCAGGTGCAGCACCCTGAGCTCGCTCCTTTGAGCAACACCTGATCCCTCTTAGAGGCTCCCTTTAAAAGCAGCTCCCTGGATGGGCACCAGGCATCATTTCTGGGTGTGATCTGGGCTCCTGAATCCCCCTCAAAACCCTGCTGGGTGAGACCAGGCTGTGGCATGCAAGGGACCCTGAGCTGAGCTGCCCACCCTGGTGAGTGTCACCCTCACTTGGTTCTGCTGATGGGGAAAATCCAGGGGCTGGTGTAATTTATGGCTGTGGCAGCCACTGGTTTATCATGGATTCAAGGGGTTTTCCCCTCTCATTTGCTCTTGGGACAGAGATGAAGGATAAAGGCAGATTAGCAACCAGGAGGGAAGGGACCTTGGCTGCTTTGGAAGCAATGGAAGGATGTTGGGGGGTTTTTTGTGGCCGGGGTCCCTCAGCTCCCAGCAGCTCCCGTGCTGTGCCCTGAGGAGCCTTTTGAGGAGGTGTGTGGTGGCCAAAGAGCCAATCCCTTGGGGTCAGTGGTGTCACCCCCAGCTTTCCTGTGCTCCAGCCCAGTAAATGCTGGTACACGTGGAAGGTTCAAGGTGCCTTTATCCACCCTCCTGCTGCTGTTCCAGTCCTCCAGCAGACCCCTGGCTGGGGCAGGATGTGTAGAAGGCCAGGAGGGGGAAGGAAGAGGATTCAGATGCTCCACTCCCACTTCTGAGGGCCAGAACCCCCCTCGGGAAGCCCAGTGAGCATAAATCAGTGGGGCTGCATTGTTTTTGCAGGGCTGTGCTGATTTATTCTGGCTGAGGACCCTTTGCCACGGTCCAGACCTCACACCCAGAGTGGCACCACTCCCCTGAGCCCCTCTCCTGCTGCTCCTCACCCTCCTCCTGCTCCTTGTTCTCAGAGGAAGCACCAGCATGCACAGCCTCAACAACAGCCCCGGAGCTCTGCAGGGACCCTTTGCCCTCCCCAGACAGCCCCAGGGGGATGAGATGCCACAACCTGACATCAGCAGAGTAAAATATGGCCCTGGCAGTAATCTGAGAGAATGTGATGGTAATTCGGGGTGGGGGGAGGAGAGGAGGAGGCATTGAAAAAAGGAGGCATTGAAAGTACACTTCCTTTCAGTGCATTGCTGGGAAGACCATTAGGAAAACCACTAGATTATTTTTCACATTCTTCAGCGCAAAACTACTGCATTTTATGACCACTATCAATAACAGCTATCATATTACTAATGCTACAGTTGCCACATATATAATATTTAAATCACATTTGTGGCTGACAGAGACCTATGGACATTCTCAATCCCAACAGGCTATTACAGTTCATATCATGTCTGTCATATAAATATTATGAATCATTTCCCGCTATCTTTATGGGGGCTACATTGACATCATCAAAAAGCTCTGGGTACTGCCGGATACTGCATATTTATATACACCTTATGTATATGTATGTGAATGGAGGGAGATTTATACAACAATCATGGGTAATAAATGCCCATGATAAAGCATATTATCTTCACACTTCATTTGCAAAGTGTTTTGTATGCAGGGACCAGGGGAAGGCCAGCAGAGGAGCTCGGAGTGACTGAGCCACATCCTCGAGCCCTGCTGTGAATCAGGTGGGGTCTGAGCAGTGTGGGATGAGCCTCAGCTGCTGCCCAGGCGCTGCCCGGGTTCCTGTGCTGCTGCTGGCTCCCATCAGGTGAGGGTTTGGCTCCTGTCCCACCGGCAGGATGGGTGATGCTCCACGTGCTTTCCCCCAAGAGCTGTAAATCTCACGGCTCATGTGCTGCGTTTCATCTTCCATCCCTTAATGCTTTCTTTGCCGGCTTCTTTGGCAGCCGGGCCCTGGTCTGGGTGATGAGCTGGAATAAAGAGATCTCCAGGTGTTAAAAAAGGCAGGAGTAGACTCTCCATTTGTAAAGTCATTTTGCAAAGCAGTTCATTAAACCGCTGTCCCTGCAAGCCAGGTGAGACATGCCAAACCCAATCCACCAGAAGAGCACGAGGAGAGGATGAAACCTCCTGCAGGATTATTCAAGCTGGATCCAGACCAGAGCCCAGGTGCCTCGAGACCTTTTCCCCAAACCTGTTTTAAGAGCCTGAACACTCTATTAACGCTTGTTCTGTATGCAGAGACAGACAAGAACAAATGCAGCTTCATGGCTGGGAGTTTGGAGGTCTCTAATAAGCATTTAATGTCCAGTTCTGAAGCTGCTGAGAGCGCAGCTCTGCCTGTGCAAGAGAGGATTTGATCTGAGCAGTCCCCAAAAGAGGGGAGAACGCAGCATCCCTGCCTGTCCTCGGCGTGGGAATGAGGCTCTCCAGCAGATCAAATAAATCATGTGCATCTCACTTCATAAACAAGCATCATCAGCCTGTTAAATGCTGCTGGGAAACAAAACGAGGATGTTTGAATCCGCAGCACTGGCAGAAATGGCTTGTCCTGGAGCTCAGCTGGTTTGTGTGTGCAGGGTCTCTCCGAGGAGCAGGAGCCCTGCTCAGCAGCTGGATGGGTTTGGATGTGTCTGAGGGATGCTGAGAGCCCTGGCAAGGCTGTGTTCGGGGACTAACTCCACTTTCAGGCTCCAGAGTCTCTGACCTGTCCCCAAAAATCTTGCTGTGTCTCCCTCTCCTTCCTAGTGGGAACAAAAGCAGCCTGTGAGCTCCTCTTGCCCCTGAGAACACGAGGTAAATGCTGTCCTGAAGACTACAGACCCAGGCAGGAAGCTGAACAAGGGAGGGACTTTTCTCCTGTAATTCTGCTGGGAGACACGGGGAATACAGATCCCGGTCCTGGAACCTGCGGTGGCTTTGGGGTCAGCAGGTTACTGGAGGTGAGGACAAGTCTGGGAAAGCCCCACAAATTCTGCATGAGCGGAAGGTGACTTTCCTTGGCTGGATCTGGTTCTCAGATCCCTGGAGTCCCACATTGCCTGCTCAGGGGGGACTCTGTGGCCACAAGCCCCAGGCCACTGGCCACAGCCACCCTTGCTCCCACACCATGGCACCTCTGGGCACCTGTCACAGCCTCAATGTGCAGGTGGAGATGCAGCCCAGCCACAACCCACGAGCTGCTTCTGTTCTTTCTCACTCAGATTTTGCATTTATTCTCTCTTTAATTTGTAACAAAATGCAGCCAGGCAGGAAAAATAGATTTAATTTTTTTTTTCCAACAGTGCAGGAGGGCATTAAACAGCAGGGGAAGCACAGCAGGCTTTGCTTTTGTGTCCCGTCACATAATTCTGGGTTATGGACAAGATAAACTGGAACCACTTAGAAAAAAAATCATAGAGGTTTGTGATTTCCAAATCCACTCACTGGGCCCAAGTGCCCAGTTCTGAGTGCAGTCTCAGTTCCCAAAACATCTCAGTGCCTGTCTCCTGCTGAGGCCCAGGTGCACCTGGATCCCTTTGCCCCAAAGGGACGGCAACGGGGTGGGAGTGGGGAGATGGAAGGAGAAGCCTTTGCCTAATTGACTTTATCTGATGAACACAGCGTCTTTCTGTGCCAAATTCAGCCAGAATTGAGTGCTGGGACTGAAAGCTGCCCAGCTGAGGCCAGGCACCCCCCAAATTCTCCTGTTTTATCAGCCTGCCTTCCTCAGGATCCCAGCCTGAAGGGTGTTGGCATCACCCAAGGGTGCCGAGGACAAGAGCAGCAGTTTCACAAGGTGGCTCTCCCAGCCAGCACAGGACCTTCAAGCATCCCTGCACCAACCAGATGTACCAGGCAATGAGCTGCCAAAATCATCTGAATGTGCCACCCCATGATGATTGAAGCCCTTCCTGGGAAGTGCGAGGCTGAAGGTGAGCACAGCATTAGGCAGCTTATTAAATTAATAGTGCATTAAAGAACTCAGGGGAGGTGGAAGGGAGGGGAAAGGGAAAGAGAAGGTTTGTAACATCACAGAAATATCCTGGCTTACCTTCTGGCATCTTCAAGAGACTGGAAATGTGGGACTGCATCCAGCTGCCTTCTCTGGGGCAAAATTCCTTTGGCTTCTGTGGGAGGTTTTACCCAAATAAGGATTGCAGGATCAGACCTGTTATTGTCACTGCAATTAACATTTAGATCCACATCTAACATGAACTGTTACAGCCTGGTTAGGGAGAAATTTAATTTGCTCTAAACAGCTTGATGGGAGAGGAGCGTGAAATGTCCTGGTTATGATAATTTCATGTGTTGGAGTCTGCAAAGGTGGATTTGCAGCCCTGGCTCACATAACCCCGGGATCTGCTGCAGCCATGGAGCTGAACGTGCTTTGGGATGGGGATTTGGGGCCAGATCCCCACCTCATGTGCTGGTGATGGACACACTCAAAGCCCTGAAGGCCTTGGGCTGTTTGGGAACCCACTGGGGGTGACAGGCAGGTGAGAGCCCAGCTCTGCCCCGAGCTGTGTTTGCCCTTATCAGACAGATGAGCTTCAGTTTGTGTATCAGGAAACTGATTTCTGCCTTTGAGCTGTCAGTCTGTGCACAGGTATCCATGAAATCCGCGATTTTTGCACCCTTTGAACACTTTGAACTTGCTTTTTCTGACAACCCCCAACTTTCTTTTATATCCTTGCCTATTTCCTTTTTTCCCCTTCTCTCCCAGGAGTTGATGTAACTCACTCTTAAAAACTGACTTGGAGATGAAGCTTGGCATTTAAGGTCCCAGCCCGGGAGCAAATGAAGTTACCAGTTATAAACACACACCAAAATCTGTTTGGACATGCTGAAATTACAGGAGCAGAGGATTAAAAGGATCCAAGACGCTTTATTTTGTTTTACCTTCTGCAGCTCCACCTGAGTGTCAGTTTGCAGCCGCTTGCTTGACACAAGATGGGTCCTTTTGGTGTTTTTATTCTTCGGGTGGATTGCAACAGATTTGGATTTTTCATTCTAAAGCAGATGGACTGTGATGCATCTGGTGAAGAGATCCCAAACTGGTCCACGCTGGGATCCTGGGGTGTTGCCAGCTGTGCACCCCTCATCCAACCATCCCCATGTGGGTCTGCCCTGGAGGAAGGCGAAGCTCTTCTGTTCTCCTACAACAGAAGAGTTGTAGGAGAAATCCAGGGGTTGGGGCCTTTCCAGAGCCTCTCCTGTGTGGCTCGAGATCCTACAGTGACAGGCACGAGATGGAGCGATTAGGGCACGCAGGGATACAGCGCTGGCAGATAAGAGGCCTCACTTTTACAGGAGGAGCCGCTCGCTGGCTAATATTTATGGCACGAGACACTTTACCAATTAAAGAATAAATCAGGGCAGATAAGGCCGGGGAGCGTTCCACGGATCTGCCACACAGGGAGGCGATGGCAGAGCGTCTGGGACAACCCTGATCGTCCCGGCTACGATTTCCCCCAACCCCATTCACTGCAGGAGGGCTGGGCTCTGTGCTAGGAGCTACCTGTGCCAGCAGAACCCCCCCAGCAGCTGTCCCTGGTGTCACTCCAGCCTCGCTCAGTGCCCAGCCTTGCTCCCCAGCGTGTGTGAGCAGCTGCAGCGTGGCCCCAGCCTGTTTGTTATGCATGTTACGGCCGTGGAAAGCGAGGGTCGATACGATGTTTAATATGCTTCATGCATAGTGGAGTCGCTCTGGTCCATCAAGCCACTAATACACATTCTTACAGGGCTGAGTATCATTTATTAAACCTGGAGGCCTGCCTGGCAAGGGGGGCCGGGGCTCTGGGAGGCAGCCAGCGGTGCTGCCGGGCTGGTACCGGCGGTGCTGAGGAGGTGAGAGTTTGCCGACGAGCCGCGCACACACACAAACGCACAGAGAGTTATTTGTTGTGCCTCACGGATGGGAAATGAAATAAATCGTGCTTTGAGCGCTGCCCGCCGTGTGACACACCCCGGGGACGGACAGGCAACGGGGCTCAGGGGCTCGCTGGCTGCTCCGGGGCAGGGCGCAGCTGACATTGCTCAGCATCACTCGAGGAGCCCCCTCTTCTCCCCCTCCCGAGGCTGCCACTGCAGCGCCACGCACCTCCTTCCCCCCCTTTCCTTCCTCACCTCTTTCCCCCTTCCTTTTTCCTCCTCTTTCCTGCTCCTTCCCCATCTTTTTGCCTCTCCTTTTCCCTCTCCTCTTTTTCTTCTATTTCCTCTCTTCTTTCCTTCTCTCTTTTCCCTCTCCTCTTTCTTCTATTTCCTCTCTTCCCTCTCTTCTTTCCTTCTCTCTTTTCCCTCTCCTCTTTTTCTTCTATTTCCTCTCTTCTTTCCTTCACTCGTTTTCCTCTCCTTTCCTTCTCTTTTTTCCCTTTTTCCCTCTCCTTTTCTCATCTTCGCCCCCCTCCTCCCCAGCTCGTTTCCC